>BLSF01000044.1:0-364064 GCA_012862575.1 Parietichytrium sp. I65-24A
ACTGGCCCGGAGGGCAATGCGTGCACGAAGCTGCGCCACCAGTACTGAAGGTTCCAGGTTGGCAAGGAGGACACGAGTTGTCGTGGTTTCTGTCGTTAGGGCTGTACGTGCCCTCTGGGCATGAATGGCAGCCTGCCATGTTGTCCGGTCGGTATTGTCCAGGTCGGCATGAACACATCTCCACGTCGGAGTCGCCAAACCACCTACGCCCTTCAAATAACAATCGCGAGCAACCATTGCAGTCCGCGTGGCAATACCCAGGTCCTTTGAACACCTCATATGTACACGCTCCATTGCAGCTATACTCCCACGGTACCTTCTCAGGGACCTTGAACCAAGCCCATATGCCGCAACCGAGGAACGGAAGGTTCAATCCGACGTTTTGCCCGCCAACATAGTGCAGACCGACCTGGCCACCCGTCCACGTCCGGATACAGTAGTCCGGATGCGTCGGATTGGACTTGTGTTCCAAGTCAAACTGCTCGTTCCGCAGTGGATGTTGTGCCGCAAACAAACTCTGGACGTACGGGCCGGTCGGCGACTCTTCTTCACCCATGATATACTCTCCTGTTGCCAGGTTCTGGAACGTCACGCGGCCTTCGCGCCTGCGAGCAATCCAGGCCGCTCTGTTTTCGCGGTAATTTTCAACCGCTTTCACCTCACCATTCACCATTCCCAACACCCGTTCGTACTTGACGTGGTAAATCCCCACTAGCCTCTGCCTCCCGTTCTTTACGTCGTCAATTACATGTCCCGTCGCCATCGCCACCATCGCCACCATCGCCACCATCGCCACCATCGCCACCAGCACCGTCCTCCCCATCTCTTCTTCTCAACCAATCTGGGATTGTGTGATTGTGTTGCCATCCACACACACAACCATCCACATCCCATTCTGATACTCAGTACCAACGGGGGCTAGAGACGGCTAGAGCCCCCGGGCCAGAATTCTGAAGTGCGTGCCTAGCCACTAGCTAACAGAGAGATAGTGGAAGAAGAGATGATAAGAAGGTTTTCCTACTAGTAGCTGACTAGCTAGCTGTTTGTGTCAGAAGTGTGAGAGTAAGCACTGATCTTCTTTTGCTATTCTTTTTTCTTCCTTTTTCTTTGGGATGGACCTCTGGATTCCGACTATACTTTTCCTTAGATGGCTTAATAGAAAAAATCAGAAGAAAATCGGAAACAATTCGGAAAAAATTCCTGGAAAAAGCACCAAACAAAGGCCGTAATGCGTCCATCCCAAAGAAAAGGAAGAAAAAAGAAAAGAAGATCAGTCAGTGCTTACGCACTTCTGAATGCTTGTTTTCTCCAAAGAGCATGCTCCCTTGGTTTTTTCTCAAGGGTTTTTTCCTCGTAAATTCAGAATGCTTGTTTTTTCCAAGGAGCATGCTCCCTTGGGTTTTTCTCAAGGGTTTTTTTCTTGTAAAAAAAAATGTATATCAATGAGCATGCATGCTCCTTGATGTACTCTGCCAAAAGCACTGTCAAGCAAGTCCCTCCTTGCTGCAAGTACTGGCAAGCAAAGTCTCCAAGTTTGGCACGCGGTTCAGGTGTGTACTTCTCTCACAGAAACTGCACGAGTGACACTCCCTTGAGAGTCGAGTTGAGACAGACCAAGACGAGCGAAAACAGGCGGAAACAAACAAACAAACAAAACAAAACAAAACAAACGAAGAGATAACTTACAGTGTCCTCATTCCAAAATAGTCGAGCGACATGCTGTACATTCTTGGTGAGACTACTCAGCCTCCCTGCCCATGTGCTTTAAAAAAAAAGGTTAGATACCAGATACTGAGTACTAACTCTGATAAATGAGGTCTTCCATGGTCATCCCTAATTCTCATTCGCGGTGCTGCAATCATTACACTGTTAATCAAAATCAAAAAAGCAAGTCATGAAAGCGGGAAGAGACGAGTGCAGTGGAGAAGGACGTGGAGGCGTTGGAGGAGTGCAAGGAGGATGTCGAGGCTGGAGATGGATGCGTGCAGGACGCTGAATAACTGCGCGGCGTGCGTGGTGACGGAGGTGATGTCAAAGGAAGGGCTGAAAAGGTTCGAGGCGTGCTGTTCGTGTAAGGCTGGGTTCAGGCACGCGACGCAGCATGGACTGTGCGAGATGAACGGCCCGCTGTTTACGGAGATCCATGGGGATTGCGTGCCGTGCGAGGACGGGACGGAGTGCGGGATGTGCCAGGTGGGTCTGTACTTGGACAGCAGCACCAAGTCGTGCGAGAACAAGCTGACGGGTGGCGCCCAGTGTGAAGAGGAGGAACAGTGCGCGTCTGGGTGGTGCACGAAAGGCAAGTGCGCGAATAGTGAACTTTGTGAAACGGTGGCGGCGAACGGTGGCTGCGAGACTTGCCAGAGCACGTATTTTGTGAATTCGACGACGAACGGGTGCGAACCACGAAGGGACAATGGTTCCAGCTGTAACGCAGGTGCGGAGTGCACCAGTGGGTATTGCACGCAAGGTATTTGCTCACGCAGTGCGCGATGTGAAACGGTTGGAGCCAACGGAGATTGCTTGACGTGTATCCCCAACTCGTCCTTTGAGGATGGTGACTGCTTAGACCTGGGCTGGACGAGTGCCCAGTTTCGTGCTTGGCGCGGCGTTGCAATCACAACAATCATCTTGATGATTATTGTGGGGCTCGTTTTTGCATGCACTAAGCGGAAGAGCTTGTGCCGGCAGCTAAATGCCACAGAAGAGTCACGACAAACGCAAGGCTTGTTGAATCCTGAGCAACCTGAAAACCAAGGTGAGCATCTAGCCGAACAAGGATACGAAAACGAAGGCCAAGAACAAGAAATGCTGCCATCTGATCTGCAAAAGCCGGGCCAACAGGGCAGCGACGTTAACTCTACCCTCCCTTCAAGCGCGGAATCAGGACCACGAAGGCGTGCCTCTCGCCGCGAGGTTATAGAGTATAAAGCACAACAGCAACTGGCATCCCAACTCCGAAAGTTCGCGGATTCTGGCGCCGCAGATAGTGAAGAGAAAAGGTTGATGGAGTTGATGTTGAATTCTGAGCCACATGAAAACGATCAGGGCGGAGGGGATAACGGTGTAGACCTTCACCTCCTGCAAAACGCAGAGTCGGGACCACGAAAACGTCCTTCACGCCGCGAGCGTACAGAAGCACAACGGGAACTTGAATTAAAACGAAGCCAATCGTTCGTAAAATCTGGCGGGACTCGGGATGCAGAGATTAAGTCGGTGGATGTTGTGATTTCGAACGAATGAACGAAAAGGGCAACTTCCACTTGAAAGAGCAAGATTGTTGACATGTGAGACAATGTGAAACGCTGTGAGGGGTTTGGAAAGGTAGGGGCAAGACTCCGGTGAGCAGTTCGATCTGCGAGACCTGACATGCCTCGCCTGTCAGTTCCTTGGAATACTATTTTCGAATAGTCGCAGTTGGCGTTCGCACCGCCTCCTGCGTAACCTCTCCGATGACAATGCATTCTGCTTGGCGAAAAAACAACCAGCAGTTCCTTTGCTGTAGTTCAGTAAGAAGAAGAAGAAGGAGAGGGACCAAGCTGCTCACCGGGTTCAGGGTGGAACGACAGTTCGTTGGACTTCAAAATCTTTTTTAATTGCGAAGAATTTGCTCTTAAACACTGTGAAATTAAAATCAAAATTTATTGGCGCTGTCAAAGTCAAATAAAAAAGGGAGGGACGTGGTCCCCGCCGGGTCCGTGCTGGTCCCGTGCATGAGGAGAGTTTGCAAGGCGTTAAAAAACACTGCAAATGGCTTGCTTAGTTCATTATACGGCTTAAAAACTTNTGTTCATTATACGGCTTAAAACTTAAAACTGCAAGAGCTCTTTCAAAGAGCTTGCTTTTTTAAAATTAATTTTAACAAGGTGAATGTGAACTCTCTTCAACAAACGGTACTGTGTAAAACGATAGGGAGGTTGCGGTCCGCCCGAGTCCCTGCCGGTCCAGTGCCAACTACGCCTGCCAGAGAGGAAAAATTTGGATTGAAATTTTATCTAAAGAGAGACTGATCTACGAGCCCTTCAAACAAGCACAGGTGGCGCAGCCGACATGTGCAAGCCCGTAGGCAAAGTCATGCTTACTCGGTGCATAGGCTCCTCAACGTACCCCTGCCAAAATAAGAAAGGAACACAATTCTGAGTCTCATTCTAAGATAAAAAAGAAGCAACGGTGACTGTATTTTGATTATTTTTCCATTCACAATTCAGAGTTCGCAGATCATATTTTAGAACCACTTGGGGCTCAAATTCAGAGCTGCATAACAAGTTATCTTCGCTGTCCGTTTGACCGTGAATCGTGGCCGCTTTGTGTAGTTGTAGAGTTTACATATTGCTTTAATTCATCAAAACTAAATCTATAACATTCCTCTGGAGGCCACAAACTAATTACGAACCAATCCGCAGCCATACATGGCCTTCTTTTCGCTTCGAGGGGTGTGCTTCTTTGCGTACTTTGGACTGACGCCGAAGGTAACTCCCATGCCCATATCCTTGTGCCAAGAGATATGGCAATGGAAAGCCCAGTAGCCAGGATTGTCAGCGATGAAGCGAATCCGGACCCAGCCGCAGGGTGTAGTGGCGTCCGCCAATGACTCGAGACCGGAGCGGCGATAGGCGTGGTTGAAGGCATTGAGGGAGTAGGTATCACGCAGTACAGGTGATTCCAACTCAACATCCGCCTCGGCACTGTATTCGCCAGAGCCAGCGCTCATGACCCAGAAGCGGTGACCGTGCAAGTGTATTGGATGTGCCTCGCAAATTCCGAGAAGTCCTACGGTGTTCTGGACAATCACATCCACGACATCATCTTTATTCAAGTTGTATAGGCTCGCCGCCACCTCGTCTGTGATGTCTACTTTGTTGAACAACTTCTGCATAAGAAGCGGCGTAGCAGGAAGTTCCCAGAACACATGGTTGAAATGCATTCCGAGGCGACCGTCGACGTACTCCAAGTTTACTTCGAATTTAAAACTGCGGTCAGCCTTCTTTGGTGGACTTGCTTCTTGGGTAGTATCACCCTTGATCGTGTCAAACTCCCAGGTTGCTGGCAAACCTTCGGTGAGAAATGTGCTGGGCAGCTCAATTGGCGTTTCAGTGCTGTTGTTGTACACAAAGCTGGACCGAAAGATGTAATTCGTGAGATCTTCGACGAACCAGTACTCCTGGGCAACAATGTACTCGTACGCCGTTCCTTCCGACTTGGTGTTGAGAACCAAATCGAGCCGTTGTCCGGAAGACAAGTCGACAGATGCGACATCAACTGGCACGACCTTGGTGCTGTCAGCGGCCACAATTTGCAGGGTGTGATCTGCGATACCGAAAGACATGGTGACGAAAGCTGCGGCGTTGAGAACTCTGATCAGGTAAGTCTTTGAAGGCTCCAATTCAAGTGCTTCCGAGGCTGACGCAAGTTTTCCATTAACTAGGATTCCTTGTCCCGCAGCTGGAAAATATTCGCCCGGGACTTTCTCCAACAGGAGCTGTCCTGCGTTTACAATGTAAGGGAGGTTGTAGTATTCATTGAAGATAAGAACAAACTCGCCGTCATACTCAACCTTGTTCTTGGGGCGCTCCTCAACAATGAATGCTCCGGAAACCCCTCCGACCCTGGTTGCAGCGGTGTGGCCGTGGTACCAGTATGTACCAGCGCGGTTTGCGTTGAAGCTGTATGTTCGAGAAGACTTGTAAGGAATTGGGCATTCAGTCACGTATGTGGTCCCGTCTGCGTAGTTTGTGTTTTTCTGATCAACGCCATGGAAGTGGACACTGAGTCCTTCAGCTCCTGCGAAGAGGTTGTTGGTCACAGTGACTTCCACATCGTCTCCCTCCGTGACGCGGAGGACAGGTCCAGGTGTCTGCCCGTTGACGGCGATTCCCAAGATGGGGGCGAGGTCAGGGTCTACCTCCACCATGGAATTTTCTATGTTGAGCTCGAACTTGACAGTCTTCGCATCTGCACTGACCGCGAGGGCCAGCAACGAAGCTGTCACGGTCAGCGCTTTCATCATTATCATTATCATGTTTCAGGCAAGTGGCTGTTCGGTGTTTGGCGTTTGATGTTTGGTGTTTGGATGCACCATCGACCACAATTCACTTTGCAAATTTTGCACGCTCCTCCTATCTCCCTTCACAGTGTTCTTAATGCTCAACTACACACTTCCTCCAGGGATCTTTAGCTACTAGCGAGGCTAGTCTGGCAGTATACTACGAGTACTCACTTCGGGAAAAAAGAAATATGCTCCTCTAGTAGCTAGCTCTACTAGTAGAGAATGGCGCTATGAGATCTCCATGCGCCGAACTCACCCACGTTCGATCTTCTCCTCTCATCTCCTCTCTTCAGGCGCGGAACAAGGCAACAGGCGTCGGGCGATCAATTACTACTGAGAATTTTAATGCGCGTTGTGCACCGCGTGCTCACCGTTCAGTATTCACATGTGTAACTGGCAATCAGAATCAATGCACCAAAAGAAGTGGACAGCGAACGCTCTTCCCAATCTACCTGGTTTCCTTCCACCGTCACGTCAGTACTTGCGCCAACTCAACGCCAGCAAAGGGACCAACTCAAAACCAGCCTGACACTGAGTCCTGGACNTCCAGCCTGACACTGAGTCTCGGACGTTAGCGATAGGGAGTCAGAGAGGGAAAGGGAGCCATCGCGAGTTCGCATTCACCACAATTGCGCACCCGGTCTGCTTCTTTCACCATGTCAATACATTAGCGAAGCGCCCCTCTCGTCCAAGTCTTTGCCCTTTCAAACGCCCCTTCTTCTGCGCTCGTTGAAACGACCAAGCTCCAGATGCAAAAGGGGGGCGGGGCGAGAACTAACAACACCAATCGAAACCGAGCTTGCTTCTTTTTACATTTCCACAACACCAATCGGAACTGAGCTTGCTTCTTTTACACTCCCTTTCTCTCCCCATGTACCAAGCACCAAGTTGGCTCAAAATCACTTCTAGCCTTGGGACCGGTATGCACTGCACCGGGACGAATCTGCTTGCTTCTCCTGCCACTCAATTGCCGTGCATCCCCTGCAGATGGTCCATCAGTTTGATTCTTTTTCAGTGCTTCCGAGTCTCTCCACATGTTCACAATCCGTTGACGTGCGACTACGCCGTGACCTACGACCTACTCTAGTCTAGCTAGCTGCTAAGAGTACATGCATTCCTAGCTAGTGCAGCACCTCTGCTATTCGGAGACGTTGATGCTTTACTCAGCCTGAGGACGATCTGTAAGAGTCGCGAGAGGTGGACTAGGATCTCAGAAATGGGTTCCGCGACTGAACGGTCACATTTAGTGAAGCGTAAACAAACCCTATCGAAAGGTGGGGTGATTGCGGGCCATCACGTCTTAATTGCTATAGATTTTGGTGGATGGTTGTAGATTGCAGGACGCCGTGATGTGCTGGCAACGGATTGTTTTGCGCTGTTCAGAAAAATTCCGAGCGCTGAACACGGTTCCGGCACTTTCCATGAGACTCGCCTTTGTTCATTAAATTTCGAAAGTCAGTGTGAATCCTCAAATTCTTGCAGCTGCGCGAAATTCTCCGAAGACTTGAATGGACCGTGGGCGATGGACACAGTCGTGGGTTTTGGAGATTTGACTTGCATACTAGGTACCGGATTGAGTACCACAATCCCTCCTGCTGCTGCTTCTTTTTCACACTGGCATCAACGTAGTAAGAAAGTCTTTCAGCTTGCATTCATTGGTACATTCTGGCGTTGCGCCCCTGCTTCTCTGAGAGGTCGTGAGTTCTCTCCCCGTCGGTGCATTCGGCGCGTACCTAATAAAAATAAGAAAAAAGAACGAAAGGCCCCTCCATGTTCATGCAGTTTATTTGACTCCCATATACGTTAACTCATCAAATTCTAACCACTGCGCGAACTCTGCCCTGTGTCCGTGTCTTTCTTCTTTTCAGGGTGTTCTCATGCGCCAGTACCGTACCAGTACTTTTCAGCCAAGGAACCAAAGAGAACAAGGAACAAGGAGCCTCACTGAACAAGGCGCTAGTCCGTGAAATCATGGTTCCGGTACCGGTGTCTCAGACTGTTGTGCTCCTTCTAAACGATGGAAAGCGTGCTGCTCTGTTGACCGCCCAGAGAGATAAAAATCCCAAAAAACCCTCTCTTTGCTCAAGAAAACCCGTCCGAAATTGGTCGCTCGTGACTAATTTCGGCTCCCTGGGGTTTGACGACAGCCTGAGAGACAAGTAAGGATCCAAGGCAAAGTACTAAACCAAAAATGTTCAAGGCCAGGCCAGCAAAACAAGGTGGCGATGCGAAAGACGACATTGTGCGTTCGGATCCAAGCCCACCTAAAAGCAGAAAGACACGAAAAGTGGTCCAGGAACCTTAACACAAAAAACTTCAGGACCTGGAAAGACGCATGACCGAAGCAATGAAGAACCAAATCAGCCACGCTATTCATGAATTGGCAAAGTCCTGGAAAGGCAATTCACCAAGTACTCTCGGTTGAGAAAGTGTTCGGGACCTTTCCAAGCAGCCAGTCGCTGATATGGAGCCGCCCGAGCAGTTCTCCCATTCACTAGACTTGGACAGCGTTCTTCAACTTCAGAAGATGATGCAAGGGGCCAGCCAACAACCCAACTCGACGACACTGTTGACTTGCAAGATTATGGCGACGGGCAAGATGGTGATGAAGGGCCACAGACGCCAGAATCTACGACTGCGGCGGCAGCAACGACACCACCTCCACCTGCAGTGATTCCTTCTCTACCGCACACTTCCGACAAGCCGCCAGCCCTCGTGGATAGGTCACTGTCTCCTGACAACAATGCTTCAACTTCATTCCCTCTCCAATAGCTGCTCAACACAGCTCAGCGACGAACACGACAGATCGCCCTCTCCAAAAGCTGCTCAACACAGCTCAGCGACGAACACGACAGATTGCCCAAGTGAACAGGTCCTAGGTGACGAAGTATCCAGTTCCTTCCTTCAGAGATGTTTCTGCAGAATTTGCGCGAGAAGATATCTGACTACTATACAGCCAAATTACACCCTCGCGGAAGTAAGGGCAACAACAAGGTCATCCGTTTTCAGCTCTGCCATGCATCAGGCATCGAGGAGAATGACAGTATTCTGATCTTTGGAAACTTTCCGTTCAAGAACAGTTTCTCCCTAGCGACAGCCACCCTCACTGGCGGGGCTCAAGGCAAGCGGAGATGCTTACTTTACTCACAGTGCTTTACGCTTTACCTAGGCGAAGAGAAGTGCTTACCGGTACTGACAATGAGTAGTACTCAGTACGCACTTCTATTTCGCTCAATTCGTGCATTTAGGGTAGGCGCGCCTCCAACCACACCAGGATACGTACTCGTTACGAGGTCGGAAAAGGGTTTGTGCAAACGCCATCACAATACCTTGGAAATTATTTGCATAGCTCACTTGGCACAGGAAAGAAATTGTGCTTATGATGCGAATTGTCCGAGATGCTTTGAGATAGGGTTTCAACGTTTCTTTTAGTCATATTGGTTGAAAGCTTCATGAAAAAGGTAGTACTTTTGAGCATGCATGTCTTAATCTTCACTTTCGTCTCTGAAGCTTGCCTCGAGAATCGCCTGAATTCCTCAAAACCCGTGAAGCTTACTTTTGCTTAGAGCACAAGAAGCCTTTAACATGAGGGTTGGCCAAGTATCTCTCCAGCAACTCGAGAGAGTCTGGATGTGCCTCCTTTTCCAGTTCAGCCTTGAATTCCTCAGAGACAGTAGCTTGCAAAACTTGCACACTGTGAAAGCCAGCTTTGGAAAGCGCTTCCTTGTAGGCATCCTCGCTGTGCTGATAATTAATGACGCTATGAGCTCCATTCATGGTGAAGCGAATAAGATTTTCGGAGCCCGGCTCTCGCTCGGAAGTGAACCCGAGAATCTTGCCCATCAACTCTGTCTGCCGCTTGTCCGGGACATACTCGCCACTCACTGTGAGAACGACTGCCATGGAGGTGTTCCGAGAGAGAAAGTTGCACATCCTCTCGAGATCTGCATGAGTGCTCGCCATGTGCATGACGTAGATACACACTGCTAAATCAAAGTGATCGATATCCAAGTCTCCAGGCAAAGCAGCACAGTCGTCAAAGCCGTCCACAACAAAGTATGATCCCTCCGGGTGTCGTTGTATTGCCTCGTGAATCATAGACTCCGACGCATCGCATCCGACGCAGGTTGCGCCAATTGCGCGAAACTTTCGGCACAGCCTCCCTTCGCCACAGCCCACGTCAAGCACTCGCATCCCATCAAGCGACTTGACGTTGCCAAGCTCCATAGCGCTTTTGATCAAGCACGACTCAATCTCCATAAACATGCCTTTCGAGAAACCTGCCGTGTCCACAAGCCCGGCAAAGGCGGTGGCCGCCTGTCGGTCATTGTACCCGCTGACACTCATGTTGGCCAAGGTTCGTCAAGCCGCTCAGAGGTCTCTCGGCAGCTCTTTTGGTGGTTTGAGGTGTTTGGGGTTTGGGATTTGGGGTTTAGGTGGGCTGGGCCGCCCAGGTATCTTGCTTGCGAATTCTGAGAGAGCGCCGCGGTCAAGTCACTGTATTGACTGTGAGCACCCGTAACGGTACGTGATGTTCGTGATGTAGTGCAAACCAATCTACTAGTAGCTAACTAATAGTAGAGAGGTAGTAATCTTAGATTCACATACACGTGTACCATACCACATGAACGGAGTGGTCTACGCTCGAGTGATAGGGTGGTTAAGAGCTGTTCAGGAGAGGAGCCGCGAGGAGCCAGGGAGGGCAAAGTGTTCCGTCCTGGTAAAGCTGTTATTATTATAACCACTAGAAAACTCTTCTTCTCTTTTTTTTCTCTCTGACTGATGATGATGTGCACAATGTGCACTCGTTGAAAGGCGCGCTAGGGCCTCTAGGGCCTGTATGGCCTGTGGGACATGATTTGCCATTTAGTAAGGGTCGGTCGTAGCGCCGGGTAGAAAGACTCCCCTCCTAACCACTACAGTCTATAATAATCGCCGCTATCTATGCAGCTGTGAGCTAGCTGTGAGCTAGCTGTGAGCTAGCTGTGAGCAGTGGACCATAGTGGACCCCGACAATCGTTGGGTTCACAGAGTATCTTATCGGACGTGAGTAGTAGCTACTATCTCGTCAGTACCTCTGTGTGGGACGGACGGAAGAGATGAATTGTGTGTGGTAGAAGGCTATTGTACTACTAAGCAGTTGAGGGAGTTCGCACCATACCGAGTCCATCTGAATCGTTGGCAACTGTGGAAAGAATAAGTTATTGCTCTTTTTGTCGTTTCGGTGTTCTTGCACCACCTAATTATCTAATTCCTACAGGGGGTCTCATGATGACACCAACTGCGAATCCCGGCAAAAGCGTGCAAACTTTTTGCAAATCGTCTTCAGCGTTTCAAAGATTTTAGTCTTACTTGTACCGTTTGTACCGGTACCAATACGCATGTCGCACACCCATAGGCAGAGCCAATGATACCCAAGCGATCGCAACTTGCAAATTTCCAGTCGAGGCCCTGGCCCTGGTGAAACAAAGTTTAAAAACCTGTAAGTTGGTCACGGTGATAGTTGGTGTACCGGTACGTGTGTGTTGTTGGGTGCGTTGGCTGTAGGCCGGGCTACCCGCGCTCACGTATCTCTGCATCACTCACACTCACCTTCGCAGCCAATTTTTTATTCATCACAAGCCAAAGTGCGCCCGCCTTCGGCGGTCTTCTTCGTGCTTGAGAGTTGCGCCTGCCTCCGGCAGGCTTACTCGTTGCGTTCACAGTTCATCTTCGCGAGTTGCGCCTGCCGGAGCCAGGCTTACTCGGTGCATAGGCTCTTGAGTAGCGCCATGCCTTCGGCAGGCGTACTCAATCACCTAACGGGAGGATCGGATAGAACTGCCTTACGGCAGNTTTTCGTGATGTAGTGCAAACCAATCTACTAGTAGCTAACTAATAGTAGAGAGGTAGTATTCTTAGATTCACATACACGTGTACCATACCACATGAATGGAGTGGTCTACGCTCGAGTGATAGGGTGGTTAAGAGCTGTTCAGGAGAGGAGCCAGGGAGGGCAAAGTGTTTCGTCCTGGTAAAGCTGTTATTATTATAACCACTAGAAAACTCTTCTTCTCTTTTTTTTCTCTCTGACTGATGATGATGTGCACAATGTGCACTCGTTGAAAGGCGCGCTAGGGCCTCTAGGGCCTCTAGGGCCTGTGGGACATGATTTGCCATTTAGTAAGGGTCGGTCGTAGGGCCGGGTAGAAAGACTCCCCTCCTAACCACTACAGTCTATAATAATCGCCGCTATCTATGCAGCTGTGAGCTAGCTGTGAGCTAGCTGTGAGCAGTGGACCATAGTGGACCCCGACAATCGTTGGGTTCACAGAGTATCTTATCGGACGTGAGTAGTAAGTAATTAGCTACTATCTCGTCAGCACCTCTGTGTGGGACGGACGGAAGAGATGAATTGTGTGTGGTAGAAGGCTATTGTACTACTAAGCAGTTGAGGGTGTGTGGTAGAAGGCTATTGTACTACTAAGCAGTTGAGGGAGTTCGCACCATACCGAGTCCATCTGAATCGTTGGCAACTGTGCAAAGAATAAGTTATTGCTCTTTTTGTCGTTTCGGTGTTCTTGCACCACCTAATTATCTAATTCCTACAGGGGGGGGGTCTCATGGTGTCACTGCGAATCCCGGCAAAAGCGTGCAAACTTTTTGCAAATCGTCTTCAGCGTTTCAAAGATTTTAGTCTTACTCGTACCGTTTGTACCAATACGCATGTCGCACACCCATACGCAGAGCCAATGACACCCAAGCGATCGCAACTTGCAAATTTCCAGTCGAGGCCCTGGCCCTGGTGAAACAAAGTTTAAAAAGCTGTAAGTTGGTGTACTCGTACCGGTACGTGTATGTTGTTGGTTGTGTTGGCTGTAGGCCGGGCTACCCGCGCTCACGTATCTCTGCATCACTCACTTCCTCGCTCACTCACACTCACCTTCGCAGCCAATTTTTGATTCATCATGCAAATCATACACAAGGGAGCGCTCAGCTCCAGCGGAGGCAAACGACAGTGAGCAGCTGTAACCCCTGCTATAGTGGGGTGGGGAGCGCTCGACGACTCGACTTGGATTAATGCAATTATAGAGGCAGGATCATGCCAAGGCGAAGGCTTGGCCTTGGGATCCATGGGAGCAGATGGGAGCAGAGATGACCAAGCTGTGCTAGCGTTCGTGTAGAAGGTTAGCTCCTCAGATTCTACCATGCGCTGAATTGGACCCCAGCCGGGAGAGGGCAGCTGCACGGCCGCTCGTAATCAGTAATCAGTACCACACCTTTGGCGGAGCGGCCTTCTCCCGGTCAGTGACAATTCCCGGCGATAAGCAATTGCTCCAGAAGCAACAGCTTGGCTCCGTAAAGCCTGTTCCTCAGACATTCTGCGGAAGTGCACAAGTGATGTGCTCCTCGCGATCTTTTCTCTCTTCATTCACTGCAAGTTATCCCTCAATATTGCCTCTGGAAGCACGCTGGTATCGAGACGCTTATGGTGTTTCAAGACCTGGTGCCATTGCCTCTTATTATCTCTTTTTCTCTCTCTGAGCTCGTGAGTTTTTGGAGTGTTTTTGGTGTTTTCGGATGTCTTTAGGCAAAGAGAGCAATCAGTGGCAGACAAGTAGCGAAGATGGGTGACCAGAATACAAGTCCTTCTCGCGGTGGAGTGCGGAGCACCCGGCCGGGGTCTCTGGAGCAATGCATCTTGCGTCAACCTTACCTCTGGCCGGCGTGCAGACGGTGATGGAGTGATCTTCCTTAAGAAAAGCACACTCGATGTTTATTTGGATTTATATATATACATCGCAGGGCGAGCCACGCCAGGTTGGAGCCTGAGGGCCAAGTGGCAGGCAGACAGGCAGGCACAAAAGCAAGGCAGCAACCAGGCAGGGATGTCTCTTCTTCCCTCGCCCGAGGTTGGGTTTGTCGAACCCTCTACTCGCTCGTAATGGCCACAGCACAATCCAGCAACACTTGGCGCTTCTGCCGACCAGATTTCCTCACCACCGCGGAAGGAATTCGGGCGAATAGCTCAGGGCTGTGAGGGCCTGTCGTCGTAGGCCACACCTGCTCACGGTCCATCTCCAGAACATTTCTCCAATGTGGCTTTTTAGTTCCACATATCTTTCGAACGTCGTCTTTTCTTGCAAGACACCGTCTGTCACGAGAATGTTAAATATCATTTTCCGACCTTCGACACGCTGTCCGCGATGGTGGAATACAAATGCCAAAACTGCGTCGCAGAATGCAGATAGCCACTTTCTTGCTCGTCAAGATATGCTTGCCACACTATTTGACAGTCAAAGTGATGAATGAAGTATTGATTGATATGAAACCGGAGAAACAGAGCAGCAAACGTACACACTGACAGCCTAAAAGGCAAATTAATTTGTCGAGTAAAAGGAGAGCGCAATGTGATCTGGAAACGAATGAGAAAGAAATTTTTGCTTTACTATCAACTATTGCTATCTATCAAGAGCTTCGGTAGTATAATTGTATACTAGCTCCACGAGATTACCTTGTGACTCTTGAGAACTCTAATTCTGAACTTCTGCAGAAGAGAATCGCATGCTGACTGTGAATCAAAAAGTCGATCCGTCCTATCAAAGTCAAGTCAATGTGTGGCGGCTTGTGCAGAGGAGAGAGTGGTGGACAACGGCCTTGAAATAGAGATGTAGAATCCAAAGGTGCCGAGGTTACTGTCCTTGCTGTATAAACTCTGCAACCATTCGACGAGTGACTCCATTCGAAGAAAGGAGGCGCTCGATCGCAGCTTGGTCCTCATTGCACGCCTGAATGTCCCGGAGGAGGTCGATTGTTACGCGGCCATAATTTGGCGAATAGTGTCGCGAGTATTGCTGCTGTGGTGGGGGCTGCTGGTAATAAGAATGCTGCTGCTGTTGTTGTGAATCATACTGCGGTTGGTCATACGGAGGGTAGCCTCCTCCGCGATGGTGCTGGTATCCATCGTCTCTGTCTCTCTGTTGAGAGTATTGGCCGCCTCCCCGAGGAGGATACTGGCCACCAGCGTTTCCTCCCCGGTTTCCGTGCTGCCCTTGGCGCTGATTCCCATAGCCATCCTGCTGGTGGTATGAGTTGCTCGAGTGCTGTTGTTGATCGTGTCGGTTTGACGCAGATCGAGCCACGTGCTGGAACTGCTCCTTTTGTTTGCGGTGTCTCTCCGGGTCGTAACTTCCGTGTACGACTTGCTTTGCCTGCTCCTGAGTGCCTCCAGTTCGGCGATTCTCCCCAGTCTCAATGCGAAACACGACAGGGTCTCCGCGCTCCAAGCGCTGCTCTCCGTTCGTGCCGAACCCTTGTAAAATTTCATTCCTTGACAAGTAAACGTCCGAAAAACTGGGGTCGTAAGGGATAATGAAACCATAGCCCTTTCCTTCGTCGAACATTTTAACGGTTCCAGCCACCCTTGGCTCCTGAAGAGCTGTCGGGTCGACCACTGCGGCTTGAACCGGCTCTCTGTTGCGTGCAGCCGGGGCGCCAGTCTGGACTGTCCCAATATTGACCTCCGCATTTGTGTCTTGCTGTCTTGAAAGAATACCAGATTTCAATGCATCCAGCAGAGCTTCATCACTCGGCTCTGGGTCGTAGTTTGTTCCGGCGTTGAAAGTAAAGAAGACTTCTGGAGGCACAAGGTTAAATCCGGCTTGCCTTTTGGCATGCTCCATTCCAATTTTGTTCGAAATACACGGGATCTCTGTCGTAGCAAGATTTCGCTGCAGTTGTTTTTCCGATATGGTCCGGTCAAAGTACTTGGGACCTAAATTCAAGATTGTGTCCATTTGAAGCTCGTTCGGCTCTTCGCTTGTCTCGATCGCTTCCACCTCCTTGAGTTCTTCTTTCTCCGTCTCATTCTGTTCCTGAAAGCTCTGGTACTCGGGCAACGTCGGTGGAGCTTGGTGTATTTTCCGCATCACATCGAGCTCATCCACTTGCCTCTGAAAGCCCTTGTATAAAAGCAAATCACTCATACCAGGCCGCATTCGAGTCCAAAACTTGCACGTCTTGTCCTGACTGCCGGTGCAGAGAAGATGACCCGCGGGTGCCCAGTCCATCGTCCAGATGGACCCTTCGTGCGCCGCGGGAACGATCGCTTGCGCGTGGCTTTCTCTGTCGGCCCCATTCACGTTCCAAAAGTACAAGGCGCCATCGTAATGCCCTGTTGCAAGTACCGATTCGTGCTGCGGGTGCCAGGCAGCCGAGTGAACCTCGGAGACGTGATCATACATCGTATACAAGCAAGGGTCTTCCTTCTTCATAAAGCGGATATCGTACACTCGAATGGTCTTGTCGCGGGATGCTGTGATGAACCAGTTGCCATTTACAGGATTCCACCGGACGCAATTAATGTTGTTTTTGTGTCCCCCCAAATTGAAAAGCTCCTTGCCACTTCTGGGATTCCAAAGCTTGGCGTTATTGTCGCGGGACCCTGACAAGATCAGGGACTTGTACGGATGCCATTCCGCGGTCTTTACCTCTACTCCATGACCACGAAGGACCATCTCCTCCCTCGCAGTCTCAAAATCCCAGATCTTGAGCGATACGTCATCTGAGGCGCTCACGAACTTGAGATCAGTCGGCGAAAATGAGACGGCCCGCACGGTGGCCGTGTGGCCATTAAAATCCTTCTGCGCGCGCATTTGAGGATTCCAGTACGTGATGCATCCGTTTTTGTCCCCAGTCACCATGTACTCTCCGCTTTTCGTCCAGACCATTGTGCGGACCTCGGTCTGGATACCGATCGTCTTGTCCGCGATGAATCCAAAACTATTCCACAAGGTCAGCTCGCCGTTTTGGCTTGCCGTGATAAGCCGCCTTCCCTCGGGACTCCACTTGATCGCATAGATGGGTGAACGGTACTTGTTGTTAATACTTGTGTGGCAATACCGCGACGCGAGGCCAGATTCTGGCTGATCCAGCTGCTCAGACGGCGGCAGCACAAATCTCTTGTACGTCTCACTCGGCTCTAGAAAGCTCCGGTCCCTCCAGTCATTCCTTCTGCGAAAAATTCTATTCTCCGTCAGCAGGTGCGTCAAGCTCACTCCAATATCGATATACGACCTATCACTGCGCATTTGCGGCTCCACCAACACCGAGTTTTCCTGGCCCTCGGCCCCATCTTCGAGTTCCATCTGCATGTCGCCCTGCTTCGCCCCCCGGCGCCGCGACTGTGCTGCCCTTCTGCACGCCTCACAATCTCGAAAAAATCCCAAGCCCACTAATCTACAACTAAGCAACGAATCAGAACAACTTGACACGCTCTGCTACTATCTCGAACGACAACAATCCCTCTCTCCGCTATCAACTCTCCAGCGCACAAATCTGCTGCAGCTTCTTTCTATGACCTTTCCCTTCGCAAAGTTCGCAAAGTCTCAATCAATCAGTTCACTTGGTTCACTTTCGATTGACTCTCCTGCTACTCCTGCGCCACGAGGATTCCGTATCACGCTTTTCCATAGACCGCTTCTTACCAGCTTGAAATCGCGACGAAGATGTCGCTCCACGGTGAACGACTAAGCCATCCATGAGACATGAATATCACATACGCTGGGAGTGGCGACGAACTCGATGAACACCGCTCGCGGGATAACCTCCAGCTACTTTAAACCGCAGAAAAACCATTTTCGTCGAAGAATGTGCGCCCGAGGCTCGAAGAGTCCACATCTGCAAGCAACTGCAATAAGTTAGCTGCAAACATCTGTTCTGAATTCTGCAAACTCTGCAAACTAAACTCTGCAAACTCGACTCTGTAGACTAAATTCTGCAAACTCTGACAGCTCCGAGGACGTCGAGGACCCACCAAAGAAGTTTCTAGAACGTTAGAGATGGAAGAGAGAGGCGACAGTAGCATCGGAGAGCGAGTTGGGGCCGGGCGCTGGTTCGACAAGGAGCAGCAAGCTAAGAGCTTTGTCAAGGTGGGCAAACTTGGGTTTCGGCCGCCTCGAGGCTGCGGGCTCGAGTTGGGAGCAGTGGTTCATGTGGATGAGGCGGATTCGGAGAACTGGAAGGCTGCGTTGGAGAGCGAGTGTGTCAAGGCCGGGGCGATTGGGTTCCTTTGGAGGGAAAGGAAGCTGCTCAAGGCAGTCGTGTCAGTAAACAAGTGGGTGCCTTCCGATTTTGAGGATGAAGAGGTGTATCTCTTGGAAGGCATACGCACGCCGTCGCATTTGGTGGACCTGAACTTGACGCTTCCGCAGCACATTCAGGAAGAAGAGTTCTCCTCGCTGTCAGTAACGGTGACGTTTCTCACGGACGTATCTCCCCACGAAAATTTTTACCTTTGCTTTTTTGGCGGCGTGACGAATCGAGGCGCATTTTACGGCGGGCTGCAAACAAGCGTCGGATGCCCGGAAAATGAAGAGAAAGGCCCTCGAATCCGTACCGACAAAGCCCAAAGCATCAGTGCAACAGAGTGTGCTGACGCCCAGCCGGCCATGGCCCCGGCATACGGTGCAATATTCTCAAGATGGGGCCAAGCTGACCTCTCCGACGTGGCGATCCCGGATAAGACCAAGTCTTTTGCGGAAGCAGCTGCTTACGAGGGAACATTTTGTAGCGTGCGGAGACACCTGTGCTTCGGCCAAGGCACATATTTGTTTCGCCTTGAAAGGTGCGAGGATAACGATTTGGGTAGCTGGGTGCGCTTCGAGGTTGAGCGCGACGATGAGCCGGTGGAGGTCATTGGGTGGCTTTTTTTCAGGGGAAGCGGACCCTTTCGCCTCGTGAACTCATGGCTTTATAACTTTACAGAGATTTACGGCGCGCGGCCTGGCCAGGACTGCGACTCCACTAACACATGCCTCGAGTTCGACTACTACACACCTGGTTTTCACTTTTGTGTTTCACACCTGACAATCAACTCAGCCACAATCCTCCCCGTGAGGACGAGTGCCGAGTATTGGAAGCAGGTCCCGCTTGTTGCCGCATGCTCGCGATCTTGCTCCCGCAGCGATTGGCATGTCTACACATATGTTGGCATGAGACAACCTTTTGTTGCACACCTCGACCAAGACTACGGCACATATCTCCTCGACGCAAAAAGGGAAAGCTGATGATAACACGTCTTCCACAAGTTGTGATGATTCGCTTTCGTCAAGGGCACGTCTAGGACCGCAAGAAGAAGAAGAAGAAGAAGAACCTGCTTGCCTGTATCAGTTTCTACGCTTTGCAATCCGAAACAAAATGTTGTATGATGGAGAAAAAGGTTCGGCTCTATTCGTACAGTGTTGCCTCTAAAATTACATTTGAAAGTGCAGAAAACGATGGTTATTCTCTGAGTCTCTCTAGAGCTAATTAAAGACTCCGGAGCTTGTGAAAGCAGCAGAGCGAGCAGTGGTCGAGATACCTATGTAGTACTTGTCTTTAGGCACAGTTTCGGAGCCCAGCTCATTGCCGTTGAGCAGAAAGGTGACGGTATTGGACTTGAGACGGATCGTCACCACATCGCCCTCAGCGGGGCTTTGGGTAGGCAACGCTTTCAAAGCATCAGTTCCGTAGAGTCCTCCAGAAAGAGCGTCGTAAAAGTAATCCTGTGCGTACGTCGAATCTAGGGTAGTAGAGATGCCAATGACGGTTTGGTACTTTGTCGACAGTTCATCCAAGGTGAAGCTCATTTCCACACCCGAGGTACTATCAAATTTGTTGCATGTATACGCAGGCCTGTATTTGACTTCATCAGCCTCCAGGAACCCGTCGCTTCCGTGTCCATTGTTCACAAGCCCCCACGCCTCATCCGTTGACGCATCACACATTTCAAAGTCATTTGGTAGTGCTCCTCTACTCTCAAATCCAGCGGATTTCTCACCGAAAGACAGCCCGAAATAGTATTCTCCTTCTTCCACATCAAAGGTGCCTATCTGCACTCCATTTAGTTTGAAGGTGACTGTATTTGAGGCAAGTCGAATCGAAATCATATCCCCGGTAAGGTACTTTACAGCGTCGAAAGTTACTTGCTTATTTGCTACGTAAAAGTAGCCATGGAGCGGATCGTAATAGTAGCCCCTCGGGTAGTTACGGGAGGTTGTTGAGTCAATGCCAAAATAGCATGTCCAATTGATGCGGTGATCCATCACAAAAGACATCTCTACGTCGCCAGTGCTGCTATACGTTTTGCACGTATACGTAGGCTTGTATCGCAGCTCATCTACCGATATACCTTTGCTCCCCTGGTCCGCAGTCATCATTGTACTCGCAAAACTCAAACCCACTCGTCGGCGAAGGTGTCGGGCCCAACGTTGGATACGGCGTAGGCGAGCTTGTTGGCCCATGCGTCAAGCTGCTGACCAGGCTTTTTATTTGTTTCTTCCAACCGGAAGCGCGCAAGTGATTAGAGGCCCTGCTTTGAGCCGCCAACAGTGCGCGGTTCTCGACGTTTGTTTCCAGTTGCACTCCAGCGCACGCATTTACGAGCACCAGCAGCGCCAGGGACGCAACTATGGCATTTCGCATCGTTGCAAATGCACCCTCGTGCCGATTGGCCGCGTGGTTCACAGATTGCCCTTGCGAGAGTTCGCTGCCTCTTGATCGAATGGGATCTGTTCTTGAACAGAAAGCTCAAGCGTCGTTGAGGGTATGCAATGCGGTCACTCCTCACTGGGCTCTTCTCCTTTTCATTCCGGTTTTACCCATTCGTGTAGTGCACCAGCTGTGCAAGTAGCGTGCTGGATCACAACACGGCTTCATTGTGCTTTACTAGTTCAGGCGATTCGCACGTACACAGAGACAGATCTGTGGTTCACAGAAGGCGCTGCCCCATAGACTTCAACGGCCAATACTTGAGCAGCGCCAAAAATCGCCAATCTTGATGGGTTTCTCTGGGAACTGGTACTACGCAATTGCCCAGAGCTGTAACCAACGACTGACTGTGAGAGAGCAAATCACACTCTTCCGTTCAGTGACACTTGTTTCATGATCTCTGATCTGTGTTTTGTCCCCATCTTTTAAATCGCAGCAATTTGCTCTCACAACTGTGCCGTTTGAACGAGCGTTGTGACTCGCATCTCTTGCACGGACAAAACCAAGGAGGCGGGGCTTATGAAGTGCAGCGAGTTCACAAGAGAATCTCGTCGACCGTTTGTTTCCCGTTCCACAAGGTCGTCTCCACTAAGCTAAAGAGTTCATTCTTCGTCATTCTGAGTTTGGTCAAGCACAGCGGGGTGGAAACTGTTGAAGATATCTTGATATCTTTGGACGCTCATGCATGCAACCAAATTGTAACGGCTGATCTCAGATACCAACAACGTCCGACTCGGACTCAAAGTCTGTTCGTTCAACAGCAAGCCTGACAACGCGACTAGGTGCCAATCAATGAAATCGGTAATCTCAAAGTTCTCCTACATTATCATTTTGCATAAGACTGCCAGAACCTTTTATCTGTAACAGTTTTCTACCATTTGGGACCGAGAAGAATTTTGTTTCAGAACAAGGCAAAAAAGCTTTGGTTTTATTCGTTCTGTGTTGACTGTGGAATTACATTTGAAAGCGCAGAAGCCGATGATTATTCTCTGAATATCTTTAGAGCTAGTTGACGACTCCGGAGCTTGTAAATGCGGCAGAGGGAGCAGCGGTCGAGATGCCAATGTAGTACTCGTCTTCAGGCACAGTCGCGGAGCCCAGCTCATTCCCGTTGAGCAGAAAGGTGACGGTATTGGACTTGAGACGGATTGTCACCACATCGCCCTCAGCGGGGCGTTGGGTAGGAATCGCCCTCAAAGCTTCGGTTCCGAAGAGTCCTCCAGAGAGAGTGGCGTATAAGTAATCTTGTGGATACGTCGAATCTTGTGCAGTAGAAATGCCAATGATAGTTTGGTAATCTGTCATCATTTGATCCAAGGTGAAGCTCATTTCCACATCCGCGGAACTATCAAATTTGATGCAGGTATACACAGGCCTGTATTTGACTGCATCAGCTTCCAAGAACCCGTCGCTTCCGTGTCCATTGTTCACGAGCCCCCACGCTTCATCCGTGGACGCATCACACATTTCAAAGTCATTTGGTAGTGCCCCTCTACTCTCAAATCCAGCGGATTCCTGATAGAAGGACAACCCAAAATAGTAATCTTTTTCTTCCACATCAAAGGAGCCTATCTCCACTCCATTTAGTTTGAAGGTGACTACATTCGAGGCAAGTCGAATCGAAATAATATCCCCGTTATTGTGCTTCACGGGGTCAAAAGAAAGTTCTTTCTCACCTCCTTTGTAAAGGTAGCCTTGTCCTGCTTCGTAAAAGTAGTGGTTCGGGTAAGCAGGGAAGGTCCTCCCGGAAATACCAAGGATGCAGATACTGCTGCGGTCATCTAGCACAAAAGTCATCTCTACGTCGCCAGTGCTGCTATACTTCTTGCACGTATATGTAGACTTGTATCGCAGCTCATCAGTCGATATACCTTTGCTCCCCTGGTCCGTGCCCGTCAAGTTCCAGAATCCATTGCGATCGCAAAACTCGAACCCGTTCGTCGGCGAAGGCGTCGGGCTCGCTGTCGGCTCGGGCGTTGGGGAAACTGTCGGGCTCGCTGTCGGCTCAGGCGTTGGGGAAACTGTCGGGCTCGCTGTCGGCTCGGGCGTTGGGGAACCGGTTGGCCCATTCGTAAAGCTGCTGATTACTTTTTTGATTTGTTTCTTCCAGCCGGAAGCGCGCAAGTTATCAGTGGCCCTGCTTTGAGCCGCCAACAGTGCACGGTTCTCGACGCTTGTTTCCAGTTGCACTCCAGCGCACGCATTTACGAGCACCAGCAGCGCCAGTGCCGCAACTATGGCATTTCGCATCGTTGCAAATGTACCCTCGTGCCGATTGGCCGCGTGGTTCACAGATTGCCCTTGCGAGAGTTCGCTGCCTTTGGATCGAATGGGGTCTATTCTTGAACAGAAAGCTCAACCGTGTCGGTGAGGATATGCAATGCGATCACTTTCTGCTCCTCAGGGGCTCTTCTCCTTTTCATTCCGGTTTTACCCATTCGTGTAGTGCACCAGACATGCTGGAGCGTGCTGGTTCACAATACGGCTTCATTGTGCTTTACTAGGCAATTCGTACGTACACAGAGACAGAGGTGTGGTTCACAGAAGGCGCTGCCCATAGATTTCAACGGTCAATACTTGAGCAGCGCCAAAACTTGATCGGTTTCTCTGGGTACTGGTAATACGCAATTGCTTCAAGTGGAGCCACGAGGTCACGAGTGCAGCGCAAACAAACCCTATGGAAGGTAGGGTGACTTGTCCCCAACTTCCAAATTGCAGCAAGCCAGGCAAGTTAGCTCTCACAACTGAGCATTCCAACGAGCGTCGTGAATCGCATCTTTTGCATGGACAAGAACCAAGGAGGCGGGGGTTTATGTTTCCAGATCCCGAAGGGGGAATCAAAACGAAACGCTCACCCTCAACTCCGTTGGCTGCAGAATCTTAGAGATTGCCGCAATGAACGAAACGAGGTGAAAAATGACGGAGGGGTAGGAAGAGGTGCACAAAGTGCTGAGAGTTCACAAGAGAGTCTCGTCAACTGTTTATTTCCCGTTCCACGAGTTCGTCGTCATTCTGAGTATGCGGCAAGATACCCAAAACTTGAAGACTTGAAATCTTGGGAGAGACGCTCATGCGGAATTGTCAATTTCGCAGGCGTCCGTTCAGTTGTAACGGTTGATCTCACAGACCAGGAAAAAAGTGCATTCATTTCGAGAAGAATGTCCAAGTCTGTCCAGAAAAGCAGATCTGCGACGACTACATCGTACAGTGTTCATGATGAGAACACCACAATATTCAACCAGGCGAGAAGGCCAAGTGCAATTTGCAGGTTTCACAGGAAGTCGTTTAACGGCAAGGAGACTCCGGGAATCTCAAGGCCTCTTAAGCGATGCGCTAATTCAATACTACGCTGAGGTTACGTACTCCCACTTGCAGTTCAACATTTTCTTATTCTTTGTCACGTGTTCTTTGTTAATTTTTTAAAATTATACAAGCCAAAGTGCGCCCGCCTTCGGCGGTCTTCTTCGTACTTGGGAGTTGCGCATGCCTCCGGCAGGCTTACTCGTTGCGTTTGCAGATGTTTGCAGCTCATCTTTGCGAGTTGCGCCTGCTACAGTCAGGCTTACTCGGTACATAGGCTCTTGAGTAGTGCGATGCTCAATCGCCTAACTGGTGGATCGGAAAGAACTACTTTACGGCAGCTCTACTCCGCTCCGTAGAGGTAAGATAACAAATTGGAACCCATGTTGCAGTGACCTGTGTGTGTGTGTGGATCCGGCAAGTAGAGAACCGACTCGGACGTCTTGTTTCAGCAGACTTTGATGAAAGAAAAGCTTCGGTTTTATTTGTTCTTCGTTGACTGTGGAATTACATTTGGAAGCGCAGAAGCCGATGATTATTCTCTGAATCTCTCTAGAACTAGTTGACGACTCCGGAGCTTGTAAATGCGGCAGAGGTAGAAGCGGTCGAGATGCCAATGTAGTACTCGTCTTCAGGCACAGTGTCGGAGCCCAGCTCATTCCCGTTGAGCAGAAAGGTGACGGTATTGGACTTGAGCCGGATTGTCACCACATCGCCCTCAGAGGGGCGTTGGGTAGAGAACGCCCTCAAAGCATCAGTTCCATAGAGTCCTCCAGAAATGGAGGCGTAAAAGTAATCTCGTGCATACGTCGAATGTTGTGCAGTAGAAATGCCAATGATGGTTTGGTATTGTCCCGAGTATTCATCCAAGGTGAAGCTCATTTCCACATCCGCGGTACTACTAAATTTGATGCAGGTATACGCAGGCCTGTATTTGACTGCATCAGCTTCAAGGAACCCGTCGCTTCCGTAACCATTGTTCACAAGCCCCCACGCCTCATCCGTGGACGCATCACACATTTCAAAGTCATTTGGTAGTGCTCCTCTACTCTCAAATCCAGCGGATTTCTCATAGAAGGACAGCCCAAAATAGTATTCTTTTTCTTCCACATCAATGGAGCCTATCTCCACTCCATTTATTTTGAAGGTGACTACGTTCGAAGCAAGTCGAATCGAAATAATATCCCCAGTATTGTAGACCACGGGGTCGAAGGAATTTTGTTTCGCACCTCCTTTGTAAAGGTAGCCTTGTCCTGCTTCGTAAAAGTAGTCGTTCGGGTAAGCACTGTAGATTTTCGAGGCAATGCCAAACATGCATGTCCAATCGACGCGGTTATCTAGCACATAAGTCATCTCTACGTCGCCAGTGCTGCTATACGTTTTGCACGTATATGTAGACTTGTATCGCAGATCATCAGTCGATGTACCTTTGCTCCCCTGGTCCGTGTCCGTCAAGCTCCAGAATCCATTGCGATCGCAAAACTCAAACCCGTTCGTCGGGGAAGCCGTCGGGCTTGCTGTTGGCTCAGGCGTTGGGGAAACTGTCGGCTCAGGCGTTGGGGAAGCCGTCGGGCTCGCTGTCGGCTCAGACGTTGGGGAAACTGTCGGGCTCGCTGTCGGCTCGGGCGTTGGGGAACGAGTGGGTCCCAACGTCGGGTACGGCGTAGGCGAACCGGTTGGCCCATTCGTAAAGCTGCTGATTACTTTTTTGATTTGTTTCTTCCAGCCGGAAGCGCGCAAGTTGTCAGCGGCCCTGCTTTGAGCCGCCAACAGTGCACGGTTCTCGACGCTTGTTTCCAGTTGCACTCCAGCGCACGCATTTACGAGCACCAGCAGCGCCAGGGACGCAACTATGGCATTTCGCATCGTTGCAAATGTAGTCGTACCGATTGGCCGCGCGGTTCACAGATTGCCCTTGCGAGAGTTCGCTGCCTTTGGATCGAATGGGATCTGTTCTTGACCAGAAAAAAAGGTCACAATCCGGCATCACTGCGCTTTAGCAGGTAATTCTTACGTACCGGCGGTACACACGGACAGATCTATGGTTCGCAGAAGGCGCTGCCCCATAGATTACAACAACGGTCAAACTTGATGGATCTCTCTGTTTCCTGGTACTAGTACTCACCACACAACGGTGCAGAGCTGCAACCGACGACTGACTATGGTAAATTTAGTAAGCGACGACTGACTGTGAGAGAGCAAATCACACTCTTGTCCCCTCTTCCGTTCAGTGACAATTGCTTGGCATACTATGACGAGTAAGATACCTTCCATGATCTTTGGATCTGTGTTTTGTCCCCAACTTCCAAATCGCAGCAAGCCAGGTAAGGTTGCTCTCACAACTGGAGCATTCCAACGAGCGTTGTGACTCGCACTTTTGCATGGACAAAAGCCAAGGAGGCGGGGGTTTATGTTTCCAGATCCCGAAGGGGGAATCAAAACGAAACGCTCACCCTCAACTCCGTTGGCTGCAGAAATCTTAGAGCTTGCCGCAATGAACGAAACGAGGTGAAAGATGATGGAGGGGTAGAGAGAGGTGCACAAAGTGCTGAGAGTTCACAAGAGAATCTCGCCAACTGTTTGTTTCCCGTTCCACGAGGTTGTCAAGTACGGCGGTGTAGAAACTTTTCATGATATCCGAAACTTGAAATCTTGAAATCTTGGGACAGCCCGCAAAGGTTGTAACGGTTTATCTCACGGACCAGAGAAAAATTCAGAATCATTGATGGCATCATCATGATCATGATGTCCAGTTGTTCAACGGCAAGGCCGACATCATTTTTAACGGAATCCTATGATCTCAAGTAGCCTTATGCGATTCGCTGATTGAATACTACGTTAATCTCGCGACTAACACAACGGAACCTGTGTGTCTGCGTGGAACCCGCGAGAAGTCATCGGTTCTCTTGTATTATCATATTGCATAAGACTCCCAGAAATTCTCATCTCTAATAGTTTCTACGCTCTACAGTACATAGAACCGTGAAGGGTCGTGTGCCTCATTCTTACTCTTAAGTGCTAGTAGCTACGCTGTACGAATGGTTAGCATCGAGAACCTCTAGAGCTAGATTTCAGCGAGTATTCTCAACCAGAAGAACCGGAAGTTTTTAAATAGGATTTTTAAAGTGCTCAGTGAGTTTTTAATTTATGAATGCTTGATCATTTAGATTTTACAGCCCATCTATTTATAACTCCAGCTTGCTAGCCAGTAACGTTTAAATTATGTGCAGAAATATTCCTTGGTTCCCCCAAAATTAACGTAAGAAGAACCGAAAAGATCGATCCTCAAAGTCCTACACTTCCGCGTAGACACCAATACCGACCCATACAAGCACCTAAGCCTCCTGCACATCCAAAATCCGTCCTTACCTTTTCCCTTCACCCACTCCTACTGAAGGCGATCGTGCCCAATCCCTACGCCCACCTACCCTCATCCATAACCCTACACCCCTACGCTCCCCTACTCTCTCCTACGTCTGTCAATACTTCCCATCACCCCAATAATCGGACCCTACCGCAGACGCTAATACCTCCATAGTCTCCTCCTACACCTTGCTAGCGCACCTAGAGCACACACTCCAGTCCCTCCCAGAGCCAACACAGGAGACGCACAACTGTGGGGGAAGTGTCCTCGCGACTCTACCGTTATCCTGTAAGGAACCTTAGAAACGGCGCGAGGCCTAGACCTTCACTGTGACTCGCGTGAGGAGCAAATATAAATATATATATATATATATATATATAAAGAGCNATATAAATATATATATAAAAAGAGCGAGAGAGAAAAGTGTCCTCGGAGAAGTATTGCGCGTACCGTTTAGTTGTATAGAGAGTACATCTTCTTAGCACGCACACAGCAAAGCACAAAGCACACTTGGGGAAAGGAACGGTCACGGATTTCCCGTAGCGAAGCATACAGTTTAGACTCTCGACATCTCGGCATCTCGAGAATGTTGCAGGGGAAAGTCCCCGAGCCGCCGCTTGGCGTGGAGTGTTTCGGGCACGACTTGGAGCAGGAGCGCGCAGAAGCCATGATGCTGAGCGACGTTATTGCGTTGGCCGGGACCGCCAAGGAGCCCGAGGAGCTGGAGCGCGCGATGGACAGTCTGCGCAAGCTGGAGAACTACGGTGCGCAAGGGTCCGCGAAGATGGCGTCCAGCATGTACCAGGTGAATCCCGCAGAAGACTACGCTGGCAGCAACCCCGCCACGCCATCTTCGCACAGCGCCCCGCCGGCGGAGATGGCGGAGATCCCGCAGCCTTTGGAGCGGAAATTGGTGCCCGAGATTCCACTAGAACGCTCCTGGAATGCCGCCTCTGCCAAGGTCCGTGACGACACCGAAGAGGAGGACGTGAAGGTCGACGTACGTAGTGCGGAGGCCAATCCAGCCGTAGACACCTCGCTTGCGGAGAATCTGACGCGCCATGAGGAGACTTTGCCGAGCCAGGATAGCCCCATGCCCGAGTATGTGCTCCAAACGGGAGAAGTGCTCCTCTTTTTCGTCTTTCTGGGTCTGATGGTGGCGATCATCGCTCTCGCCTTCTCACAACTCTTGACTGGCGGGCTTCTGGCAGCGCTTCTTGTCCCCTCGCTCGTTGGTTATGTTTGCTCCTTGCTGGTTCACCGGTACCGCATGCGTCGTTTCCGGAAAAGGAGCAGCCCGGACTCAGATCTCCCTTAGAGTGGCCGCGGCTTAGCTTGGTTACATGCAGCTTTAGTTCAGTGCGAGAGACCTTCTCACATTCGTATCTCGCTCAATTTTCCCGCTATATCTCTTAACTCGCCCCCCCCCCAAGCATTGTCTGCGGGCTTGTCTCGTTGCTGGCTCAAGGCAAGGCGCAGCGGAAGAATTGCCGTTTGCTTCAGGACAAGAGAGTTTGAGCAGGCAAGGTTCTATGGATGCATGCAGTACCTTTCCCTTGTATTTACAGGTCGACCCGGCGTACGCCTTCCTCCGTCTCTACCGCCCTCGACAAAAGATGCTGTACTATACTTGTTCTCTTTACTTGCTTTTTCGTTTTTTCCCTTCTACAGTTATATGCCTGGTGAAAATATCAATTCTCAATTTTTTAATAATTACCGCAAAAACTTTGCTCTTCTTTCTTTTCGTCCACGAGTTATAGTTTTCACACCTATGGCTGAAGGAGAACACGAATCATTCTAGCGGATGGTCTCTGAACTTGGGCTCAGGATGATGCGCTGGCCGCGGCGGTGCTGGAGGAGGCGGAGGTCGAGAGGACGATGATGCTCGTCGATGCAGCTTAGCGGCGCCTTCTGCGCTACCTTCCGTCGCCCCACCAGACTTGGGTGACAATGATGGCGGCTTCGCGGGAATTGGAGGAATGGAAGGTCTGCTTGAGTCGACTGTTCGATTCACACTCGAGCTTGGAACTGGCGGAGCTCGATGTTTCGGCGGCGTGGTTGGTTCTGGTGCGCGTGCAAATGTCTGCTGCGGCACAGGGCGACTTGCTGTCTGTGGCTGACTTGGGGGCGGTGGAGGCGGGGTCTGGATGACAGGCTGAACCGGGGGAGGGGGTGGGACGCTTGCATTGTGGGAGATCGTTTGCGCCGGGATCGTACCGGTGCTTCGCGATACGCTGCCAGCTGATGACATTCTCGCGGCCCCAGAGCCAGGTAAATGACTGGAGGGCTGGGTTCCGGACAATTTGCGAGCTTGGAGATGTTGCTCCTTCGTAGCCGCTATCGTCTCCACGTCCTGATTTGAGACACTGATGACTGACTTGTTCAAGTCCCAAATCTCAAGGTCCGTTGGAGGGTCGTGACCTTCTTTGGCAAAGAGCGTCCGCAGGCTGTTTACTACCCAAATACTTCCTGGTCTTCCACCTGAGGCGCCAGCATCCTGCCACATCTTTGTAGGTTCGACCCTGGATGCTGTGCACCAATGCTTTGGAACGCACCGAATCGCGGTTGTCGGGGGAGGATCGTCCGTGGTGGTGGCAAGCATACCCAGAGCAACAAAAGCTGGATTGGGTGGAATTGGCTTCCACGCGTAGAAAGGCGCTCCGTGCTGTTGGGACCACACCTGGTTGAAACGCACTGGGTGCGGCAATAGCTTGTTAAGCACCGGTATCATGTACTCGCCCTGCCCACTCACTCCCCAACGATCCATGTCACGGACCTCCAGCGTGTACTTGGTGGCTGTCCTCTTCTCGTCTGATTTTGAGGATGAAAAGAAGTTGATCTTGTGCCCTGGCTTGTCGAAACCACTGTGAACAAGATGACCAAGACACACCTTTAGGCGATTCTGCTTGAACAGATTCGAGTCTAGCTCGGGAGCCCAAACGCTCACATTCATTTTGGTCATCGATCCGCGGCTCGTCCAGACCTTTTCGAAACCGTGAATTTCCTTCACCTTGAAGCGATACCTCGACACGACATTTGGATTAAGCGCCTGCTGCTCAATAGTCTCCTTGCGAGCGTCTTTCGGGGCCTCGTACAGTTCTTGCATTGGCTTGGGCTCGATGACAATGTCATTAAAGTCTTCATGACTCGCGATGAGCCCACGCTCTGACATCGAAGCCTCCAATCTCTTGTCATAGAATGCGGTTCGAAACTCGTCCAATGACAGAGTTCCATCGCGATTGTGATCCAGATTGCGCATGATGCCGTGGATCTGTTGAGGGGTGATTTGTAGGCCGAGCCAATCCAGCGCACCGTACAACTCCGAGCAAGAGATCTGTCCGTTGCGGTCAGAATCAAATGCGCGGAACGCGTCAAGAATGAACATCCCCTTTTGGTAAATCAGGCCGCGCACACGGCTGATCGTTGCACGCTCTTCCAGTAGACTATACTCGTGCTCCACGGTAAATAAACGCTGAAGGCTCGTCTCACGAACGGGTCGCTGATTTCTTCTGCGGCACTCCCTGACCTCTTCAAACCACCTTTGGCGCGCTTGCGGAGGATTTACTTGCAAAGCACGCAACAGCATATTTATTGGCCTGTCACGAAAGTACACCTCACTATCCACGAATCGGAGACACTCGTAGCTCGTTGTGAGTTGATACTCACTTCCACCCCGAAAGCCCTCCGTGCTTTCCATCATTGACTTGGTAAAGAGTGAGTGGAGAGCAACCGACGCTGTGCCGCCGTCTACGAGCTCCTTCCCTTGTCTTTGACGAAGATGCATAAGGCCCCGCAGGGACTCCGCTTCATAAAGCGACAGGGCAACAAAAAAGCGGTTCTCTTCAAGATGGTAAAACGTTCCCTTCTCCACCAACGACTTGAAGGCATTTACGTCAATTCCGCTGATGGAAGCTGGGTCGATCTCTCGCTGGTACAATTTGCTCAGCGCCGCTCGAAGCTCCTTGTCTAGCACCTTTTCAAGCTTGGCCCGTCGCTTTCGGAATACGCTCTCTGAAGTCCCAACGAGCATGTCGTCCTCACCAGATACGTCGTCAGTATCTTTTGACTCCTCCATATCAGATGGAATCACCTCTTCGCTGTCAGAGTCGTTGTCAATCTCCTCGATCGTGATGTCTTCAAAGTCCGAAGAGGCCTTAATGACACTAGCGCTCAGCGCTTCAGGAACCACATCCAGCGCAAGCATCGCTTCGAAAAGTTCTGCTCGATTCAAAAGCTTATCTCCGTCAATGTCAAACATTTTAAAAGCTTGCGCCAAATGGCTCCAGGCCGTTTCGTCCATGTGAGACTTGAGACCTAAAACTCCAGCACTTTCGCGCAGCTCCGCACGATTCGGTATCCACTCCATCACCATAATAACATTTTTGATTCGACGATGCGTCTGTAAACTCCAAGACGGATCATAATGATTTTTACTGATCAGTAGCGACTTGGGGAACGTGATCGGTACAGGCGACTCCGTCAGCTTGCGATGCATAGCAAACTCGGAGCATGGGAAAAAGCTCAAAGGAGTCGGATTTGGCGCACACAGTGCACTCACCGGCCAAGGTTTAGGTTCTTCGTCTTTGCGGCTGTACTTCTTCTTAACAAAATCCTCGTCCTCCTTCTGCTCAATCTTCTCTTCCTCTTTCTCTTGTTCCTGCTCTTGCTCCTGTTCCTGCTCTTGCTCTTGCTCCTGCACCTGCTCCGCATTGAACACTTGCTCTTTCGCAACCTCGTCTTGATTTCCAACGCCTTCCACTCCGGCAAGTGTGGGCACCAGCGCCCCTCTCCGCGACGCATCCTTCGCCCTGCTCTCCGACTCGCTAACAAGATTTTGTATACGGTTTGCCACCTGCTGATCTTCATCGGATGCTAAGAGCCGCTGATGGCTCTTCACCAGGTTTCCAATCTTCTCTACAAACGGCTCCACCCTGGGGACGGTCGTTTCCACAGAGTAATCCACACGCTCGCGGAAGGCATCGACACAAAATTCCAAAAATTGCGTCTCTGCAGCTTCACTCTTTTCTCCAACGCGGGACTGGTTTCGCAAAACGAATTGGTGAGCTCGCTTGCGATACACGTTTCTCACAGACTGCTCGCAAAGCAAATTAAACTGAATCTTCTCGGAGCGCATGGAATTGATCACCAACCACTTTGTGATATCTTCCAATAGGCGCTTCACTGGCTCCCCTTGAATGACGTGATCCTCCGCTTTGGAGACCATCTGCGCTAGATGGCTTGGGTGCAAAACTTGACCCTCGCCTGCCGCGACCTGCAATTTGATGAGCATCTCCACCTCAGGAATCACAAACACCTCAATAGTTTGCCCAACGCCGATACCCCGCATTCGAAACGCCCCTTGCGCGTAATCTCGAAAGGTCATGTCTTTTCCCAACGTCACGACCGCCTTTGCACTGATCGCCTGCTTGATATCCATTCCTGTAGTATGCACTTGATCATAGAAGGAGAATCTCCGGGCAGGATCTAGTCCTGATCGATCCAGAGGCATCACCCTTCCGCTCCGAGTCAGCACCATCTTGCGGTCCTGAGAGTCCAAAAACACCACGCCTTCAAGCTCTTCGGAGAGTCCGTTATTCAAAAGAAAGGCGGACACCTCATAGTTGGACATCCCAGTGACAAGCGCTCCGGTGTCAATGAGAGCGTGATACGGGGGCCTTGCTTGCGCGATCATTTTCAAAAGGTTCTCCACTGTCCATCCAGACTCCACGGTGCGGACGGAGGTGACTTCCGGGTTCGTGAGATGATACAACATCTTCCCGTCTGACCCTTTCTCGTAATGGCATTTTCCGAGCTCCACCGGCAGCAAGTCCGAGGGGGTCCCACTGAATCCTATCCTTCTTGCAAACATGATTTGCCCACCAAGCTCCTGCCCACAGGCCGAAATTTTCAAGCCGTGATGCTGCAGTGTCTCCGGAAAGATGAATTTGTCCAAGTAGTACATGATAGCGTGCGGCGAGAAACGCAAAAGACGATACAGCGTGCCAATCTGGTACGGATCCTGCAGGTCAATGAGTTGAAGTGGCCACAGATCATCGTATTCCCCACTCATTGCACTCAAGATACCCTCCGTGTAGACCTCAGCCCCAGCTGGATCCGCAGAGGTGCTCTCCGAGCGGGTCATTTTAAACCGCTTTCGATGTGACTCCACCTTGGTCCCGCGCACGCGACCACCTGCAAGGGCAACCCAGCGGATGTAGATACGGCTCGCCTCGCGCTTGATATATGGGCCGACGTCTTCCTCTAAGCGCTCACGGAGGTGCCGCAAAAGCCACATAAAGTCGCTCAACCTCAGGCCCTCGTATCTGTACGCCAAAATCGCGAGCCCTACGACGACATCCGGATGCGAAAATTCCGACGCTCGGCTTGGACAGTCCTTACCTACGAACGGTACCGCTAGCAGCTTGCGATTCTTTGGCATTTTTGGATCCAAGGCGAGGAACTTTGCCAAGTCAGTCTCATTCAGCAGGCCATATTTGACGCGATTGATCTTCGCAAGGACGAATGGCGTGAACGTCGAAATCCACTCTCGCGCCAGATTGATCATCTTCGTGTTCTCGTCAGTGAGCTCTGTGTTGACGATTTGAGCGCTCTCCGGAGCATGCTTTGGTCCCTTCACCATGTAGTCAATGGCGTGCTCGTCGGAGATTCCCCGAAGTCCTTTCGATGACAGGAACAACAGCATCCACTTTGCCAGCAAGGGTTTCAAACGAGCCGAATAGAAGGACCTCGACAAAAGCACCAGGTGAGGGGTTTGCTGCATCAACCTGAGCTCAAGCCCGCTCTTGATGACCTCATCTATGCTCTTCAGAATACTCTGCGCTGTTCTCGACGAAGTGAAATCCAAGGTCGTCTCCTTCGATGTGTGAAAGAAGAAGGCGTCCAGCAGATGAAATGGGATCATCCAGCGCATGCCGTCGTTCCCTTGGACATGGCTGCGGGTGAAATCCAGCGGAACCTTCTTTCCAATCGGCCAGTTCAGCTCGGACCGAAGCGGATGCAAAATGAGATCAACCTCATCTAGCAGTAATACGCCTTCTCTGAACAAATCGAGTATTTTTGTGGACAGCTGCATTTGTAGTCTGAGCGCGTCCTTGTCAATGTACTCCTGCTCCTCTGCAGCCCCTCCCCCAAGACGGAAGATGGCTTCCTTGAAGAATGACTTGATGCTACTCGGCGCATTCTCAATATCGTAATCGCTTCGGTATTTGGCAGCATCCAAAATGTGGGCCGCTTCGAGCGATTTCAGGAAAAAGCTCTTCAGTGCCGTTGGGGTCGTGCACACCACAGCCCGTGACTTGCGGGCAATGAGCAGCTTGCGGAATAAACTTCTGGAAACAGAGGAAAAGCGGTCAAACACGAACGTGTACACCGGCTTTTGAATAATTGCAGAAAACTTGTCTCGCATCACCGCCCTTGAGAACTCCAAAAGAGCGTGCGGAACTACTTGCACCACCAACGACTTGCCGTCACCTAGCAAAAGTGCAAGCAGAGGTCCAACCACGGTCGTTTTCCCGGCGCCCATAATCATCTGATGGCATCGGGACTCTCCTCTGCTCAGGGAGCCCATAAAATCACCCACTAAACGAACCTGCGACTCTCTCAACAAAATACTGTACGTAAATTCAAACACCAAGAATCTCGGGTCCAGAACGAATTTGTCGCCCTCGACTTGGACGTAATGTCGCTTTGCAGTAAGCTCGCTAACGAGGGCGCTTGATTTCAGGCTCACAGCTTGCTCAGGCGCCTTCGATCGGAGGCTCTGCAGCACTTCGTGAGCGCAGGCAATGCAACGCAGTGTCTGTGCCATCCGATTTACTCGAAGAGCCACCCCGATGGACAGCTCAAACACCTCCGCCAGCGTTTCCTTGCTGAGGAAAGGATTCAATTGGGTCAAATGATAGTCCCCTAGAGTAGACATCATGTTTCCAAGCAACAGCTCGAACCAAATCGTGGTTTCAGAGCCACTGTATTGACTCAACAGAAAGCCGAGGCGCTTTCGCATCCCAGTCTCGCCATACGCCTGCTTGGACCCGATATCTACCCAGTTTGCGAGATCTACAATACAGGTGATCGCAGAGGCAACGACTTTAGAATCACGCTCAAAGAGCTGCTCGAGCTTCAGAATCAGCTGATCCACTTGGTCTCGGTTTCGGAGACGCCCGATGGACGCGCCGTTTGTGAGATCCTCGAATGCCCGCGCGTCGCTTCGTAGCCGTTCCAGCATTTCTACCGCAATGTGCGACCGTGCTGCGGCATGCTGATCCACATTCAGCAGTACCCCATCCTTGGAGTCCCCGAGTGCTACATTTGGCAAGCCCAAGCTAGATCGAGAGGACTCCGACACCCACGAGTCCAGGCTCACGGTACTCATTGGAGCAGAAGTGAATGCTCTTATTTCGGACGCGTCCACCCCGACGTTCACTCCGTCCGCGCCAGTTGCCTCCAGTGCGCCAAACGATCTGCTCGATAATCCAAGGTCGAGCACGCGAGGCGCGAGCCATGCGCGATCCCGAAGCGGATTTGGCGAGATTGGCAAGGAGACGTGTGTACCTGGCCGCCACGGCGGAAACTGAATTGAAGTGGAGGGCCACTTAATTAAGGTAGACTTGGAGCGCAATGTGCTATTGCATTTTTCCAAGAGCCGCTGAATTACGTTCTGGCCTTTGAAGATAAGAGTCATCTTGTTTTTTCGGTCGTCTTCGTACTTTGGCATCTCTTTGACAAGCTCCGGATTGTTCGCTAGAATACGCAGGACGGAGGTCATAGTCTGCGTCTTTTGGAATTTCTTTGGGGTCATAAGATGCAGCAACGCGCAGCCCCAGTTATAGCAATTGTCGTCCTCAAGAATTCGAACAAACATTGTGCCAGTCATGAGCTCGTACAAAAATGGAAATCCCTTTCGCGACCGTCCTCCGCGCACCGAGACACCGCCGTTGACGATATCCTGAAAGAAATAAACTGCCGGTGTACCTGTGACGTTGCCCTCTGGCCGTTCATAACGCATCGGCTTCAGCGAAGAGAAGGCGCGAAGCGTCTTTCGCCATGAAGAGGCATTCTTTCTATCTTCCAGCGCTGTGTCATCGCGCACCTGGCAAAACACGATTCCTGGCTGCGGTCGCTCGGGGTGGAGAACTGCAACCTGGTCGGACTGCGGCTTGGATGTTTGCCCCAGCGCCGTGAGCTGCATGGCGTTTAGCAACGCACAGCGATTAAATAGCAGCATGCCGTTTGTGCGCTTTGACGCACGCAATAGACTGCGTCCCGGAGCACGCATAGCAATTTCATCCAACAGCGTAAGCTCGTCTGTCATGGATAATCTACAGCTCGAAGATATCTTTCGATGTTTGATGGCGTACATCGACATCTCTTGGACAATGTCCCACGGTACGCTCATTATGTCTTGGCACCCCAGCGTCGCCAGACTCAGCTTCAGACGGCAAGCGTGAGCATCAGGGTGCATGTCCGAGTTGAGCGTTCCCATAACATCAACAATCTGCTCTTCCTCCGGGCTGAGCTTTGTGTCACTTACGCACGAGTCTGCAACTCGGAAGGCCAAGTCGTACTGACGCGACATCAACCTCATCAGAAACATGTACAGAGAAGAGCTGAGCGTAGGCGTGAAGAGGAACGACCGAGAAAGATGAACTGGGTACAGGTAGTGCCGCACGTCTCCGAGATTGGCGTTCCACGCTGAGTTCGTGCGGTCCATCAATATTTCGGTGGAGAGGATGGACTTTGGACGAACGGGCCGCATGGGCACCGCGCTTGCCGACATCAAGATGAACAGCTCTCCTCTCCAATTCTCTAGTAGTACGCCGTGAGGCAGTCCTTGCAGCAATTTCGCGACCATCGGGTCACGGTTTGAAGATAAATAGAGCCCCGTATGCTCCTGACAAAATAGTTTGAGCTGAATTCCAGCTTGGCTGGGCTCCTTCTGAAGACGAAACGACAAGCGCACTCTTGGCAGCTCCACAAGATCAATTGAGGTAACGTCATCAATCTTTGTCACTTTGGAGAAGGTCCAAACTAGCACATGACTCAGATTCTCCAGTCTGAGCAAAATCGATGTCAGCTGCTTCAACGGGCTCTTGTTTGGTGCATGCAAGCAGTTCAATAGCGTGTGGCGCTCTTCAGTGCCAGCCAGCGGCCCGGATTCGATGGAGACGTAGCGGTGCACGATTGCAAATGCCGAGGAATTTCCATAGCCAGAAGTGTCGTCAGCTCCATCTGGCACGATCTCAATGTGCAGCCTTGAACGCGGTTTAATGACCTTTGCGCTCTCTTCCATGCCGGCTTGCCCACCAAAACTGGCGGACGTGTCACCTCCACTCTCGTGTTCCAGAGCATCGCCTCGGATACTTCTTTTCTCAAAGCCCGAGATCGACTTGTCCTCCACATTTTGCCAAAAGTCGTACTCTTCAAGAAGTGCTTCTGGAAGCAGCCCCTTCAGGAATCGTGGCGGAATAAACTCTTGTAGTCCAAGATTTGTCGACAGATTCCGAGTAATGATCAAAGTAGGAGAAGGCTTTAATGGTTTTTTGGGAACGTCGCCCACCGACAGCATAAAGCCAGATGACTTCCACACGAGGTCGGGCTGCGTCCCAAAGTCTCCGTAGCAGAAACTCACATCTGAGCTGAAGACCAGAGACCGATAGAAGCGTCGACCGTGCTCCTCCACTTGGTAAACATGGACGGCTGGAGGCACTTGAAATACAACCACCTCCAGCAGTGTGTCCGGGTCGAATCGGCTCGAGTCTGGCAGTGGCGCGCCGTCCACTTGCTGCACCGCTGCCCCTTTTATAACCCCGGTCAGTGTCGCAAAACTCTGCTTACCACAAGAGACCTGAGGCAGAAACAACTCCACGTGCTGTAGCTTTGCTCGATGCACGGGCCCAAGGACTTTCTCTATCCAGCCCTCAGTCGCGTCCAGCCCGCCTGGATAGAGCCGTCTGTTTGGGTTTGGACGATCTCGGCGAAAGTCCGGCGTCCAAAGCATCACGTCGTGGCGGAGCCCTATCAGACGTTTCCAAGAGCGGAACTGGGTGTCTTTCACCTCCGCGCACTGGTATCCCTTGCCGGCGGCAAGGTCAGCTTCGCCAAACACTTGCTTGAAATCATCCATCGTGACGAAACGGTCTTCCAATAGCTTCATTGGATGCTTTTTCAGCGTAAACTCCCCAAGCTGAATGTTGATTTCGGTATCTACACTCTGCGTTGTGACAACACGCATCCACTCCTCAAAGTCCTTGACATCATTCGCGCTGTCCAGGCATCGCGCAAGGCTCTTGATTTCCGTGTCAGGCATGAATCTTCCCGTGCAACCAGGGATGTCAGGAAATCTCCACTGTCGCGCCTTTTGCTCGAGCTCTCCATGGCCGTTGTTCTTCCTCTTGTTTCCAGCTGTGAGGCTAATCACCGCCACGATGGATTCCATCGTATCGTCGCCGTCAGCAGAGTTTGCGACGAGCCAGTCAAGAATTTTCCGGCGCTGCTTTTCGTACAAGGAAAAGAAGTCCGTTGGCGAGATTCCAAGAAAATGAGATTCCTCTTGGCCTCTGCTTGAAGACTTTGCCTTGGCACCGACAGGGTCGTCCACTTCTACACTGAACCGAAAATTAACCGACACGAATATATAACTAGTAAGTATCGCAGATACGCTGCGCTTGTTCAGTTCGTCCGAGCCCGCGCCAAGAAAGAGGTACGCCATGTGGGCGTGAAATATACATGCCAGGTGCGACTCGCGATTCTTCATTGCCACTTCACACCACTGGTTCAGCATCGGATACACAGATCCTTCGAGCTTTGCTGTCAACTTGCGTTTCATGGCTCGAAGATACGGAATACTCTGCGAAGTGCCATGTTGAAAGAGACCACGCACCATAGACTTTGCGCCACTCCAAGACACCACTTCGTCTCGAACCTGTCCCCCGGCAGCGACAGCCTCTTCCACGGTGTAACGATCTATGAGGAAAGTCATGTATTGTATCACGCGCACGACCAAGCGCGTAACGTACAAAATAACTTGAGATGAGCTCGGCGAATACCTCCCAACATCAAGCTCAATCGCATAAAACAGGAGATTCTCGATTGCGTCCAGTACAAGATTCGGGGAATGTTGGAGCTCGTTGAACAAGAGGCCGACCGGAGTGGAGAGGTGCCGCCGAGTTGCCGCCGGAACAGTGGTCGGTTCGTCGAAATTGCCACTACGAAGCCAAGTACCTGGCTCAAATAGGCAAGCATCGACAATGCCTTGAAGTTGAGGTTCCGTGAGTGCAGATACTCGCATTTGGTCTGCAAAGAATTGCAAAATCAATGGAATCCGCAAATACGGGGCGGTGAGGTATTGAAGCAACAGCTCGCAGTCTCGCGCACTAATTCGGCCTCCAAAGTCTGGCAATTTCTTGACATGGAGAACATCGTCTTCGGTGCGGATCTCAGTTCCGACAAAATTGGATGGGTTCGCCCCTGACGGAGGGGCGCGGGGCTGATTCGTCCCTCCAAGTCCGATGAAATCTAGAAACGATTCGATGGCAGATTTCTGGTTTTGTGAATCGAAAGAGAAAGTGCGCACATAAGCTGCGCACTCCAACTTCCTCCTCCCAAAGCCTGCGACGTTAAGAGTCACACCAGCACGTGCAACATTGTCCTGTTGATTGGCGTCTCCAGCACTGTCAGGGCTCGCGCGTTTCCCAAGGCTCCAATACAGTCTGGCATCTGTTGCTTTCCACTGCTTGAGTTCAGGAAGCGAAGATGCTGTTGGTGAGAGCAGCGCTTTGAATAAGAAAATTGTATCCCGAAAGAGAGCCAATTCTGGATAGTGGTCTACAATCCCGGGATCCTCTCCAGTGAGATACTTCGCCATGCCTTCGATGCCTTCGTTGCGCGCGAATCCCATTTGAACGCAGAGCTGATTGATAAGTCGGTTCTCCGCTGTCCCAAACGCCATCGAGTGCTCAAACCTGAAGAGCAAATGGTCACTACGAACCAAATCTTGTAACGCTGTAAAGTAATCCAAAATTTGCGTTCGCGCAGTAGCTAGATACGGATCGTTAAAGCACAAAAAGCCACTTTCTTCCACAAAATATCCAATCTCAAAGGCATACGGATGGACTGGTCCCGCTGCCTGTCCATCGTAGTGCAAGGAGAATTGAGAAGGGAGATCGCAAGCGCATACGCGCACTACCGCATCTGCAATGGTTGCCAAGCACCCCATCGTGATAATTCGTGCAGCATCAAAAGACCTGCTGTTGCTGATGGAGAGCGACGAACTCATAAAGTGCCTTCCGATCAGCTCCAAAAGACGAAGAATGTCCGCTTGAGTCTCATACCGCATCGGTCTCGAAAACCAGAAACAATGATCGGCTCTTCTCTCATGGTTACGTGGAAGGGGGAGCGGGAGTATCTGCGTAAAGAGATGTTGGATCAGCGCCACCCGGATGCAATATGTGTTTTTAATCATATCGCGTTGGTTGTCGAGCAGTGTGCAGACATTGACGCAGTGGCGCAATGCCGTAGTAACATCGTTGAAGTCTGATATCTTTCGGTCAACTTCCGTCAGCACAATGGGTCGGAGGATGGGCGGGACAGTGCTTTCCCCAGCGAGGTAGTCCACGTTGCAGTCGCGTCGAAACGCTCCAAACATTGGAATGCAAGATCCAAATTTGACAGTCCCCCCGTTGTTCAAGTTAAGCTCCGGCGGGAGCCGAAGCTCAACTAGCGGTTTTTGGAGCTCTATCACGCGTGAATCTATCTCATTGATCAAGTTCGCTATCTCTTGCAGGTGATCTGACGTGGTTGGGGAACTCTGCTCCTCCAGACTTCGCTTTGCGGCATTGTCCGCAAGTTGCTTGCACGAGAGCCGTATCAAGAGTGCCTCACTCTCCATGATTCCCTCTGTCTGGAGAATGTCCTGTCGCACCATCTCGCATACCTCCTGACGAATTAGCAGGGAGACATGTTTGGCCTGAAAGTGGTTCAAACCAAGGTTTAGCAACGTGCAGCGAAAACTGGCTTTCAAAAGGTGGAAGAACGAGCCGTCACTGACATCCCTCTGAGTGCGCATGTCCATTGTGGCCAAGTCAAATGAGTTGCGATTTGCGTAGAGGGGTTTGGTGTTGAGATACGAAAACAGTGTTTCATACAGCATTTCCGCGGAGTTTTTGGAGTGCGACCAAATCTTGAGTCGGAATAACAAGAACCAAAACGACGAATCTGTCAGTCGCCAGCTTGGAATGTCTTCGATCGAGAGGCAGAGATTTCGCTTCATCTTTCCGGTTTCCTCATCGAGTCGGGCATTGTGATAATCGAAACCGTCCCAACGAGCTTTTTTAGCCCGGTTCTCATTAGCGTCCAACTGCTGCTCTTGCTCTGCCCGTGGGTGACCAACGTTGCACACCGTTAGAGAAAACGTGTTGGCTTGCCTTGTGAGCACAAACATGACCAAGTGGGACTCCACGCTGGACGATCGGTTGGGTACTGCCGCGCTGGGGCTGCGAGGCTTTGCGTTCTGACGAGTAGTGTCGGCAGCGCCGGCGTCGGACGCTTTCCGTTTACCGTTTCCTTCTGCTTCGTCCTCGGAAGAGTCCGAGGAGTCTTCCGCAGGTTCGTCCCCATGAGCAGGTTGCGCAGTCCAACCTCCAGGAAAACAAATCACTTCCCCTTCGCGCATCCCACGGATTCGTTGCACGAATCCATGCAGAAACCCTTGAAACATGGCAGCACTATCCTGAGCATTAACGGGAAGGTTGCCCGTGACCCAGCTCGCCACAGAGAAAGCAGCTTTGGCGGCGCGAAGACCCCACTTGTCCCCTAATTTTTTAACCAAACGATCCATTGCTACACTGAAGAACTCCAGGGACATACCCAAGGAGCCAAACTCTTCCACGGGGCCGCTTGGCCATGTCCCGCTAATGTATCTATCTGCGCACATACCGTAGTATCCCGGATGCGTCCACACAGGTGCTTTGTCGAACACGAATTTAGGCGGACCATTTCGAGCCTTTGTGGAAGGCGCTGTGACTGATTTGTGGCTGGGCGCATCCTGGGTTGTGTAAGTCACCGAAGGTATCGGCGTGGCAGTGGCTTGTATAGAGGTCGTTGCTGCATTCGAAGGCGTAGCGGTTTGCACAGGAGGGGTGCTACTACTTGTATTGGGTATGACCTTGGTATAATTTTTCGGGAAGATTCCCGTTTTGCCGCGAATCATGCCTGACCACCACTCTGGGTCCGGGGATTGGGTCACCTGCAGGATGTCACCTTTGAAAACTTGCAGCTCATCGACAGCATTCGGGCTGAAGTCCCAAAGCACTTTGACTGTCAACTTCGAGTCACCCAGGTTGGACGTATCTGTACCCTCTTGACCGGCGGACGGCGCTGGCGAGCTGGCAGCAACAGCGGCAACTGCTTGGATAACCTCCACGTAATCTCTGGGGAACAGTCCGGAACCAGACCCATCTTCTTTCTGCCCTGCCCACCAGCCTGAGAGATCATTCGAGTCAGTGACCTCCACAACATCACCTTTGCGGAGACTCAGTTCGTCGCTCTGCTGTGCATCAAAGTTGTACAGCGCCCGGGCTCGCATCGTCGCCAAAGCCCTCCAAAGTTGTTTTCTTCCAATCCCTTGCCCAAGATGGATCTCCAAACGTTACGACTCCAACTCGCAAAAGACAGCCCTGCAGAACCGACAAACAGCCCTCCGCTGGCAGATCAACAAATCCAACTCAATATCTCCTTGACTGACGAGCTGGCAGAACGGATTCCACTCAGCCTCGGAGCTGAAAAGCAACTCAGTAATATTTTCCCTCTCTCTCTCTATCTCTTTCTTTCTTTCTTTCTTTCTTTCTTTCTGTTTGTCTATCTTTTGTCACTGCCAAACGCTCAGGCGCTCCACTCTGCACCCGGTGCTAAGCTCTACTAACTGCTGCCGCTATAGCTTGCTGAGTTCGCACCATGTGTACTCGGCGAGTACCTTTTTTCAGTTGTCATACGTATGTATGCCAAGTACCGGTACGCTTTCCACTTTGGATCTTTTCGCTAGGCAATTCCATAGCACCGGACTACTGCGGGCTTAGCGCATAGTCTGTAGATGNGGGGCTTAGCGCATCGTCTGTAGATGTTTGTGTGAGATAGCTAGCTAGCTACTAATAGCCTAATTTGGCATTGCGCTTCTTAGAAGGGAGGTAGGGTTAGCGGTAGATAGTGGTAGCATCGAGGTGTTGTTGTGAGACCTGAGAGGACCTGAGAAATTGATCTGTCATTTTCTGTCATGAAACCATGAAACCATGAAACCATGACACCATGAAACCATGAAACCATGAAACAATGAAACAATGAAACAATGAAACCATGAAACCATGAAATCATGAAACCATGAAACCATGAAACCATGAAACAATGAAACCATGAAACCATGAAACAAACGCTCTGTATTCGTTCGTTGTTCAATGATGATTGCTGAAGCTGCTGAAGCTGTGAATGGTGAGCGAAGTGTGGGTTGGAGCCCGGTTGTCTGTGGTTTCATTTCTGTTTCTGTTCTGCTTTGGCCGGAGATATAAAAGTCGGTTATCTCTGAAGATGGAAGATGGAGGATGGAGATAAAATTGTTCGAGTTTGTTGCTGGTGAGCCGTGAAACTATCGGATTTGTTGCTGAGTTGTTTGGTCGATCTGTGGGGAACGGAACGTTGGTTGGTTGTTTAGTGTGGATTGTATGCGGTTCCGCATTTATTGCGTTTCTGTTTTGCTTTGCTTGGAGGTGTTGATTTTGGTTGTTGATGGTCCGTGTGACGATCGCTTTTGTCTACTACCGGGCCTCATTGTCGGCGACCGACCTATCTGGTTCAAATTGGCGATCACTCTCGAAGAAAGAAAAGTGCCTGCTTGCAAAGCTCACTCTCGATCTTGGAAAAAGGGCAGTGTAATTCTACCAGCTTGCGATTTCATTTGAATAACTATCAAATGCACGCGAATCGCAATTGACAGAACCGTACCAAAAGGCGTCCAAAGATTCGGGACGAATTGGCGCTAGAGCATAAGAGCAAGGCAAGCGAAAGAACAAAAGCATATTCTGAATTTTTTTTAATTGGGAGTGAAGAGCACCGAGTAAGACAACTCCTCCTCACCTCGGGTGTGTTCATCTTAAAAAGTAGTTTTTCCAATTCTAATCTCTCCCTTCTTGACTTGCCGACGCCGAACGACTGGTGGGGTGTGTATTTTATGTACGTATAAAACTCTGAGCAATATTGCGGGCACCGCGAAGCAGGGCAGCGCTCCCAGGACACCTTAGATTGCTGCCTCCAACTTTGCGCGCCTTTTGCGCTCAATGAAGCCTTCCCTCTGCGCGAAGTCTCTCGTCGCGCTGTGCCATGAGATAATCGAACTTGTCCTGAAGAACAGGTCTTTTCTGTGCTCCGCAACCACCATCCCAAGAGAAACGCAAGCATTATGCCCAGCAAATCGCATCAATGGCATCACCGAGAAATCGAAACGACACAGACAAGAGAGAAAACAGTCCAAACCAACGTCAGTCAAGCGCCGACCGTGTGCATGCATATACATACATGCAAATATAGGCATCAAAACCTGTCCAAACTAACTCACCTTTCCAGTCACCAACGTCTCAAACTTTGCGGGCAGGTATCCCATTGCCGCCACGGCGAGAACGATCACTCCGCCAGAGGCCATAGATTGCATCCAAACCATCTTTGCTGTGTAGATTGATCTTGATCCTGATCTTGATCCGTCTTCTTACGCAACCCCAGTATAAAACCTGCTTCTTCTACCTTGATTCACGTGAAGACGTCTCAACCGCTTTCGCTACGACACGACTCTCCTTTTTACGATGCGCACGAGTATACTCTCTGCACACCTCTCCTACTTTCGCTAGAATTTACTCTAAGGGCCGCTCAGGCGCTTCACTGCCACTGCTGGCGCCTGGCAAACGAAGACGTGTGTGTGATGCATATATGGTGAAGTAGTCGTGCATACGAGTCACTAGGGGATCACACGTGACGAGAATCTGGATAAACTGCAGTCATACGCATTTGTTACCAGACCCATGTTCCTCGCCAACAAAGTCGGAGATAGAGGTCCGGGTCTTGTGTGGTAGCTCCCGGTCGNGGGCTTAGCGCATAGTCTGTAGATGTTTGTGTGAGATAGCTAGCTAGCTACTAATAGCCTAATTTGGCATTGCGCTTCTTAGAAGGGAGGTAGGGTTAGCGGTAGATAGTGGTAGTATCGAGGTGTTGTTATGAAACCTGAGAGGACCTGATAAATTGATCTGTCATTTTCTGTCATGAAACCATGAAACCATGAAACAATGAAACCATGAAACCATGAAACAATGAAACCATGAAACCATGAAACCATGAAACCATGAAACCATGAAACCATGAAACCATGAAACCATGAAACCATGAAACCATGAAACAATAAAATCATGAAACCATGAAACAAACGCTCTGTATTCGTTCGTTGTTCAATGATGATTGCTGAAGCTGCTGAAGCTGTGAATGGTGAGCGAAGTGTGGATTGGAGCCCGGTTGTCTGTGGTTTCATTTCTGTTTCTGTTCTGCTTTGGCCGGAGATATAAAAGTCGGTTATCTCTGAAGATGGAAGATGGAGGATGGAGATAAAATTGTTCGAATTTGTTGCTGGTGAGCCGTGAAACTATCGGATTTGTTGCTGAGTTGTTTGGTCGATCTGTGGGGAACGGAACGTTGGTTGGTTGTTTAGTGTGGATTGTATGCGGTTCCGCATTTATTGCGTTTCTGTTTTGCTTTGCTTGGAGGTGTTGATTTTGGTTGTTGATGGTCCGTGTGACGATCGCTTTTGTCTACTAGCGGGCCTCATTGTCGGCGACCGACCTATCTGGTTCAATTTGGCGATCCCTCTCGAAGAAAGAAAAGTGTCTGCTTGCAAAGCTCACTCTCGATCTTGGAAAAAGGGCAGTGTAATTCTACCAGCTTGCGATTTCATTTGAATAACTATCAAATGCACGCGAATCGCAATTGACAGAACCGTACCAAAAGGCGTCCAAAGATTCGGGACGAATTGGCGCTAGAGCATAAGAGCAAGGCAAGCGAAAGAACAAAAGCATATTCTGAATTTTTTTTAATTGGGAGTGAAGAGCACCGAGTAAGACAACTCCTCCTCACCTCGGGTGTGTTCATCTTAAAAAGTAGTTTTTCCAATTCTAATCTCTCCCTTCTTGACTTGCCGACGCCGAACGACTGGTGGGGTGTGTATTTTATGTACGTATAAAACTCTGAGCAATATTGCGGGCACCGCGAAGCAGGGCAGCGCTCCCAGGACACCTTAGATTGCTGCCTCCAACTTTGCGCGCCCTTTGCGCTCAATGAAGCCTTCCCTCTGCGCGAAGTCTCTCGTCGCGCTGTGCCATGAGATAATCGAACTTGTCCTGAAGAACAGGTCTTTTCTGTGCTCCGCAACCACCATCCCAAGAGAAACGCAAGCATTATGCCCAGCAAATCGCATCAATGGCATCACCGAGAAATCGAAACGACACAGACAAGAGAGAAAACAGTCCAAACCAACGTCAGTCAAGCGCCGACCGTGTGCATGCATATACATACATGCAAATATAGGCATCAAAACCTGTCCAAACTAACTCACCTTTCCAGTCACCAACGTCTCAAACTTTGCGGGCAGGTATCCCATTGCCGCCACGGCGAGAACGATCACTCCGCCAGAGGCCATAGATTGCATCCAAACCATCTTTGCTGTGTAGATTGATCTTGATCCTGATCTTGATCCGTCTTCTTACGCAACCCCAGTATAAAACCTGCTTCTTCTACCTTGATTCACGTGAAGACGTCTCAACCGCTTTCGCTACGACACGACTCTCCTTTTTACGATGCGCACGAGTATACTCTCTGCACACCTCTCCTACTTTCGCTAGAATTTACTCTAAGGGCCGCTCAGGCGCTTCACTGCCACTGCTGGCGCCTGGCAAACGAAGACGTGTGTGTGATGCATATATGGTGAAGTAGTCGTGAATACGAGTCACGTGGGGATTACACGTGACGAGAATCTGGATAAACCGCAGTCATACGCATTTGTTACCAGACCCATGTTCCTCGCCAACAAAGTCGGAGATAGAGGTCCGGGTCTTGTGTGGTAGCTCCCGGTCGTACCCTAACCTGAAAGACGCGCAACCCTAGCACGAACAAAACGAGCCTCACTCCTAACGCGTATAGCTACTGCTACCAAGAGGCACCCTGCAACCAGACGCTAGCCCTCGCTACTCGCCGCTAAAGCGCCAACGGTTCCGAAAAGGGACTGCTACAATAATTGTTGGAAACCAGCTACACTCCCTTGGGGCCTACCGCTCAGAGTTAAGCCTTTCAGGTAGTCCAGCGCGAAGAAGTGCGCCGAGTCTGTTAGATTGGCACACGTCTGCGTTGAGCGATGTTGAGCAATGTTGAGCGTCCAAGTGCGGTCGAAAGCAACGTGGAAAGTGGACAGAGAGAGGAGACAAGAGATCAAAGAGACAAAGAGACAAGAGTTCAAAGAGATCAAAGAGATCAAAGAGACAAAGAGATAAGAGATCAAAGAGACAAAGAGATAAAAGAGACAAATAGACAAGGAGACAAATAGACAAAGAGACAAGGAGACAAAGAGACAGGAGAGAGGAGGACAAGGCTTTCCAGACGACCAACTTTGGCCAATTGAGTCAAACAAGTCGGGGAATGGGCCAAGGCGACGACCGTCCCGCGCCAAATCCGTGAAAGACGAGTAAACAGTTCTTCGTTCGTTAGTTAGTTTGTGTGTTGTGTTTCTTTCTTTGTCTCTCTCTCTCTGTCTGTCTGTCTGTCTCTCTCTCTTTGAGCGCCTCCACCCAAACCCCAAACCTCGTAGGACGCAGCGTTTGGCGTCGCAAAGCTGCCGCGGCGAGTGGGATCTGGGCTGTGCCAAAGTAGCTGCGGGCTCTGCAGCTTGGCGCGGTGGGAGGGGGCTCTGCACGTGCCGAGCTGAGTTGTGCATCCCGGAGAGCCCAGCGCGTGGGTTGCTGACTGAGAATTGCAAAAGACTTGCTGGACGGCGGCGAGCATGGGCGACGAAGACAACCTTAGGTTCCGGGAGCAAGAACTTTCGCGGAGACTGCGTTTGGAGGAAGCGTCGGCAGGGAGTCCGCAGAGCCATGGGCTGCGGCAAACGCAGCTGCAGCTCGGGTTGGCGCCGAGCGCGGGAGACTCGCATGGTAACGCTGGCGGCGATGAAGATGGCAGACGGCACAAGCGAAGCACGACGCTGGGAGCGTTCTCGAAGCGCAAGTACGGTAGTCTGGTGGATAGCAAAACAGCCAAGGCTGCGGCAGGGCTCAAGAGCCAGGCTTTTGACGTCTCACGCGATGTGCCGCTGTGGTTCGAGAAGATTTGTGAGCTAGATGGCGTGACGGAAGCTGAGACACTCATCGTGCAAAGCGAAGTGAAGCAGAATGAAACACAGACGATGCGTGCTTGGTCCAAGGAGGCGCAGCGTCTGATCAATATCAAAGCAGAAGAAAGCGAGCTGCGCGACATATCGGAGCTGGAAGAGCTACAGGAGCGGAACGAGGAGCTGGAGAAAGAGAATGTGGTCTCGTGGCTGGGAGTCGAAGCTCTTGCCTGTGTTATTAATCCGGAGGAGCGCAAGAGCTTGATGAACCGCAACAAGGGATCCAGAATACGGGGAGAGCGAGACCTTTTGCAATCTCTGGAGGCAAAGCGCAAAGAAATTGCCTTTGGGTATTTCCGTCGATCGCGGATGCGCGCTGTCGAGCTTCGGAATTCTTTCACAGAAGGACTGACGATGTTCAGTCAGTTTGGTGATCTCATGGAGAGCGCTTGCAACAACATGATAGAGAACAACAAAAGCAAACTACTTGAGGAGCTTCACGACCGCGGAATCGAAGTCGGGCGGCTCAAAGCCACAGACGCCACATCCAAGCTTCACCGCAAAATCCTCCTCAATGCCTTGGACAAGTCGAATGGAATAATGCTGGTGCACAATGACCTCACACTTGTACGGCTCCCGTCGGCTAAAGCGCGCTGGGCTTACGTACACGCCTCGGATGGACCATGGCGTGTTCGGAGGTACGACAAGGAACTATTGAAGAATGTGACCAGCTCCGCTTTAGAGCAGGTCTCGCTCGAGCATGCCACCTCCGCAGATTGTTTACGGAATTTGGCAAAGGTAATGGATGCCATTCAGCTCGCGGATCAGTCTAAGCTGTACGATGTCGTGATTGAATCGCCACAGCGAGCGCGAGAGCTTCTCCAAAGTCGCCTGGATCAGTTCGGATTGTCGTTCAGTGTCAATGGTCTTTCATCTCTCCTCAGAATGAGGAACGAGGTGGACATGAAGCGCGCGGTGCTCCAGATCATCGACAAAGTCAACGACCGCCTAGAATACCACGGGAGATTCTACTTTGAGATGCATTTTCATCAGTTTGATGCTGCAGAGCTGCCTGTGAGCCTGGACGAGGAAGAGGAAGAGGACCTTGGCGCAGAGTTTGACGTTGACGAGCATCGCAAAGCGCTGCAGAGAGAGGCCAGTAGAAAGGATCACACGGAAGGAGCGGAGGCATCTGAAGTTGCTGCAGCTCTGGACGAATTTGACGATGCTGATTCGATAGGTGACGAAGAGGCGAAGCGGGTATCCACAATCTTCAACGACGAGACCAACGGAGGCGACGCCAAGCACTCCGAGTCACACGAGGATCTTCTTTATGGAGTTATTAAGGATTACGAAGAGCCACACGAAGATATGTGGATGGTAGGGTTCAGTTTTGATACAATCAAATGTAAGGGTTTCCCTGGAAACGATCCGTTCAGTTTTGGAATCAGGAGCGATGGAACTGTGTGGCACGATGGGAAACCTCGACGGCTCTGTGGGAACCTAAGCGAGGAGGTTGTCTTGGGCGTGTTGATTGATCTGAATGTTGGAGCAATCTCACTCTACGCTGGCGGTGCGTGCGTTGGTGTTGCTTTCGGCGTGGACGCAATCCCGTACCCACCGGCTGAGAGGATCAAGCAAGGAGAGCTTATTCGTAACAAACACATGATACCCGGATTCGCTCTCAAGCCGAAGCTAAGTATCGATTTCGGCGACTCCGTCAGCGATTGTTCAGAGGCGGGTTACGGCGACACCTGGGACGAATCGAAGTTTCCTATGCCTTCAAGTCTTCAACGTGATTTGGATGTAGATGACGAAGACCCTACAGTCCCCACATCCGAGGATGGTCCCCCAGGAGAAAGCGGGGTGGTAAATTCTGTTTTGCCGCTTCCCTCCGGAGGGCCCGAAGATGATCTTCTGCCGTCCGATCCGGCAAGCACATTAAAGTTTGATGACGCAAAGACACCCGCTATCAGCGTCAACTTTGGCGGGTACTCCTTTTCCCGCATCCCACCTCAATCGCTCTCATGCGATTCTTATCTCACTTTTGCCACGGAGGCGAAACAGGAAGCAGAGAAGGCAAAATTCGCTGAGGCTTTCGGACAAAAAATGCGCGGCGATGGTAAAGGCTTGAACAACGACGAAGGCGGTCTCAGAGACGCTCTCGACACGGAATATTACGATAGTATGGACGACGATGTGCCGGAGGAAGGGCTTCTGGGATCTCAAGGGGTGGTTATGGAGTACAGAAATCGTATCGGATTCTTCAACGATATGCAGTACCCAAGACCTCAATCCTGGTCAACATTCCCTCCGCAGTCGCACAAGATAGGGTATAGTGCCAATACCTTGCAGCGAGCTATTCGGCGGTTTTTGGGGCGTAAATGGCGACAAAGGGAAATGCTTACCCAAACGCTTGCAATCACGCTGCTGCAGAAAAAGATAAAAAACACTCTTCCGAAGTGGCGCAAGAAGAAGATTGCTGCCGCCACCTTGGTTCAAAGGGTGTGGCGAGGCAATCAGGTTCGGAAACAGGTGCGTCTGGCTCTCAAGTTTGCGCAGCGGCCAGACATTTTGGAGAATGCAGCGACCAAGGTGCAGGCACAATTTCGGCGTGTCATGGTGGAGCAGCAGATGAAGCAGGCAGTTGCCAATGCCGAGAAAGAGGTAGAAAATTTGATCAACTCTGCAGAGGCGATTCAGAAACGCTGGAGGAAGCACAAGGAAGGCGAGATGGCCCGTCAAATCGCAATTGCATCGAAGAGCGTTGCACTTATTCAGCGCCTTTGGCGAGGCAGGGCTGCGCGCTTGGAGCTCTCGACGTTCTTGGGAGAAGAAAAGCAACGTCGTCTGGCTCAGCTAGGTTCAGATATCGTGGAGACCAACAACAAGATAATTGCCGCAAAAGAAATTCAGAGGGTTTGGCGAGGCCGTGCTGATCGCGAGTATGCAGAGATGAAGAGGGTTGCATACGAGAGTTCTGCCAAGGTGCTCCAGCGCGCCTGGTACTCTTACCGAATCAAGTGCCAAGTCAATGAGCTTTGTGACATCGGGTCTGCCTACGCTGTGAAGAAGTTTCTCAAGATCATGGGAGCTATTGTGTAAATAGATTTTTTTCAAGTTTCATTATCGATATTCAAAAGCAAAAGTCGCAGGCGCCGTGGTGATAGCGCAAAAGGGAAACGGCCGTCTGGACGCGTGTGAACAGATGCGTTCTGATGTTATGAGATTTTAGCAAAGGACGTTCGCACCTATTGCAGAGCCAAATGGCAAGTGCGAGTACCTGGCGCATGGCGTTCATTTCCTCCTTACATTTCTTCATCTTCTTCTATTACGAGGTCAGTATTGACAAGGTTGATTTGCTTGACCTCAAGCCGAAATGGGCCTGGCTCGTGCATGACTGAAAATCCGATTCTGCTGAGAAAGTTATAATCGAACTCGCGCTGGTCCTGCTTAATATGGCCCCGTCCAGTAAGTACCAAGTGCTTGAATAAAATCGTTGCTCGCACCCATTTGCCAGCGTCCTCTTCACCAACCGCGATATACCCCTGGAAGATATCGTCGGGTATATAGGAGGTTGGCGTGAGCAAGAAATTCGTCGTCCGGTTTGCCTGCCATTTCAAAACAATCTCCACAGCGTTAAAGTCCTCGGCGTTCGTCTCGATATTTTTAAAACATGAGCAGAACCCGGCGCGATGCACGTGATCCCCGTACTCGCTAGTGCATACCTCCCCTTCGAACACCATTTTCCCGCCTTCGTCGCCGACAATGCTGAGTTCGCACGAGCTTTTGCCTCCAAGATCCGCGTCCTTGACCGTAGCCCATCCGGCGAAGCTCTTCTCCGCCAGCTTCAAATGCTCTTCGCTCAACGGCGTCATTGGGCCAAATTCTTCATCTTCCTCGGCCGCATCCATCATCGGAACCACATCAACTTGCCCAAACGGTTTCCCTCGTTTCTTCGCAAGGTCCAATCTCCCGCCCGTGGCATCAAATATACTCTTCCGCGCCGGCCTCACCGCGGAAAAGAACGTTCTCATTTCACCATCGCCAATTGAATTCGCCCATCTTGTGCGCCAAAATGTCGCCTCAAAAGACCGTATTCTGCCCACAGTTTTCTCACTACCCACTCTACCACTGCTCTTCCTCGCGAACGATGATACTGCAGACGCGAGCATCTTTTCTTTTTGACCCACTTCGCCGAATTGTAATTACACCGAAGTGAACGAGATCACAGCGCCTCGGCGATTTAATTTCACCGATTGCGGACTCGCAACACGTATCGCGGTCTCTCTGTCTCCGTCTCTCTCTCTGTCTCTCTCACTCTCTCTTGGTGTAAACTTGCGTGTACTTCTAGGACTTCCAAGATCTTTTAAGCATGAAAACTAAGGAGAACAAAGAGTGCTCGGTTTGTTCTCGTAGATTCTTCGGGCTCTTTTTGTTCGCGTCTTGCTCTTTTGTTCTCTATAGACTCCCGAATAGACATAGATAGCATTGATTAATAGTTATTTACTGTTCTTCATAGGACTGATCGCAACGAAGACAGGCCCAAGTTTCTGCGGAACGCTTTGCTCACTGAACAGATGATTAGCTGTGGTACTAGTGGTACTCAGAGTACCTGGTACTCAGTTTACTCAGTACCATGTGATAGAAGGTGCGCGAGTACAGCGACATACAGATTGTGCATCGCAGAATAGAAACCGAGGTACTGGGATAGGGGAGATATAAGCATTAAGCATTAAGCATTAAGCATTAAGCATTAAGCATTAAGCATTAAGCATTACGCAGAGCTGGTGTATGTGTGTTTGTGTGACTTGGTTTGGAAGAGGACTGACATATTTCAATACGGAAAGAAAGAAAGAAAGAAAGAAAGAAAGAAGTAAATAAAGAAGGAAGAGAAGCTGTACGGCGGCTAAATGAGAAGCGAATGCTGACTGAATTGGCCGTGGTTGCAGATTGATAGTTGTCGGCTCCAAAGGCAAGCTCATGTCGCTGGCTAGAGCTCTCCGCGATTGGGTTTTTAAGCAAAGCTAATGGACGTCGACTCAGTGCGCGCTATGCTTTTGCGAGCTGGAAAACCTTTCCAAGTGCGTGGGGAGGAGATTAGCATATGGTGCGGAGGAGATTTCGCTCAAGCTGCTCCTGGTCCTGTGCTCTGCGTCAGTCTGGAAAATGGCAAGTGCTCAGCTTGGTACCATGGCTTTCCAGTACATGGCGTTGTTTCCGATCATGCGAGCGGGGCGGAGGACATAAAGACTGCCATAAAAGCCCTCAAAGCAGCGCGACCCTGCAATGGAGATGGTGGAAGGTTTCCAGACTATGCTCGGAAACACGCGAGTGTCTCCCTTTCTCTACCTGAGGCCAAGCGCAGAGCGATTCTCGCCCATGGGCCTACTTCCATCCAGACACCTGCAACAGTGCTAGGTGGGGTCTTCGATTCTGGCAAGAACGGCAAGCTAGTGCGTGTGATTGAGCATCGTCAGAACAGGCCTGAAAAGGCCGGCAAGGACAGGGAGGATCCCAACCTTGTGGTTCGCGCAGCCGACTGTTCGAGACTTCTTTCCAGTCTCCAGAGTGATCAATGCGAAAGCTGCAGACGTACGGTATCCATGATTGCAAAGAAGTCTAAGCCATCTCAGTCGCAGCCGAACGCGAAGGCTCCAAACGCAAGTGCTAGCCGCGAAGACCTGCTGGCCAAAGTTGAGGAACAGTCGCGCACGATTCGAAATCAAGCATCTCGGATTAAGCGACTCCTAGCAAGACTTGACGAAGCTCGGGCGAAGGTTGCTGTTAATGGAGAGCAGAATCTGAGCCGTCAGCAGCCGCAGTTCCCAGAGGAGGAGCACCACGATCTCGGGGCTCCGTCGGTGGAATACGGCCCGCATTTTGCAGACAGTCTTGCGGACTCGCATGCAGTCGAACACGGATTCGGAGATACTTCTGCGGTATATGGCCCGCACTTTCCACCTCCTGAGCACATGCATGCGCAAATGGCCACAGGCGAGCAAGATGTGTTCATCGGTCCACATGAAGCAATTCACACGGCTCCAACGCACTACGATGCAACACCACCCTTGCAAGAAACTCTGCCGTCGCACAATACTCGAAGGGAAGATGACGACAATCTCCTCCATGAGCAGCACCTCTTCCCGCTCAACGGCGAGGACTTGCATCATGAGCACCAAAACAGAGCACAGCAAAATGAGCGCTATCTTACTCTGCCGAGCCCCATTTTCGGACCTCGCGAACAGCCGCAGGGTGTTTCGCACGAACACCCCCATGGCCATCACTACAGAGGGCTGGGTCAACATCATGAGCATCAATACATCGAGTCGCAGAACAATCATTCTATGAGGATTGGCCGCACGCAACACGCAAATTGTTTCAACCAGGACAGCAGGGCGACCAGCGTGCAACTGGGGCTGGAGCCCTCCAATTTCCGCGAACTTGAAGATCAAGACACGCTGCAGGCAAGTGCCGACTCCAAAGGTGAACGAACGAAAAGGGCGAGAAAGCACGACAGGGATAGGCGACCTTGAAAACGCACAAAACAAAACAAAATAAAATGCAAGGGGCTGTAAGTGAACCCCTCAGGAGCGTCGATAGTTCATAGGCTTTGAATCAATATTTCTATCACCATACCACTAAACTGCGTTGCGTGGGGAGGGGGTTATTTGATTATATGGAAACTAGAAAGCGCGCGCGTGAACTCAAAAACCTCAGTGCAGCAGAACTCCCTCCCAAACAGGGTTGCTCGCTTGAATGCACCCAAACTGTAGGCTCGGCTCACATCCAACGGACTGTAATTGTAGCACGTTTCAAGCCTTCCTCGTCGAATGTGCTCCCTCTCAAGTCTTTTAGCGATTTCGGAGGGTTTCCAGCTAACAGGTCGAATGGACGAACGCTTGATTCTGGCAGCAGAGAGTGAACGAAAGCGAACAGCTGCTCCACCTTTTGTGTGACCAGAAACGTCCTATTTGAGGTCTTCCCGTCTGGAAGACGAATTCGCACTTGAGTGGCGTTGTCTGCCGTCTTTGCAGGTTCGTCCTCCAGAGCATCGAAAGTTTGTTTCGGGGCATCGGCTGCTTGTGATACATCTACCAAGGGGCGGCCGCCACCGCCGAGCATGTTGCCTGCCTCAGAAGAAGACGAAGAGCTTGGCGCCCCAGGGACAGGAGCCGCGGGAGCATGCAGGATTGGCGGTGTCGCAGAAGGCATTGGAGGTGTAGGTGTCCGTGATGGGACAGGCGCAGGAGCTGGCGGGGGTGGGGGTGTCGCGGTTGACTCCATCGAGTACCGGTCAAGAAAGTCGGTCACCTTGTCTAAGAAGGAGCTTCGTAAGTCATGAGGGTCTTTCTCATTGGCTCGAGTCTTCAACTTGAGTTTCAGGATCTGCTCTCCCGTCCTTGGATCCAAAATTGCAACATGTGGGAAGGCATCAGGTTTGTAAAAGCGAGCGTACTGTTGTGCCTCCGAGTCCTGACTCTCATGCTGGAAAAATACAAAGCTGGAGCGAATGATATCTTTGGCTAGGTCCGATTGCCAAAGATCGCGATTCAAAATATACGAGAAAAACTCCGAGTCTTGCTGAATATTCACCAAAAGCCAGCGCTTCTGCTCGCGAGCAGCCTGTCGCGCCTCATCAAAGGACCCTCGAAACAAGAGATCGTGCGGCGGCTCGTACAACGTCTGCAGGTTTCGTTCTCTTCTGCCAGACTCCTCGCCCATCTCCGAATCTTCATCGTTGTCATACATATAATCATCATTGCTCGCATTTGTATTTCTCCGCGGCTCGTCCCCAAACAGAGCCGCGCTGGTACCTAACCCGTCCTTGGCCTTGGCCCTCCTCCGATCCGCTTCCATCCGTCGTGTCTCAGCTTCGAAATTCCTAAACGACACCTGCGCACTGCGATCTGGCTGGGAGCCCATGTTGGAGGCATAGACATTCCCGAATCCGAACAAGTCGTTCTCCATGAGCCGGCCTTGTGTCGGCGCAATTGGGGCTCGAACGCCATCCTCATCGCCTGGCATACCTCCCGTAGCTGCTGCAATGGCCCTAGCATCTTCGATCGAGACGCCTTGCTCAGCCGCGATCCTTGCAATCGCTGCATCATCTGCATTGTCATTCGACAACGGCCTCTTCGTGGCGGTCCTGCTGCTCGAGCTTTCGCCGCCAATGTTCCCGTCAAAGAATGCGTTGTAGGCCTTGTCCAGGTCCCAGTCATTCGCTTCCAAAAACGATCTCGCGAACTCCGCGTCCGCGCCGCACAGCCCGCGGAAGGTCTCCACCTTCTCCTCCTTGCTCGACATGCTTCAGCCCGCCAATCTCCTTCGCAGCGCACTTTCCAAATAGTATAATCGGCGTGGCCTCTGTCTGTCTCTTCTCAAGTTCGACCGTCCGAGTCGAGTCGAGGGAAGAAGCGACAACGAAAACTCAATGACAACACAGAACAACAGAACAACAGAACACCAGAATTCAGAACAACACAAGTCTGGCGAACAACGAAACACTTCGGAACAAAGAAGCGTTGTGTGAGTTGTGTGAGTTGTGAAATGTGACTTGTGAAATGTGACTTGTGACTTGTGACTTGTGAACTGTGGGAAGAAGGGGACCGTTACGTCGCGGACACCACACCGTCCGCGCACTCTGTGCACTGTGCAACGACTGTGAGCGCAGGCTGGCTCAAATCTTCTTACACTTACGCATAGGCAACCGTTACCGATCGCGATGATCATTATGAGTCAATTAGTCATCTGATGGAATCCAAGCCTCTCTTATCCTATCGCGGTAGTTGCAACTAAGGCTTGCCACACAAACACTACACTCGACCCACTCGACATCACTCGACCGGGAAAACTATGGAGGGAGTGCTAAGGTTTCGGGTGGTTGACCGTAGATGCACGTGATATAGCTATTAGGTCAGAAGCTAGATGATTCCTATCAGGCACTCCCTGTCGAGATGTGGCAAGAACATCATCGAATGCACCGAATTGATGTCATTTTTTTTAACTTAAAATTATTTTAAGCAAGCACAGAAAGTCCAAGGCCAGGGAGAAGGCTCCGAACTGTGAACACCGCATTAAAGAAACACAGAATTCAGAATTCAGGAGATTGCGCTGGAAGGCGAGAGCTCGTTTTCGAAACGACACAAAAGATCGGAGGGTTCTCAGTATGTATATGGACGAGGTTTGTGCTTCGCGAGGAAGATTTTAGCTCTACAATTAAATGATCGGATCCGCGTGGCCTTTACGCATGTCCACGCCCTCTTCCTTTTGGCTCAATCCATGCAAATCTGCGACTGGGTCCTGGCCCCAGTTTACGTAGTCTACGGTTTCGCTCGCCTGATACTCGTCAGCGAGACTCTGGACGATCTCCCGAGCGTTGTCGAACTCGTCAAGAGTGTCAGAAAACATTGGCTGTTTCTGATAGTTGTCCAAGAAAGCGTTGCGCTTTCGAAGTCTGTCAAACTGGCGGATGTTGCGTTTGAAAAGATCTTGCATGCAGGTATGATTTGCAAGCATCATTCCGCTCACTTTGTGCTGGGTCTCGACGTAAGGAGATTTTCTGGAAAGCGCAACCTGGATGGAAGCAGGGCCCCACGGAATGAAGTTGGCAAGCTTGCGCTCGCGGATGCGCTGGAGAGATTTGTGAACTTGAGTCGGATCCACCTCTCCCTGAATGATGTTGAGAATTGAGATGTAGCAGCCTTTACGAGTCGATGCCGACACCATGATGTTTTTGGTTTGCAGAAGGCGCCGCATTACATCCAGCACCGTGGTTTTTCGGACGGCACTGACCTGGGACTGGATTGTCAGCGGCGTGTAACCAGTCATCAGGAAATGGCACCTTGGAGTCGGAATCAGACTCGCCACCAGCCCGATCAAGTCGTTGTTCATGTATCCGGGGTATCGAAGAGTAGTTGTGCTCGCAGCCATCACGGTAGACACCAGGGAGTTGAGCTGGGACACGCTTGGATTGTTTATCCTCAGTCTCTCGGTGGCAATGCGGTTGAGCGCAGTGTTGTCTAGCACGACGACACAGTCCGCATTCAAGGCAAGGCGCTTAAGAGCAAGGATGCTGTTGTACGGCTGCACAACAACATCAGACGTTCCGACCCCGACACCCATGCTGTCTTCGTGGCTCTGATTTGGAAACACCGAGTAGGTTTGAATGAGTTTTTTCGGGAAGTGGTCGTTCAAATGCTCCAGGAGATACGAGCCCATACCGGATCCGGTACCACCCGCAATGGAGTGGCATAAAACAAAGCCTTCCAGGCTCTCGCTATTATCTGCCTCGCGATCAATCATGTCCATCAGTTCCTCGTGAAGTTTTTCTCCTTGAGCAAATCCACTCGCCCAGTTGTTCCCGGCACCTCCACCATCTTTTGACACGAAGATGTTTTCTGGGTTGAACAAATTTCTGTAAGGTGAATTCATGATCCCATTGATCACTCGCGGCTCTAGATCCATCAATCTGCGAGGGAATCAAAAACAAAAGCTTGTTAGCAGGCCTAAAGACTGACAGCTTGTCGCACCACCTGGCGACCAAATCCCAATGCTCAAACCACAGACAGAAACCAGAAACTCACATTGCACGCGGCAGATGCTGCTCGTTATCAGCCTCCGAGAAGAACACATCTTTTCTATCCGTGCCATTTAGAGCATAAGGTTGGAGCACACCATCTGGTCCAATCCCATGCTCCGCGGAAATTTGCTTCCAGAATTCGCTTCCAACTGCCCAAAAAAGAAAAAACCCGTCAGAACCGATCCCTCATTCATACATGACAATCATTACAATCATTTCCACTTTGTGCCAATTGTCGTTCTCCTCTTCTGGCGCACAATTGTTGCGTCCACTTAAAAGCGCCTATTCCGCGCCTAACCAGTTGCTCGTCACTTACTCTGGTTACCACACTGGCCCACTTGCAAAGTAACGATTTCGCGCGGCATTTTCTCCTTCTTTCTCCCGCGTACCTGCCTTCACCGCGTACACTTTGCCGCAGTTGTGCGTATCTCGTATCTCGTGGCTCGGTACTTTTGCTGTTTTACTTATCGTTTGTGGTAGATGATCCTTAAAGTGGTATCCAATTTTTGAAAATGTTCAAATTGAAAGAATAGTTCTCTGATCTCTAGCGAGTTAGTGTTCATAATGTTCATATGTTCATTTTGATGTTGTTGCGAGATGTTGCGAGATTGAGGATCGTCGATGATGATGGGCTGACATAACTTGTAATGCGGAGGGCACTTCATTCCATTCCATTCCATTCCATTCCATTCCATTCAATTCAATTCAATTCAATTCAATTCAATTCAATTCAATTCAATTCAATTCGACGGGAAAGAGTCCTTGTTCTCGACGAAAGGAGTTAGGTTTTGGCGGGTTAACTTCAAGGCGCCGATGATGTTGTATTCAGAAGCTGCCACGAGTCCAAACCAAACCAGAGTTGTCGAAGGTTTCAATGGTGCGAGTAAATCATGCTGTTTAACGCGGCGTTGCGGCTATAATGGCAGGGGTGTCGACGAGCATTTGCTTCGGCAAGCCGCATGGGAAGACTGTCGCAGTCCGCACGAACTTGGCTTGGATGTGGCGACCTCACTCTCGGCATAGCCATGGTGTCCAATCGTTTTAAGAGAGCTGTCCTCATTCGAACGCGCAAGTGAGCCGAATATTTCCGAGCCGCCCTGGCTCGCCACATTGCCTCGATTTTAGCCGCGGCCCAATGCCTTCTCTTGCTGCCTACCAGCAAAAGGAAAGTCTTGATTGTGCAAGAGGCGCGTCTGCGACGGTTGGCGTAATTTCGAAGTGAAGTGGTAATGAGTGAAGCTGCGCGAGCTCTTCGTAGTTGCAGAGTCCGGATAAACCTAGTGAGAACCAAGGCCGAATGTCTCCGCCGAGCCGCGCCTCTTCTGATCACTGCAGTGATGGACTTTGCTGCTCTATGTTTTGACATTCGCACTTTGACGCCTGCAATTCGAACAAAATTGGTGATCTTCCTAGCCGATTCAGAGCGACGAGATGCGACTCGCCGAATCGCGCTTGTGACTTTCCTGGCGGAGCGATTCCGTCTCACCGTTTTGCACCCTCGCAAAAATGAACAGATTATTCTCGCAGAATTGTCTTGGAGTTTCACAAGCGTCGCCATTCTTGCCACTGCGCGAGAAATGACTCTTGCTGCTCGTTCCTTTCTCTGTCTGCCGCAGTGTCTGACAAACCGCGTAATCAAGACTGCACAGGTATTCCAAATGCGAGTCTTGGTGCCACAATCTCTGATGAAGTTTGTGATGCGCAGTGCAAGATAACGTTTCTTGATCCCCACAACTCGCAAGAAATGGACAATCTTCTTGGAAGCCAATTGCTTCGCTCGACGTTCTCTACAGCTCTTCTTCAAGACTTTGCGCCTTATCGCCTTGATAATAAGCCTCGCCGCAATCCTTTTTCGTAGATTGTATTGCCTAGCACAGCACTGTATTTTCAACGCCGATCGCACCTCTCGCGACCGTCTGAGTTCCCCTGCCCTCCGAAAGGCTCGCAAGATTATCGCCCTTGCGCGTAATCTCTTTCCAATGTGCTTTCGGCTAGCTCGAACAATGACAGTGGCTGCTTCACACAGCAGATTTGCTCTGGCGAGTTGCCTTTGGGTAGTGTGGGCAGCTACGGACTTTTTCCATCGCCAGACTCGCATTGCCCGCGCAATTGTCCGGGAGGCAGATATTTTTTGAGAATAAAGCTTGCGCAACAAGTGTTGAATTCGGAGCGCTGCGAGATGCTCTCTCTGATTTTGCGCAGCAGTGAGGGCCGCCTTCTCAAGCTCCGCAGCTCGTTCTCGTTCTCGTTCTCGTTCCAGCTCAGCTTCCCGTTTTCTTTGATAAGCGCGCCGTCTTATCGATCGAGTGACTCGGCACGCAGCGAAGTGCCGGCGTTCCCCCACGCTACGCACAAATCTGGTTACCATGAAGGCAGATTTATGCGCAACGATGTGCGCCAGTTTCTGAGTTGCGCAGCTCCGCAAGAAACGGCAAATTCTCCTTGCTGCGTTTATCTGAGGAGTAAGGTGAATCCCATCTTCGGATTTGAAAGGATCCCCGGCCATTGTTGGATGGGTTTGATGAGTCGATTTCTTTCTCCACCACATCTGTAGAAACAAAATTGAGTCCAATCGTTGTCTGCAGCGAACTCTTCTCATTCTTGCGATCCAAGCGCGCTGCAACACTCTCGCGCTCCTTGACTTTCGGTCCCTGAGGTTTTGAAAAAAATTGACAATCTTGTGGCAGGCTTTTTGCCTCCTTTCGCGATAGAGGCGCATCTGTTTTGAGCTGAGAAAAGCACCGTCGAGAGCAGCTCGCAACTCCACGTTGCGCTTACACCGGAGCTTATAGCAGACCCACTTGGCCTTTAGGATACAGACAGCGTCTTTCTCGAGTCTCCAGAGCCTCTCGGATCTCCGTGCCTTCCAAACCCTTTGTAGAGCCCTGCAGCCCCTCCGCAACTTGTGATATTTCATTTTGTGCAAACACATCCGTAAAAAGGCCTGCAACACGACAGCTTGCTTGCGGCGTTTACTGTCACGACCCAGATGGTGTAGAGCTTGCTTTGCAGCCCATATCCTTGCGGAAGATTGTATTGTGATAGCCGCCCTCAGCTTCGATAAATCCCTTTCAACTCTCTGTTGGCGCATTTGCTCCACACATCGCTTAGCTTTCATTTTCCGGACAACTTTTGAACGAACATGATACGCGCGCCACAAAGCTTGTAATCTCGACGCTCCGATTTGGCGAAGGGCTTTTGTCTGCTTTTCGGATTTTTTGCGACGAAACCAACGCTGAAGTATGATGCAAGCTGCATTGCTGCGTTGGACCAAACTACGCCTGACCGATGGATCGAGTGTGTTTGCTTGCCCAATTATTTTCTTCTTCGTCAGAGATTGTAGCTGTTGAGAACGCCGAGCCTTGATCCGGAAAGGCTTCGTGTCAACCGTGACTTTCCTCTTGCGCAAAAGAATTTTACTCTCCATAGTTTGTTCAATGCGGTCACGGAACTTCCGCGCGTCTTCCCCTTCTCCTTCTCCTTCTTCTCCATCAACAGCCGGCCCACCCAGTGTGAGAGTTCGATGGCTTCTGCCGGTTTGGCGCACCAGCAAGTCTGGCAACGAGTTGTTCGACGCGGCCAGCTCATGCGGAAGGAGCAATTGAACTGGAAGGCCAAGGCGCTGAGCTAGCTGTTGCGAGTCCGAGCACATTTTCGCCTCATAAGAAGGGCTTCCTTGCCATACGAACTCCCTCTCCTCGGAGCTGCACACTTGTCGCCAAAGCCGAATCGCATTCAGCACTCGCTCTGAGAGTCCTCGCAGCCTCTCCGCCAAGACAAGCTTGTCCTGCGCGCCCATCTCATCCGCATCCCGAAGCCCGAATTCGGCCAGCTTTTCCCTCGCAGAAATCAACTTCATTGCCCGTCGTTCAGACTCCCCGGCGGGATCGTCTCGTAGGACGTCGGCGCCGCGTTCTTTGCAGAGACGGAAGGCATCATCGTCTCGACGATCTCCTCGAGATTGTCCTTTCCGTCGCGGCCGAGACGTCCGCATCTTCCTCACGCCGTCAACACACTCTCCGGAGCGCGCCCATCGCCGCCGCTCTCACGACGCAATGCTGCCGGCCAATGCAGGACGGACTCTCGCACGCAACGAAGAGCAAGCACAAGAACAAGCGCAAGAGCAAGAGCAAGAGCATCGGCCCTCGTTCGCCGACGAATGCGATGAGAGAGATCGTCAAGGTCACCTCAGCGTTGTTGTTGTCCATCATCAGAAGCTGACTGACTGTGGGACCTCGATGCAATGCAATGCAATGCAATGCAATGCAATGACTGTGAACAAACTTGTTGCATGCAGCATCTGTGAAGGAGCTTAGATCTTCAATATGCGGGACGTCTCATCTTGAATGCCATCCTCGCGATCATGCATATGCATAGTTTCATCCACATGTGACATGTGACATGTGACATTTGACATTTGACATGTGGCGTGCGGGATGAAGGAGTGAAGAAACCGGTTCTTGCCATTATGATAACGGTAGTAACATCCGGTTCTCAGCGCGAGAACCGATGGTTTCCATTATGATCGTTACGAATTTTTTCTTCAAGTTTTCTTTTCTTTTCTGAGAAGTTAGTTTGTGAAGCTTTGGCGATTGACAAGTTGGAGCTCACAAGTTGAATGGTAAATGAAAGTCACAATTTCAATTTCACGATTGACGATGGGCGATGGACAAACGTCTGGGAGAAGAGCGGCGGGAAGTGTTGGTTATGCAGCTCTAGCTAGCCAGCCAGCTGTATACCTCCTATTGTTCACGGTCAGTCTGGTCCATCTCGACAGCACAAACGATTTGGCAGCTTCTGAAATGGCGGCCAGTGTAAACCATGCTCTAGCCAGCTAGCTTGCCCGCAAAGCTTGTACTTCGTCGACTAGCCGCTCAGAGTGTCCCCTCACCGGGAGTTGTGCGAGACGAGAGTTGCACGTTGCTATGCTCGCAGTGAACTCGCGACGTTTTGTTGTTTGCTTATCCTCATCTGGAGAGATTTGAAGCGCTGCACACAGCGTCGCGGAAGCCGTGTTGTCCCTGGGAGAAAGAGCGAAAGCACGAAATGCAATAATCGGAGAGCGGCTCTGGACGTCGGGTTGCGCCTTGAAGCGTTGCGAGCGGGCGACGCATGTGATGCTCCTAAAATGCGCTTGGCGTGGGACAGCTTGTTCCGCCGAAAGAGGAAGGTGGCGCCGCAGTACGAAACAAAGGAAAATGAGCCAGCGATTCTAACAGTGCAGGAGCAGGAGTGGAAAGAGCGCCGCTTATGTAGATTCCTCCGCGAGAACTGGGCCGTGGCATTCACTGCTGGGTTTTGTGTCATCCTGCTCGGACTTGCACTTGCAATCTTGATCAAAGTGAAAACGGACGAGGCATGGACCTGTCCTGTTGGATACTGGTGTTTGAAAAGCCTCATCCAGTACCCCTGCCCCGGAGGCACTTTTGGAAACACGACAGGTCTCACGAACAGCTCGTGCTCCGGGTCGTGCGCCGAAGGATACTATTGCCCCGAAGGCTCCACCTCAGAGACGCAAGAGGCTTGCCCGGTAGGACATTATTGCAAAATTGGGAGTGCTTCACCGACTCTTTGCCCTCCCGGGACGTTTGGGTCAGAGACAAACCTCGGAACTTCCGACTGCAGTGGGTTGTGCGCAGAGGGTTATTTCTGCCCAGAAGGCTCATCCTCGTCCCACGAGCAAATTTGCACCATCGGACACTACTGCCCAGCGGGTTCAAGTGAACCGGTGCCGTGCCCACCGGGGTTCTATGGAGCCACCACAGGACTATCCGAGCCCACGTGCTCTGGAGAATGCATCGGAAAATCTGGATATTATTGCCCGACAGGGTCAACGTCAGCGGAGAATGATCTGGTGCTTTGTCCTGCTGGCTGGTATTGTGACGGGTCCACCGGGGATCTGCAGCGCGTGCGATGTGCTTCCGGACGCTACGGGGACGTAGAAGGCGAAACACGTTCGGAGTGCGCAGGGAACTGCGAAGCCGGGTACTACTGCCCAGCAGGATCGAGCAGCAGTCAGGCATCCTTGTGTCCGTCTGGACATTATTGTCCCGAAGGAGTTGAAGACCCGGAGCCGTGCCCGTCAGGTGTGTATTCTTCTGTAGGAGGGGAGAGCGACGCAGCTTGTGAGGGCCTGTGCGCCGGCGGGAGCTGGTGCCCTGCGGGCTCCACAAATGCAACTGCAGAGCCTTGTCCGGGGGGATACTATTGTCCAGTCGGGACAACCAACTACACTGATTACCCTTGCTGGCCAGGCTTTGCGTGTCCTGCGGGAACGGACGGTCCCAAGATTGCTTGCGCGAGAGGTTATGCTTGCCCCGAGGGAACCGAAAGCGACACGCAATATCCTTGTGCAGCAGGGTTATGGGCGGGGACTGAGGGTAACGTAGAGTGCACCAGTATATGTCCCGCGAGCTACTTTTGCCCAAGCGGAACTGCAAACCCTTATGCAAATATTTGCCCAGCAGGCTATTATTGTCCGGAGGGGACAAAAGCCGCTGACGAATTTCCATGTCCCGCTGGAATATTCTCGTCCTATGTAGGGGCAACGGAGATATCATCGTGCGACTGCAACGCAACCTCCGATCCACTGTGCGAGCAAAGCGGGCCTTGCGCAGCAAAGTATTACTGTCCTCCAGGGAGCAGTTCAGAATCAGAAGTTGATTGCCCTGAGAATTATTATTGTCCATCGAACACTGCAGACCCAACCCTGTGCCAAGTTCCGGGGTTCTAGTAAGTTCCGTGCAGCGAATAAATGCGACTTGTAAAGAATGCAAACTGACCAGACGAGTTTGAGCGATCTTCAGTTGCCCAGAGCGGTCCGAAGATCCCGCAGCCTCTGAAAATGATGCGTACATTTTCATATTGAACAACATTGAAGACAGGGCTAGCCTTTGGGAAGCAGATAACCCTGCCGTCGCCCAGCGATACATGAGTATGGGAATGACTTTGGTGGAGGCTTTCCTCTACGACATATCAAGATCTACCTATGTTGGAACCCTGTATGACGGTCTCTTCTTCTTGGTGAATCGCGGAGTAGACACCCTGGTCGCCAATGTGACGACTCGCGGATTCTATAATGCTAGTGTTCACATTTGTGACTCGACCTCCTTGGAGATCGTGGAAAGTCTCGGCGAGATCACTCAGTGGATAAATGGTTCAGAGCCTGCGCAGAACACTTTCACATTTAGCTGGCCACTCCCGAGAATAATCTCCTCAGTCAACATGACGGTTTGCCTCAATCTCCCTGTGGGTAACGAGACCTCTGCGTGGAAATACTCGGACATCTTTGGCGTGAAACCGCCGGGGGAGGTCGACCCCATACGACTCATTGCATTTAAGGCGCAAATCTCGATGATGCTAACAATCTGCCTCGTCGGGTTCTTGTACTTTGGCTTTTCGGCTAGCAGATCTCGGGACGGAGAAATTGACCAACTTTTGAAACCCAAGTCCTCAGCAGTTACCAAGTATCTCTCCACCTTCCTTTTGTGCGTCGACTTTGCCCAAATGGCTTGCATGACAATCTTCCATCCAGGTGCACCGCTCCAAGGCAACGTCGCGGGCGACGTATTGTCGGTGGTTTTTCATTTGTGCGGACTACACATCTTGCCATTATTTAGATTCAGCGTCGTCCTGCCTATGTACGTCCTGTTGCTCATATCATGGATTCTCGTGCAGAAGTATCACAAGCGGGTGATTCGCTGGCTGGACGGACTAAACTTGGACACTCTTCGTTTTGTAGTGGCGGAAATCTTTTATGAAGCACTGTACGTGCCTCTGCTTCTTGCGTGCCTTGCTCCGCTTGACTGCGTCTACACTGATGCGAGCGACGGCTTCGCCATGTTTGAATTTGCAGATCAGGTCTACGTGAGGTCTGCACCCAGTGTCCAGTGCTGGGCCACCACAGGGCACCTGGTTTGGGCTTCGGTCGGTTCGCTGCTTGCGGCTTGTTTGATTTTCATTGCGCTCCGCCGAGCCTCGAGGCCGCAACCAGCTCTTGCTTACGCGAAAGTAATCGTGTACTCTCGTGTTATGTCGGTTACTACGCGCACGGCGCTGGGCTGTGGCACAGTTCTTATCATAGGTGAGTCGGGGTTCACAGAAGTGAAGGTATACTTTGCACTCCTGTTCTGTGCATTCTTTGAGACCACACGGTGGCACTGGAAACGAAATCCTGTGCTTGGGCCGCAAGTGCGTACGAATGTGAGCATGTTTTTCATCAGAGGTGCTTTGTCCTGGTTCTGCCTAATTGTGTTTGCGTCTGCTTTTGTGAATGAAGACGGCTCAAAATCATTCATTCTGCTCATTTGCGCGCTCGTTGGCCTCCTGGTTGTGGTTGGGCCGCTGTGCGTCTTTTATCACCGCAAGGCTCGGGATCATGTCCGTAGCCTGGAATATTCCCAGCTACTGGGCCATCCCAGTGTCGAAATTCGGCGTAAAGTTGCCAAAGGGACGCTGGATCTCCTGGTGGCCTTCTACAATAGGGAACATCGATGGTTTCACCAGAACGGAGCGGCTGAAGGCGAATTGTTGTTGAGAATTGAGGAATTTTTGAAGTCTGCTTCAAGGCTGATGACTTTAGATGATGCTGAGCTGCGGAATTATGGTAGACAAGTAATGCGCAATATCCTTCATAGCAACTTGCACACCAAGACCTTCTCTGTCCACCGGGAATACCTTTCGCAGGTTGCTGCATCACACGGAACTCATACGCACATTACTTTACTTGGGAGCCCGATACACATGATTTCGAGCGCCTGGGAGAACCTTTCCCTCCTGGACTTTACAAGTTCGAATTTAGGAGATGAAGAAGCACGTTTCTTGGCCTTGATTCTGCCCCCATTGCCCAGGCTTCATTCTCTGCGACTCGATAAGAACGATGGCATATCGAAGTCTGGTCTCCAGGCTGTGCTTGAAGCCGTCTCCGCAAGTGATAGCATTATGCGGTTCTCCTTCTTAACTGAAGAGTCGAGGCCTATCGCGCTGGATTTGGCAGAGGTTGTCGCTCGTGTGCTGGTTAGAAGATTGCAAAGGAGCGCGTACAACGCACCCACGTTGCCCGTCACAGACCTAGTATTTGGGGAGCAGCTCCGGATACGTGCTAGTTTGTCAAGCCGTGGCAAAATGAGCACAGAAGATTCTCGTAGCAATCTGCGAGAACCAGCTCAACGTAATTGGTGGAGGTCAGTAGATCGGCTTTCAATAGAAGAGGAGCATTCCATCCTTTCCAATGGGGGCACAGTAGCATCGTTTATACTTGTGGTGGAGAAGCCCGAGACCGACTCTGCTCTCCTGTACAAGACTCTGTTCGCTGAGCTCAGCAGACAACTGCAGGAGGCAAAGCTTGCTGCTAGTATCGACGTTGTTGACCAATCGGACTCCCTCATGCATCCTCTGGGGCAGGTGATGCTTGAGCAAAAGTTGGACTTTTGTGTGGGACGACTAATGATTCCTCCTTTCGAGATGGACAGCGCTGTTGTCAACGAAATTGTACTGCCTGAAACCAAGCGGAATAAGGAAATCGGGAACGAGTTTCTGGAATTTGTCATAGCTCTTCTTTACACAAAGTTGAGGACCAGAAGAGTAGACGTTTCGCGAGCCTCGGAATGGCACATGACTTCGGAGATGGCTGGCCAATTTGCCGCGGCTGTGCTGCATTATCAATCGCACGCATCAGAGAAGCTAGAGAGTGTCTGTTTGAGCCGCCGGGTAATACAACTTTGCAGAGTAATGGAGCCTCCAAGGCCCGAAGGGAAGAGTTACCGTGTGCTCAGCTTTGTTGAGAATGAATCGCTTAACGAAGCGGAATTTAGTTTTGTGAGTCCACTGATAGCCTACGTGATACGCTCTGCTCAGTTTCAAGACGGCGTGGAAGATATCAAGCTGCAATGTCATTGCACGGAACCGGCCATGGGTATATCGGATAAAGGGATGGATCGTTTTGCAGATGCCATGCTTGCGGCGAACGGTACCTCCACTAGGAACGCATCGATAGTCAAGCTGGAATTTGGTAGCTGGGCGACTGGGAACAAAATGAATGACCGAGCGTGCCAGTCCTTCGCTCAACAACTGAATAGTTCTGTGTTTTACAGACTACGTTCGCTGGACGTTCGACAGTGCAGTATAAGCGAGGCTGGGTGCTTGACCCTCTTTGAGGCGCTCACACAGCGCCATGCCCAGAGCACCGTAGTTTTAGAAAGCCTGAAGCTTTCAAGTAACCCCATCGGAGACGCAGGTTTTGAGTGTGTGGGAAAACTACTGAGCCTCGAAGGCATTCAATTGAAGAAATTACACCTCGCTCATTGCGGAGCTGCAGACCGGGGAATCTTGAAAGTGTGCGGGGGCTTACGCGACTGTGCAAGCTTGAAAGAGCTCGTCCTGGACGGGAACAAGTTTGAGTCGGAGTACACATTAGCAGGCCTAATGAAAAGTTGCGAAGGGGGGCTCGAGACGCTTTCTCTTGTTGGCTGCGAGCTCTCCAGCACCGGGTCGATCGCAAAATTTCTTGCAGACCCTGTGAATAGCAAAGGCTTTCGAAAGCTGTATCTCGGTCATAACCCTACGCTGATGATGTATGACTTGGTCACTGCCATGGCGGTGAACGAGTCCCTGTGCGAGTTGGGCTTGCAGAACTGCAATTTAGAGGATTTGCACTGCTGCACGTTAGTTTCCAGCGTCTTGAGCCGCCCGCATCCGAACTTGCTGTCCTTAGATGTGTCGGGAAATTGTATTAGCGACGTAACATGTTTGTCAATTCTCACTCTGCTAAAGAAAATGGGCGAGAGTGAAGGCCGGTGCGAATCGATCGTCCTGCAATGCCTTTCGCTTTCGTCGAATCCTGCCATTGCACGGGATGCCAGACACGCTTTGCAAACCCAATCGGGGAAATATCTTTGTTTCGACATGTAATCACCAATGAGTGCGGAATCTTAAAAAGGAGTCTCTCTTACTGTATGTGTCATGTATGCATATTCAATGTCAATTAATCTTCTTGCGTTGCGTATATTGGTTGGGCGCTTCCTCGCGTTCGGAATCAGACTTCTCGAAATTCAGAATGAATTCAGTACAGGCTCTTCTTTAGTGCAATCGCTCCTTTACCTCAGTCTCGGCTTATTCACAAGAGGGCTTTAAAATAGCACTGCGCCGATACCGACACTTACACCGGCACCGGTTCTCCATCACGAGAAAGCAGTTGCTTGGAATTGGAAACGCAGTCTCATCACGATGGACCCAGCAACTGCTCCTCCTTCTCTGCCAACTTGAATGCGTGATTTGCCCTACTACCCAGGTGCAACACACTTTGTCCGTGCGTCAAAACGACCTAAGCCGCAGCTTCATGGTCGGTCTAGTCCTTCACGACCAGCAGCGTGTGCGAGTCATCCTGCTAGTTTTAGCCAGACTCGTCTTAAGACTTAGCTTTCCGATCCGTGTCTCAGAGATTTCACGCACCGTGTTATGCACGAAAGATAGCTGATTGCGCCATAACTTCAAGCCACTACCAAGAAAAGCACACACCGCTGCAAAGCTCTCCGCGGCTTCCACTTTGCACGACGAGTGCTGCTTTTACATTTTCACACTCCCTCGGCAGCAATGAAGCAAGACTTGGAGATATATCGCAGCTCACAAGTCTTGCGAGCGATGACTCTGACGCAACTAAGTACCCAACCTTCATTCGTTCAATTTCAAGAGAAAGTCTTAATCAGAATTCAGAATGTCAGTGAAACCTTCAAAATAAGTTGCGAAACGCAGGGAAACTGACGAAACTAACAGAACCCAGATGTGTCAGGATGAGACCGTGTACCGGTACTGTACTTACTCTACCGACAGTAATTTGACTGCAATAAGTTTAGTAGCTGTACGTGAGAATTTGGATCTTGGAGCGTGCCGCAGCGTGCCACAACAAATTGGCTCCGACAATCAATTTTCAATGCAATCGCCGTAATCACTGGCGCAAAGTTTTCCATAGCTCCTTGTACTACTTTACCTAGCTAGCTAGCTGGCAGTACCATCTCTCTCCATATGTGTGCGCAGTGCACACAGCCGGTCCTAGCGTGACAGATAATACCTGCTACAGCTCGGGTGAGGTCTCTACGGGGGAGATTAAGAGTACTGTCTTGTGAGATAGGTAATAGGTACTGACAGTGAGTACCACTTCATTGCCGGAAGAGCAGTTCAAAAGTTGAAGTTAATGTGAAAATCATACCACCCACGCTCCTCCACGTATCACTTGATATCACTTGCATCATGCAACGCGAACGAAGGCTTGTCTTTTTCAATTGAACTCCTTTGTCTGAAAAATTAAAGAACTTTAACTTTTATTAATGAACTGAATTGTCCTTCGATTTGGAGTCGAAACGACTTTGCAGTTCAACATATTCCCGCTTGCAGTTCAACATTTTTTTATTCTTTTTTTTCTTATTCTTTGTATTAGATGTGCCAGCGCGTCTGCTCGTGGCGACAGAAACACACGTTGTATGCGCTGGCCGGATGAGCTCACTCTCTCTCCACTCAAGACACCATCACAAGTGGTTCGAGCGTCACCATCCATCCATCCTTCCATCCTTCTGTCGATCTCAACGTTTGTTATTCACAACGCCAATCGGCCCACGCGAAAGAGTGAACGCTGACACTCCAGTGAGTCATGTAGTGTACTTGCTGCAGTAAACAACTGTGGATGCACTTGCAATGCCAGTGCCACAGCAGCGCAATCGTCAATGCGAGGGAGAGCAAAGGCGAAAGGGAACGGCATAATCTTGCCTGTTGAAACTGTGGTGGTTCATTGACTGTGAGAGAGAGATAGAGATAGAGAGAGTGACATGTGAATGAGTGAAAGAGTTGTCTGGCAAGTGAGGAGAGCTCATCGAGAAAGAGACTGAGGTTGCAAACTCATTTCACGTCCACAGCCCTACCACCCTCTCTGGCTTCTCGCACCCTCAACTACTCGGTCTCTCGCGGGATTGCCGCAAAGAGATAAGGGCGAGGGGAGGAAAGGGCTGGCACTGTCACCTTCATCGACGTCGACTGGACTCTTCTCTCAACTGATTGGCAAACTGAGCTGCTGTTGTGGTTGTGGCTGTGGCGGCTGCGTACCGGGCGGCGTTTGAGAAGGCGGATTGCTTTGGTTGTGGTGAACGATTGCAGATATTATCCTGGCCCAGCACGGGGCGCGCGGAAAGACAAATCGGCTAGTTGCAGCTGCCATTTTCGGCCGGCGGACGCGGGAGGCGAACGTGGGCTGGTCGGCGCGTAGGATGGCAAGCGCTTGTGGCGAGCGTTGCGAAGTAGCGCACTGGCTCGGGTCTTCCGGAATATGCAACCTTACGACTCTGGACTGCGAATGCCCGGAGGGCTATTCGGGCTTGGATGAGTGGGGAATAGGAAACGACTGTCATGTCAACCTGAACCTGTCAAAGTATCTGAACTACACCAAGCTTTCGATGAGCGTCATTACAGTTGTCTTCGCAGGGTGGACGCTGTGGTATGTGCTGGTTCACTGGGGCTTCCTGCGGAAGGAAATGGAGAGTATGGCGCGCAGACAAGATGACCTAGCTCAGCCAACGCTTCAAAACTCCATAGACAATCTGTCCACAGCCGTCAGGTTCACTCCAATGGTACCTGACCGACCGGGGAAGAGCCAGCGGCAGCAAGAGTCTGATGCGGCCTCACTTGGTGTGACTGCGAATTGGGCGAGCGCCGGGACAGAAAGCACATTCCAAAGCAATGCAGCTACGGTGTTTAGCGGGCACGAAAAAAGTGAAGTAGACTCCAATGCAGCGGTTTTCTACACTCAGCACAACGGGACTGTCTCTGAAGGAGATACTGCAATGACAACCCATACTGGACAACAGTCGACTCTTCCGAGATCACCTGTAGCTTTCCGCTTCTCTGTCTTTCGCAAGGGAACGTATGTGTTGCAGACGTCGACTTCGTCTCCTCCAAAGTTGGTAAGCCGGCAGCTGACATTTGTTGTAGTGCTGATGAACCTCATCTTATATGGAATAACCAGCGCAATTTACCTCGGATACTTGATCAACGGGTCCACTCGATCGGAGAATTACTGGGTCATGGATCTGTCTTTGGCTCTGGCGGCAAGCAACTTGGTCTCCGGACTCTGGCTAATTTGTTATTGCTGGTATTTAAGCATGCCAACTATCGGAAGCTCTTATAGCCAGCAACAAAAAGATATGACGGGGTGCGAACGGCTGTTGATACGGTATCCGCGTATGGTGAAACATGTAATCTATGGGTTGGTCGGCGCTATGTTTGTCTCCAGTATTCTTCTCATCTTCTTGATCCCCACTGCTTCTGGATCGCTCCAAGTGCGCGAAGTTTGCGACAAGCTCTGGCTTGGCTTTGTCTCATTCTTCATAACCTGCTTTTACTTATTGTTTAACGTGCTCGTGATCATCATGTATCGCGTGGTGCGCAAGCTCCAAGCTTCAACGGGTGATTCTGTCTTTGACAATGCGGTTGTCTCTTTCCGCGCGATCCTTGTGGTCAACAATACCCTCACCCCTTTAGGAGCGGTTATTTTTGTCATCATGCTGCTCGATCCAAAAATATATTTGTGGCTAGCTGTTGTGGGCATAGATGGGCATCTCGGTTCTTGGGTGGTGTGTTACCTTCTCATCAAGCGCTTTGCTGGGGCTCGCGTGTTGCGCTGAGTTTCTTACGTGGCGTCGAATGATTGTAAATACTCGCCTGTTCGACGTCTCTCTGTTCAAAGGAAACTCGCGCTTCAAGCAGATCCAAAGTTTAATGGGCCAAACTAAAGAATTTAAGAACTCAGAAAACAAGAGGCATTTATCTCTTATATAGATATATAGTCTCCAGAAAGGATTTTGCCGTATTTGCTTTCATCTTCGAAACATGTCAGTTCAGCTTTCCGATTCTCTGTTCAATTCGCTCACAAATGGGGTGGTACACTGGAGCTCAACAAGTGCCAGCCAAGTATTTGATAAACCGAAACGCCAATTCCGACTCGCCAAGAAAGGCGCAGCCAGAAGATCTTCATCATCTCGCCAACTTTCAATGACTACGCAAACACCTTGTGTCGTGCGGGCTTGGAAGATGACATCGAAGAATGCGTGAGATCCGCCTTGACATGACAGTGAGTCAAACTCATGCAACTGTGGGGAGCGCGGAGAGTCAGATTGAGACGAACGCAGTTCCAAATTCTACTTTGAGATACGAGTCGTTTCCCCAAAGTCAAAGTCAATGGCCCAAAAAAGTACGTCCCATTCGCAAAAGGTCCGAGCAGAGATTTGCACATCGCTGTAAGTTGACTTTGTCATGTCCACAACCTACTGTTACCATTCTATCTACAAGGACCAGTAACAGTACCCTCGGCGCTTACATTACAACGAGTTAGTCCGGGCAAGTCAAAAGATACAATTTGAACTCATTGAACAAAGGAGTCCTCGACATAACTACCCCTTGCTACCACATACGCTAGTCCTCGCTCATGCGCCCCCCCTCCCCCCGAGTCCGTTTCGACTGGCACCACTCCAATAGGCGTCCCAACATCCGCGGACTTGGCGTCTCCAACAGAGAAGCGAGGGCTCTCCAGTCACCTCCATCATGGGCGGAGAAACGTTCGGCGCGCACGTCCTCGTCCGCAGGGACGTGTCCCCGGACGGACTGCTAGACGTTGACCTACGCGAAGTGGTAGAAGAGGGCGCGCTGCCGGCGGACGTGCGCAGCCAGTCCCGCGGGTCCGTGCGAAAGACCTGCCTTTTGCAGGTCTTGTCCGTGAGCGAAGTGTCGTCACGTAACGCAGGGCCCATCGGTGACGACGGGAAGAACCCGAGCAAGACGGTTCTCGCGGTGAGCGTGACGGACGGAAGAACCAAGGGCGTCCTGGTGGTTCCCGGCGGAACCGGGATCTCAAGGAGAACCGTGCCGGGAACCAAGCTGGTCGTGAAGGAGGGAACCGCCGTGTGGAACGGGTTCTTGCTCCCGAACCCGGCGTTCGTGCGGGTTCTGGGCGGCACGGTTCCCACTCTCATCTCCGAATGGAAGATGCAAGCCGCGAAATCTCGCATGGCGATGGTGGAGAAAATGGCTGGGAAATCGGACAAGACGTCCAGCGCCAAAAATCGCGACAGACTGGAGCAAGATGTGAATGCTGGACCTCCACCGTTCTTGGCATTTGACGAGGAACTGGAAATGGCGGAGGGAGTGGCATGGATACAAGCTGATGCTGAGATTGCTGGGGACGTGCAATTGGCTGGCGAGGTCGCCATACTATCAGGTGAGTTGGTTGGCTTATTGTTGCTGCGGTTGTCAGGTCTGATGTCGATGTGTCGATGTGTCGATGTTGGTGCTGCCAATGTGCACAAGTGGACGTTGATTTTGCCAATTTTGCTTTGGATAATGGACGTCGAAGGTGGCTTTATGTGTTTGCTTCTCATTGGGGATAAGTGGCTGATTTGCTAGTTTGATCTCGTTCACGTGCAGGTGCTGGTGATGCGGGCACAGATGTCCATGGCGAGCAAACGGATGAGACTCAGTTTTCGGTGGGGATCAAGGACCTCGTGGGCGAGGAGCGTCAGGTCCAGCTCGGATCGAATTTGCTGGAGCGGATTCGAGGTCACATTCAGGGCACGAACGTGTCAATGCAAGCTGCAGCGAAAAGAATGCTCAAGGACGCAAAAGTTTTCACCGTAAAGAAGCTTCAGGACGGAGGGTTTGAGCTCGTTGGGTTTGGCGACTCTATCACCGGAAGGAAGGGCAAAAACGATGGCAAAGCAAGCAAGTCACAGCCATCCGGAAAACAGCGCAAAGACAAATCCGGAAGAGCCGAAGGAGGCGCTAGCAATATTGAAAAGGATTCTGCAAACAAGAAAGAGGCCAGGAGCAAATCAGAAGCGCAACGTAAACCACGGTCTGAGAAGGGAGGGGGCGCTAAAGGAGACGGCGACAGGGGAACCAACGAGAAGGATCAAAAGAGGAAAGGGGGGAAGAAACTTCCTGTGGAGGTCTCTCATAGCCAACGAGAACATCCGAGCTCGAAGCCCAGGACCGAAGAGACGGAATCGTTGACCAATAGCGGATCCAATCTGAGTAATCGTGGAAGGCGCGGTCGGGGCCGTGGCGGCCGCGGCCAACAGCCCCAGCCCAGTACCGACGTGAAGAAGGGGCGACAAAGCACTCCCAACGCGGACATGAAACACGACGACAGTGCAATCCTCAATGCTAATGCCAGGTCTTTTGTTCCGAGTGGCATCCCTGCATCGGCGGCGCCTCCCATCCCAAGCTCTGTGGTGGAGCAGCAGCCAATCAAATCTGATAGAGGTAGTAATCCCGGCAACCGGGGTGGCGGTAGAGGCTCGAAGAGAGGTCGAGGCAACACAAGTCAGCCGAAAAGCGAGTCGCGCCCGAAGCAAATCTCCGACAGCGCTGGCGGCAAGGCAAGCGAATCTGCCGGGGACTCGGTGGGGCGCGGGCGTGGTCGAAGAGGTGGGCGTGGTCGAGGGAGGGGCCGCGGGCAAGGAGGGGAGTCTACCAAGCCGACGTCAACGTAGAGGTGATAGACTAGCGAGCAGAATTGCTACTCCGCCTTTGCGCATCGTGAGGGAAACTAATGCAAAATTGGCATTCCAAATTGATTTTAATAAAAGTACATACACACATGATTTGCAACTTGGCTACGCATCGCATTCTCTGGGATTCACCGCCATTCGAGGCCGATAGGCGGACGGAGTGAGCTTTGGAATGGACCCCGGCTCGTTGTAATTTTCAATCGCAAAGAGGTAAACGTTCGGCGAGTTTACCCCAATACTTACGAGATGGCCGTGATCCCGGCCAACCTCGAGTTCCGTCAACTGAACCTTTCCTTCATTCTTGATGGGGCAGAGGGGCTTGGTGACAAGTAGCCCAGATGTCAGCGACAGCGCGTGAATCTCGTTGTCCATCAGAATGTACACATAGTCTGATCCAAGTTCGCTTAAAATAGGGGTACATGCAAAACGCGGATGTACTTTTCCTTTCAGAAATATTTCAACGGCGTTGTTTTCGACTTCCATAGAGTATATGTTGTAGACGAAAACTCGCAGAGTTGGCGGTTGCTCTGTGGTCCCTGGATACTGAACCATAAACAAAATCTCTGCTCCGCTCTTCGAGAATGTCATATCTACAAGACGACCCTTGAAAACCAATGGCGTGAAATAACTGACGAAACGTTTCAGTAGAAGCCCTCCCTTCGAGAAAATTAGCACTTGATGCGCAGCAGATTCCCCTTCCTCCACTCTCTCCGGAGCAATAATGTGCATATACCGCCCAGAAGTTCCCACATCCTTTACCAACCACGGCCGCTCTTGGACGCCAAGGTTCTCCACCACACGCTTTTCTTCTTCCTGAAGACGGATAAAGTCCGGAGTTTCTCTTGCGATCTCATCATCTGAGCTCTTTGGCAGCTTGCGCTTTTTGTCTTTGCTCTGCTCATCTCCAAATACATCCTCGAACCCTGGAGGTGGAAACACTTGCTCAACAGGCTTGGACTTGTCAGCGTTGAACGCTACATTGTCCAGAAGGAGCTGAAAACTCTGTAAGGGAGAGTACCAACCAAACCCTGAGTACTGCTTGGGTGTATACGACCAGAGATTCATTCGCATCTTTGAATCAATGGAGTACAGCTGTTCGGTGCACCGTAAGACATAATCGAAAAATAACACTGGGTGCATGTGGTCCTGGAAGAACTCCCTGCATATTGTAGAGCCAAATAACTCCGCCTTTGCACGCCGTTCCCCGGGCCGAAATGCCGAGTTGCGCGGATTGGTTGGCTCCGATTGTGCATGCACCGGACAATGTATGCTCCGATCCCCGTTCACGTGCTCCAAGTTCCATTTCACCATCGTACCATTTAGCAATGAGATCAACAAGCTTGTTTGAACCCCAAAGATGGTGTGGTTGCAATGAAAGGCAACCCGCGTGGGGGTCAGTTCATTTTGATCGAGCTGAGCATTGCGTCGCTTTTTCGGCTTCTTTCGGCCTTTCTTGGTTTTGTCAAATTCACTTTCGCCACCGTACAAATCTTGCTGTGATGGGCGCTCAAAGTCGCGCGGAGACAATGTTAGTGTAAGAGTCAACTCGTCCCCATTGAATGACTTTGCAAAAAAGTGCTTGTTTTCCCTTCTGGGCTGGGTGCTGAACACGTTGATAAGCCCGTTGTCAGTCAGTGTTGCCAGCTGAGACCCAGCATCAAGTGGCCAAGCGATTTGGCGAATCAGAGAGCGCTGCTCACGGTCAATGTACTTGCGCACGAGGACGGCCTCCTTTTCAGGACGGAGATCGTAGAGAAAGAGGCAGCCCAGCCCCGTGCCAACTGCGAGAAAGTCCCCAGATGCGTTAAACGCGATTGCCGATGGCCTTCCAAAGGAGCGAGACGGGATTTGAACGTGCTTCGAGCGAAATGTCATGTTGTTCCAGTACAATTTTTCTTGCTGGATAAAGCCAGGTGCTTTAGACTCGAGGCTGCTTTCCTGGATGAGCTGAGACAGACTAAAGTTCAACTTCTTCAGCCCTTCTTCTTCCTCCTCCTTTTCCGCCGCGTCTTTGCCTTCCTCGTTCTTTTGATCGCCCTGCGAGGCGAGCCCGTTCTTTGAGACGAGGTGGTGCTTTTTCTCGCTCGCTAAATCCATCTTTGCCTTGTCGATTTTCTCTCTACGGTCGAGCTCTGCCTGAATCCGATGGATGGACTCAGCACTGTACGCTGCGTTTGTGGTGTAAAAGACGGACACGTCTTGCGGCAAAAGTGGCTTCTCCAGCTTTAGCTGCGTTTCCGTCGGAGGAATTCTTGTGGCGGGTCTCATTCTCGTAAAGCTAAGCTCCCTGCGCTTCTGCATCTCTCCCAGAGTATTCTCCACTTGCTCTTTAAATGTGTCGGTCACGATTGCCGCATCTTGTAACCCGTAAACCATGTCAAGAAGCATTCTCTGCGCGATCGAAGTGGAGATGGACTGTGCGGTCTCCAGCTCCCCAAATATACCCTGAATAATGCTTTTGATCGCGCTCGTGGTCATTTGCTCCCAGTATTCGCGAATGACGTTCTCGGCGTCATGTTCTGCAATCTGATCGAGTAACCCTTTCCTCGACGCTTCCCAATGGACAACTGCGTCGTTTGCGTTCTTTTTAACGCGGTCTTTGTTGAAAGCATCGCTTTGCAGCACCTCGTCAAGGCACTCCAAGAGGACACTCTTGACCACGTCGTACTTTGGCTTTAGAAACTCTGGGTACGACTCCCTCCCCAAACTTCCATCATATGGAGCCGTTTCGGTTGTGAACATGTAAGTCTGGCGTTCTGGCCGAAGCCTTACGCTGCTCGTTTGCTCTTTCCGAAGAGATTCGATTCGGGACTCGCAACGCTTGATTTCGCTTTCGACGTGGCGAAAAACTTCATCAGCCGAAAAGCCCTCCAAATAATCACCATTGTCCTCGTACTCATTCAAAGAGCTAGCTAAAACCTCCTCGTCTGGGTCTTCTCTTGCTTTATTAGTCATGTTGTTCCAAATATATTCCAGAGGGGGCGCGTTACCAAGCTCGACTTCGACTAGGAAGTCCAGCCCCTTCGACACCAATACGCCATGTTTGGTCTTGTCTGCTCTGATCCTCGTCTCCTCTTCCACAATACGATCTCGCTCAACGCAGAGTTCATTTAGTTGGCGTTCAAAATCTTTGACCCGTTCCGTCCACTTTTCTTCCCGCGCAGCAGAAACGTGGTCGACAAGTTTGCCAAATGCATTTTCGCCGTTCCCGACTGGCAAGCTGCGAAGAAAGGAGTCTTCCTGGCAGACGTCCCCGTTTTCCGCCGAGCTTCCTCGCTGCGCGTCCAAGTCCAGCTCTTGTTTCAAGTAATCAACCTTTTGAAGCAGCTTTTCCAGCAACTTTTGCCCCGTGAGTTGCCGCCGCTGCTGCTCCTCTGCAATCACCTCAAGTTCAATATGTTTTTCATTCTCCAATCTCACGATCTCCTCGATGCTTTCTCGTAGTTCTTCAGCTTTGAGCTTGTGCATAGCCACCTTCTCCAGTCTCTCGTGAACCCTCTGATTGTGCGCTTCCTTTTCTGCTCGATGAAGTTCTACGGCCAAGGCAGCATCGGCCTCTCTGAGTGAGCGCAGCGTCTCTTCCAGCTCTTCCCGTTTCTTTTGCTCCTCTTCGACCCTTTCGTCCCAGTCGTCCAGGGCAGCCTTCAGTTCGTGCTTCTTTCTTTGTGACTGGTACTCCAGATGCTCGTCCAGGCGAGCTTTCACCTGCTCGGTTCTCTCCGTCCATTGCGAAAACTCCTTTTCCAGCAAGTCCAGTTCCTCGGCCGTGAGCTCGCCCGCACTCTTCTTGAGAACATCTTCCAAGTTGTTCATCACGCTCTGCCTTCCGCCACGTCTTGCCAACGATAGTTTCCCAAGCACACGCCACGGAATGGGAATGGGATTGGGATTGGGATTGAGATCGGGATTCGAATTCGAATTCGATTCGAATTGGGATGTTATTATATCACTCTCCAAATTCGCGAATCAGGTATGATGACCACACAGCTCAGACTCTCCCGCTTGACCACCACACCACACGCTACCTGCGTGCTTCAGAGAGAGACTCGTTCACAGTCAACCAACGCCACACGGAATGGGATTAAGATTGGGATTGGGATTGGAATTCGAATTGGGGTATTATTATATCACTCTCCAAATTCGCGAATCAGGTATGATACCATACAACTCAGACTCTCCCACTTGACCACCGCACTAGCTCTCTCTTCTCCGTTCGTTCTCCGTTCGTTCCCCGTTCGTTCTCCGTTCGTTCTCCGTCCGTTCCCCGCTCGTTCTCCGTTCAAATCCCCGCCGTCTCCGCACTGCGACTGAGAGTGAGACTGAAACTGAATTACTGAAACTGAAACTGAAACTGAGACTGAGACTGTGTCCGTGTCCGCAGCGCTCACTCGCGCATGATCTTTGCAGGGCGGTTTCGCCGCGAGGACACCTCCTCCTTCTTCTTTCCGCGCAGATATCGTGCCACTATTAGCCGAACTCTGTCTCTCTCTCTCTGTTTTTGTTTTTGTTTTTGTCTTCCGTGAGTGAGAGAGAGAGAGAGAGCCCACAATTTTGCAACGTCACTTTTTCTTTTTCTTTGCCGGAGACACGCGGCGAGACGTCTCTGCGCGAAAGTCGGCTCCGCTTCGGAAGACCTTCTTAGCGACTCTACACCACCTGCTACACTAAGCATCTCTAAACAGAAAGAGAGGCTCATGGGTCTTATGCGCGGGGGACGATTCTGCTTGAGAGTCACTTACTGTTTAGCGTAAGCAAGCCTCGGTGCTATTGCACCTGCTAGGCTGGCGACGATATCCGCGAAGAGACGTCGCGTGCGGGTCGGCGGTGCAATTTTCGTTTCCCTGCACGCGCTCGAGACTGAGACTACCATCCATCATAGCCATCTCTAGTCGAAGGAAGAGGTAGGAAAAGTGTCCGCGCCCTTGAAGTTCAAGAGTCGCGTGCGGCGTGGAGGAGAGAAGAGCTCTAGTTGAAGGTGTGTTGCATAGTTTGCATAGTTTGCACAGTTTGTTTGATACAGTTTGCATAGTTTGCATAGTTTGCATAGTTTGTCAGTTTGGTGTCAGTTCTCATAGTTCTCATAGTTTTCATAGTTTTCTCATCATCATAATTATTTTAAGTGGGCTGAGCAAGCTAGTTGGGCACGTGGAACAGGAGTCTGCGGATGGTATGTGGCCGTATTGCGGCGTGCGACATGATGCGCTGCCGCCGTTGGATCCGCGGCTGGGTATGATGGACTGGGACTGCGCCAGAAGTGTTGTACTGGGTACTGCAAGCGTGATGGTGTTCGGTTGCGGCGCTTATGCGCTGATGCGGATCTCGGCTGTGTTTATCAGGACGCGATGGTATGGGCTGAACATGCTGATGTTGAGCCTGGCTTCGGCGCAGTGTCTACTCACAAGCATCAAGTACATTCTGGTGCGCGAACAGCTGTTGACATTTTCGGCAGCGTACTTTAGAGGTTTGCAGACGGTTTTGACGTGTGCCAACTACGCCAAGTCCGCCGCTGAGGCGCATGAGGACCCCGAATTTTTTGCAAAGTATTTCTTTCCGATATTGGGCATGCTTCTCCTGTACTTGACCATCGTGTTCCTTGTGGCCGTAGCTACTCCTGATTTCGATTGCTACCATCCGCACTGGATGGTCATGACGGTCTCACAGGTAAGTTTGTCCAAGTGACCTATTTTACTTTCTTTTTTTTTGGGCACGCTCGCTTCTCAGAAGTCAAGGTCGAGGCGCTGATGAAATTGCATATACTCTTTTGTCTCGTAGTTTTTCATCGTGTGCCTCTTCACGGTCCCGGGATGGTCGGTGATGCGCAAGCTGAGTGGCGCTCTACATCTGCGAAGAGAATACTTTTCCTTCATGAACGGCGATCAAAACGAGGTCGTCCAGCAGCGGAAAGGGCTCCGAGTTTTGCTCGTTGCCAATGCCTTTGGCGCAGTCGCACAGCTTGTGCTTGATAGTTGGCTTCAGTCTCGATACGCGTAAGTGAGAATGCCGATTTGAGCTTGCGAAAGTGCCACCACGATTTGGGTGCAATACTAATTCTCTTCTTGAAATCGTTCTGTGTGCAGTCGAGAAAAGGAGTGCATCATTTTTGACACCGGCTTCGAGGAGTTGGTTAGGATTCTTCTCAAGATTTTGAGCTATGATATGCCTGTACTCGCCACAGTGTACGTGTACTACATCTTGCCTCGGCGACAGTTTGACACGAGCTTGGACATTCGCCTTCCTGCTGACGAGGGACTGGACGAAGCTTTTACGACGGAGCTACTTGAAATCTGAGACCCCCCCCTCCCGCCACCCGGAGTCAGGGTCTGGATTTAGGTCTGTCGTGATGCTCCCTTCTCTGTATTTTTGAAATTACTTTCGGCAGAAACCCTAATTTATTTTACATGTCAATCGAAGCTACAAACAAAAAAACACAAACTCCAAAAACGACTTTTGTTTTTCAAGGGCCATCTTGCTTTGGTGGAAATGACCTGTTGCTCTGCCCAACACAAGAGCTTGCCAGAACTTTTAAAGCTGTGAAGGGCACAAAGTCAACGCGCTGAAGCACGGTGACGTTGCCAAGCAAACCTGCAATGCGAAGATATCGGTTAGTGAATGCTAGTTTCACACCAAGAAAAAAGTAAAACGTTTTCAAGAGACAATACGTACCCCAATCTTCAACGCCATGCGACGCGTCCTCCCAGCCTGCATCAACGATTCGAGGCACTGTGGTCCCGTTCTGAACAAGTTCGCGCAGGTGCTCCCAAGCCACAATGAAGGCTGTCACAGCTAAAATCGAGAGAGAAAGAAGCACAAGCACGAGCACCTGCAAGCAAGCAAGCATCCAAAAGTCACACGATGTTAGGGTCAGAGCGCTAATTTTATCAATTTCGAGCGATCCGAGCTTACAGTTGGGAAAAATGGAATCGCTGCACCATGTGTCTCCCATGAGATGCAGCATAGAATGGCAGCGAGGAGCTCCAGGATAGCGCACAAAGCATATGCAAAGATCGCCACGCGCTGCAATGTCGTAAATAGCATGATCCGAGACTCACGCCGACAACTAATCGTAAGATAGCCGAAGAGCACGGCCAAACACAAATTCCAGAGCCATACAGGAGTGAAAATTGCCCACCACGACGCCTCATTAAGCGGCCCATCTAGTTTCAGGCAGACGAGGACTGTCAACGCTGTCGAACAGAGTATGAAGCTAGAGGAAGCAAAACCAGAGGCCTTGATTAGGTGCATGTGCAACAGCTCCAAACCCTCTATAATGAAGATTGGGAGAGCGAGTAAGGATGCTTTTGCGTCTGGAAGATGTCCGTCCAACCGAAGAGCGACCCACACTTCAAACCATGTTATAAAGGCCAAATAGAAAATGGGAGGAACAAGGGAGACCAAGGGATCGCAGCAATTCCAACGCACGAGAGAGCGCGTAAAAGGAATGACATGTTCCAGCTGAAAACTTTGAATCTCCGAATGGGAGTGTTTGTACAGCACGATATTCGCCTGTGGCAGGTACAAGCACAACGTGGTTATTTGCGCGAGCCCTAATAATGTGTTGCCAATCCAAATTGGAACCAAAAGGGTTACATAGTCTACACTAGTGAGCTTTCCATTCGCCTTTGCGCCTACCAACACCGCCGCCACCGCTGTGCCAACCACGAAGCAAGCAAATCCAAACAGTAAGATTCTCATGCACGCGAAAGCTATCCCGGTGACTTTGTCCTTCTCTCGTGCAATAAATTCATTTCGCCTGTTTCTCCAATCCTCGGCAGATTTAAGGCCGAGATCTGGCAGAGAAATGTCGCCTCCTTCAGTCATCGTGTCGCTGAGATGAGACGAAAAGCTGTTCGCACTCCTGGTAGAGCTCTGGCCTTCCCGAGCCCTCTGGTTATCTGCGAAAACGTTTGAAGGCTTGGATTTGGGCGTCGAGATAAGAGGTTGGCGGGAGTCAGAGTCCGTTTCTCCACCACGTCCTGCGAACATCGCTTCGTGCATTCCCAGCCCGTTTCGCGAGCTCATACCGTCGTCCGACGCCATCATCAACACCAACGCCAACACCGACACCAACACCGTCTGCTCTTTCGCTCGCGCTTTCACTCCAGCGTGCTCTGCATATACCAAAGAAGCCTTCCTGTCGCCGCTCTATTTCACACCTCCCTCACTGGCGCCGGCATCACTAGCACTTTGGATTTGGCGCTGCAGCGGTCCGTATGGATGTTCTTGTGAGTACACCTTTCTCTTTCACTCTCACGCTGTATTCGTCTTTGTCTTTGTCTTTGTCTTTCGCCGAAGCCAAGTCTGCTGCTAGTGTCTTCTCTGGACTGCATTGGACACCGCCTGTGTTCACTGAGTGTACTGTATGTACCGGATAACAGTAAAGCATCGACCAGTAATTCTTCTTTTCACTGTCGTTATTCTGGCTTGGCATTTGAGATCGTCTTGGCGCAGGTTGGGTGCTGCCGCAATGGCATCAAGTGGCAAGCTGTGAGTGAATAGAACCAAACGATTCACACAATCATGGTCGATGGAACCTCTGAACGGCCCAGAGGACAAGCTGGAAGAGCTTGCTTTTACAATGTTGTGAGATAATCTTCTCAGAGTCCTTCAAATATCTTAGCCAGTGCGGGGCTTTGGTTGGCGTTGTCGTTGTTGTTGTGATGGAGCGGTTTGTCGCTTCACTGCATGTTTGAGTCGAAGGGCCGTTCGTAGTTGTCGATTTGCTGCGTTTGGTGGTTTGACTGACAGCGAAGATTGTCATGTTTTGGTTGGATTTAGATTGACATGACATGATTTGTTTCGTGGGGCTGATGGGGACGGCGTTCGAGTGATCGCCTCTGCTGGTGATGGGACGGACTATTGGTGCAAATTTGTCGTTGATCTGCGCCGAGAGAGGGGCCGGGTAGCCTTGTTTCACTTCGAGCAAAGTTGGAGATGAAGATTGTTGGTTTACTTTTTACTGGGTGACTGCATGCCCCCGGAAGCGAGATTGCCGAAGTCGATTTGTGGGCGACGGTCGCTAGCATGTTCTGGAGGCTTCGCCGGGGGTGGTACTAATACAACAGTTTGACGAGGACATTTGGTGGCTTACAACAGATGATAGGAAACTAGGGTCTTTCCGACGCAATGCTCATGACCGAGGCGTAGAGTTCGTCTATTTGGGCGGGATTCAGATCTGCAATGACGCGGGATATTTTGCCGTTCTCGTGTTGCGTTGTGAAGGCTAATGTAGCAAACGCTTCGTTCAAAGCGTCGTTGTCGTGTGACTTGGCGGAGAATCCCACGCGCCAGTCAACGTCCACCAGCTTTGGCAGACTTGTTGACTCCGAGAAATCTTCCAAGTTGCGATAATTCGGCGCACTAAGCGACCTCTCCACAGCGCGCGCGAGCGCCAATCCCGGCATTTGCTTCAGTAAGCCCTCTCGGGTCAGCACCGATGCTAGCGACTTCGCTTCTACCACTTGCAGTTCTCTCGCGCAGTCAATCACAAACCGCGCAAACATCTGCGGCACGCCGAGCTCTTCAGCGCCAATTTGCATTCCCGCCAGCTTTTCTATCTCCTTCTCAGGCATTCTGCGTCCAAGCCCGTTCAAGACACAACGAAAACGACCTCCTGGTCAGCACCGGCGCTCAGCCCAGTCTTCCGCTAGAGACACAGATATTCCACTTACTCGTTGATCAGCGCCGCCGCCTGTCCAGCTCCGGCTTGAAACGCCACACAAATTACATTCACGTGTCCGTTCGTGTTTGAACCATTTCGCGTCCATTTTGTTTTTGGTATTTTGAGATTGAAATAGAGAAGGGTTTGTTCCAACCCGTCAGCTTCCGCAGCCCAGTGCAAAACATTCCGCTTCCGCGACGACCTGCCACTTACCATACGCGCCCAACGCAATGCGCATTGCCTCCTGCGCCATGGATGCGAGCGGACACCCGTGCCCGAGTACACTATGCTCCCACCCGAGGACACTCGCCGCGGCACGATATCTCAGGCGCTGCTGAGGATTTCCATCTACTCGGTCGCGAGGCGAGGTGTTCAAAGATTTGTTTGTCTTTGGGAGAACAAGTCGTACGCTCAAGTGTCCTCGCACTGTAAGTGTCCGCGGTAAAAGGCGGCAGATACTCTTTGGAGCTACTAGTTAGAAGAGCCGGGGCTGTGGATGAAGTGGTAGAGAGTTTTAATTACAAGTGCGATGGAAGAGAATGGAATGAGTGAGTGAATGTTCATTGAATGACTGCGAAAATTGACTCTTTTCAGAACATGGAATGGAATTGTGAACGCACAATTTCATTCATTGTTCATGGTTCATTGTTCAAATCAATGAACAAGTTGGATGGAGTTGTGCAGAGTTTAGGAATTGTCAATCTGCAAAGATCAATCAATCAATCCATCTATCATTTTCAATGACTTCAACAATGGGTCATTCAATCACTCACTCACTCACTCAATCAATCTGAGTCAGTCAATTGAAAGATCACAGAAAAGCAAAAAAGAATGAAAAACAAGCAAGAATGAAAGAGAGTTGATTGACTGACAATGATTCACTGTCTTCCCACAGTCAACAAAACAATGCCAAATCAATCAATCATTCAATGAAAACCAAAATCAGAACAAACAATTGATCAACTCCGTTGCATCTTAGTGTTTCGGCTGACCAAGGCCCACCAGCTAGGACCGCAGCTTTGTGCCAGCCTATTCGCACTTCTTTTACTGCAAAGCCATAGTCACTGCTACCAACTTGGGGGCCGTGAGGCGCCGCTAGTCCTCGCTAAGCCAATCTTCCGACTTTGAGAATCCTACACTTTACTCTAATAAACACGCATAGGCCCGGTGCAATCCGTTTACCCTAAACGTTATTGGTCGGCAGTAGCACTCCCTAATACTCGAAACCTGACTCGGAGTGGTATGGCTACCTAGCGTAAACCCTATTGCTGCCGTTTCAAGTAAGGTTTGCGGTAGCGTGTCGTAGGCCACGTCTATCATCGTCCTCGTAAACCGTCTGCGCATCGCAGAAAACCAGGGGCTCCGTAGGAGTTGCTTATCATTATCTACGCGACCGCCGCGTACGCCTCACGGTGCGCGTGTGCGCGGGGACACCTTGTTACTTACATATGCGCCTCTGAAAGAGAGAGAGAGAAAGAGTGTGTGAGAGAGAGACAGAGGGGCAAAAGGATACGTCCTGGCGGTTACCCTCGCGGACGCCTGCCAGGAGGAGGAAGGAGGAAGGAGGTAGCGGAAGATTAGAGGCGGGTAGGAGTGCACGAAGTGGCTTGAGGACCTGATTCTGCGAGTCTCAAGAGTCAAGAATCAAGAGTCAAGGCTCAAGGCTGTGAAGGTCCTGTTGTTGAACGTTTGTTTGAGCGCTGGAATATATCATTCAATTGATCAATCGATCAATCATTCAATCAATCGATCAATCAATCAATCGATCGATCGATTAATCAGTCAAATAGTCGTCAATTTCAATTGGACTTGGGAGCTCTTGACTGGAGAACTTGTGGGTGGAGTATTGGGCTGGAGAATAGTCATCAGGAGACAGCGGAAGGTGAAGGTCGGGAATCGAGCTTTTGAATTTGGAATTCGTATTGAACGTGGTATCGGGTTTGAGATCGAGTCTGGAGTCTAGAGTCTGGAGTCTGGGCCTTCAAAGCAAGTCGGAGGTGCAGAATTGCGATTGTAGGGCATTCGCAATCGAGTTGTCAAGGGAGCGCGGCATGGGTTCATTGGCCGGAGAGTTGCATTTGAAGGTGTGCAGTGCGAGGAATCTGCAGAATGACAAGACGCTGTACCCTTTCGTGCAAGTGACATGTGGCGGATTCAAGGAGAAGACGCCGAATCGGAAGTGCGCAGTCGGGCAACGGAATACGTTTTGGAACACAAAGTTCACCATAGATGTGCCCCCGGGTGAGCCGGTGAGGCTCGAGCTGAAGACCAAGGAGTCTTTCCTGCTTCCGGCACAGAGGATCGGGGTGGCTGTCTTGGACCTCCCGCAGAAAGGCGAGCTCTTGGACGTGTGGGTGCCAATACATGACATAAACACCAACGCGCCAGTGAATGGTGAGATTCACTGCGTGCTCCAGTTTGAGCCGGGATCGATCTACGCAAGTGGCAGCATCTCATCTCCAAATCACCACATGACTGTGTCGAGTCCTATGAGTTTCTCATCTAGCTCGACGAACTTTAGCAGCGGAAGTCCCGCCGTGGCAAGGACTCCACACAGCGCAAGCGCTTCGTATGCGGAACATGGAATGGGCCTCGGCGGAGCTGCGGGCTCGTTTGGCTCCGGAACTAGCAAAGGAAAGGCAAACCCTAAGCGCACGTCAAGTGAGTTTGACGGACATGCCGCTGCACTGACCATAAATGACTTGATGGACTCTCTAGAAAATGTTAAGCGCATCATCGAGGCGCACAACGCAAACGGGCCGAGCGCCGTGGTGGTACAAAGCCCAGATCCTGAGCGGCTAAATCTTCTTCGGAACGCGCGGAGCGAGCTGGAAAGCATCCAAAGCCAGATTGCCTCTGAGACTTCGTTGTCAGAGGAGTGGAGGTCCAAGCTCGTCGATCTGGCAGAGGCATACACAAACGATTTATCGATCTTATTGAGTCACGAGGCTTGGGACGATGTTCAGCGCCGTATCTCGAATCGCATGTCCATGAAGCACGGCACTATGCCACCCCCGTTGCCAGCAAAACCTGATCACCAACAGCAAAACTCGCAACAAGCACAGCTCGCTCAACACGAGGAGATCACAAAAGAGTTCACCTTGGAGAGTTTAGATTTATTTGACGCGTTGCTGGAGTCTGGCTTTGCTCTGCAAGTGAAGGAACCTGGCCGGCAGGACAGCCCCGGAATTGTGAAAGGAGACACAATAACATTGGAATATATTGCTTACATATGGGACAGCGTGCATTTCGTGGCGGTTTCGTATTCGAGTTCTAGGGAGAGTGGCCCCTGGAGTTTCACCGTGGGCGACGAGGACATTCCCGTCGGCTTGAGCATGGCGTTGGAAGGGATCAAGCCAGGCACGAGCTTTTCGGTGTGCATATCCCCGGCGTTTGCATTTGGCGAAAGCGGAAGCGACCAGGTCCCTCCGAATACACACATCGTCTACGAGGGCCGCGTGCTAGAGAGCAAGAGTGCTTCGCCATCGATGCGGCGCTTCAATTCCGAACTGGACCCCGAAGATTTGCTTAAAAAGAATTCAAGGGTCTCGATCCGCTATCCTGCAAGGCAAAATCGCGTCTCCATTGCGCCAACCAAGTCGCCGCTCTCCCCAGACTCTGGAGAGTCGGGATCGGGCAAAGGTGACTCCCCTTCTTTTGAAGATCTCAGCCGCGCTTTTGTGGAGGCTACGAAGCTGGACTCGCCATCGCGTGAGTCTGGAAGTGGAAACTCGAGACGCTCATCTCACTCGGCGGCTGTTCCTCCGCCCCTGCCGCCTAGGAGTGACTATGCAAGGCGAGGTAGCGCGGCTCCCGCGCTTAGTACATCAGCTGTGCCACCAAGGCCGCATCAATCTCAAGTGCCAGCATCCGCTCCGTCAACATCATCTACCTTGTCTTCGTCTTCTACTTCTTCGTCAAGCATGCCGGGGACTGAGATTCCTTCTCCGCTGCCCACTCCTGCAACCTCGCCGGCGTCGGCGCCGAGTGCTGGAGGCGAAAAGAGCTTCAACGGTTGGCTTGCAGAAATAGGTTTTCAGAATTATGCCGATGCATTTCACACGCTAGGCGTTGAGGAGCTCGCAGACTTGGAGCATCTTCAACAAAGCGACTTGGAGGAAATGGGAATGCGCCCAATTCAGGTCCGCAAATTTGCTGCGCAAGTAAATAAGCTAGGCATCCAAAATTCTCTGGGTTCCTGAAAAGAAACTAGAAAAGCAAGAAAAGACATTGATATCTGAGACTCCGCGGCTTTTGAGCGCCATTTTTTTTCCTGCTTTGGCACTCTGCTTGCATGTTTTACACATTAATTTTCTTTTCCCATTTCCCGTCACTTAAACGCTTTTTCTATGGAATTGTTCAAGTGCTTGTTCTCGAGCGAATTGGCCGGGTCGGTAGGCGGCCCGATTCAACGAAGGCGAAGACGAAAGAAAAAGTCAATCCGTTCGCATATCTACACTCTTTTTTATATAAACAACTAACGAGGTGCCGGGACAATAGTCGAGATTAAATTACACACAGCATTGTGTAGCTTCAAGACAGAATGTCTGGTGCATAAGGATTCTTGGAATCTATGTCAGAAGGACTGCGGAGCATGGCTTTGGCAAAAAGCATGCCCGCGACTCTAACCCGCTCGGGTTCCTGAACCCCAAAAGCACTGAGACATTCTTGGTAATCTTTGGCGTAACTAAAGTCACTGTCATTGTATATGCGCATTCGCCCGCGACTTTGTTCGTCACTTGGATCCCACCACGCAGACACCACGTGAAAAGCTCTGTCTGGGGCGAGAGAGCTTAGATATTCAGGAGCCTCCTGCAAGACGAAGTACGAGTTGAACACATTGTCATCGATAAATACAAGGTTTTTTCGCTTGCCGTCGAGCTCGTTAACGGCAATATGAGCCAGCAGTTTGGCTTTCTCAAGACCTGCGCTGAATACGTTTGTGCCACGAAGCCTCTTGTATCTGAGTTTAAGTTCTTCATTGCGAAGCACCTCCACCTCTCCCGTGCTGGCGCCCGCCTCAGATTTGTTTTCAAAAAACTTCACAAAACCAAACTCTTGCCGCTCTATTAGCGAGCGGTGCAACTCTTGCAACGTGCTGACGTCGCGTCGGGCGGTTGCTACAAAAAGCGGGACCCCCATATCGTGCAGGAACCTTATCAAGTTCACCGTGCCATGGCCACCGCGGATTAGATGGTCCACATTGTGCTTCTTTTTCCTCTGCGGCGAAACCACAGCCTGTTTGTCATCCACAGGGTCGTTCACGAGGACTTTGTCATAGTCAAATATTACAGCGGTATCGTTCCAATCGAGGTCGAGCATCCGAAACAGGGCGGCTAGCCCATTCTCTGTGACTAACCTAAAGGGTAGCGCTGCCGACTTGCCACATTGAACTTGGTTCTGCAGAAACATCGTCAACAGTGCCGGTCTCAGCGGAGAGGTTGGCGGCATTGGGCAGCTCTGCGACCTCCCAAATTGTCGGAGGGACGGGCGCGAACCGCAAACGGGTAACGCGGTTGGGGCCGTTTGTTTCCAGCTTTGTATTTTCGGTTCCAGCACATGCATTCCGTTTCTGTCACCAAAAAGTACTTTTTCTTCGTCAACGTCGTGGGGCGACGCAACTTGACCTGCTGGAGACACGAACGCGTCCGCGCCGTCTTCCTCGTCCACCTTATAGTTGATTCCGCAATCGATGCCCGCACCTTTGGCATCGGCGAATCCGCTGTGACTAGCGTACGGCAGCATTCTGTCCACGCCGGTCTCCCTGATGGCCGCAGTTCGCATCTTGGCAACAGCACTGCCGTGCGGAGAGGACAGGACTTGTAAATGTGCGCCCCAGTGGGAATTCGATGGCGACGTGCACATCTTCCCGAGTCGCTCGGCGGCGTTCGCACGACGCTTCCATGCCATGGACGCGCTTTCACTGTTTGACAAGCGCCGTCTGCTTGTCGCAATCGGGCTTACCGCCGCTTCCAATTCCATCATCGCCCGCTTTCTGCGCAACGCCTGCTAACGCCTGCTCTGCTCTAACCAGGTTTGGTCAAGCGCTTGCTTGTAAGCGCCAATTGCAAATGTCGAACGAAACCAGACAGCGCGTAACCACTACCACAATAAGCCAAAATTCAACAGCCGTCGACGGAGCCCGCAGCCCCGCGGCCGACTGCGTTGGAGATCCAAGCGACCTGCGGTGTTTATCTATCTCGACAAACCTAATCACCCAACCCACGCGAGAATCAACACCACTCGTACTGACCACAATCCCACAATGAATATATATATCCCACGAGCTGCGAAACCAGAAATTCAGAACCCCGCCGCGAGCAATATCTACCACACTTCTCAAAATACACCGTTGCTGCGTAGCTCAAACACGCACAGTTACGTCCTCGCCTTCGTCCCCACACCAGCAGCAGCAGCAGCAATATCAATATCAATGTCAATCTCAATAGCAGTTGCAGCAATCTCAATCTCAATCTCAATCTCAATTTCAATCTCAATCTCAATTTCAATAGCAGCGGCAGCAGCAAAGAGAAGCGTACTCGCAGTGCAAACGACCTGTCTCTCACGAGCACTTATTCATAGAAGTGCGCTCGTTCTCGCAGCAACTGACTGACGCTCACGCCGCGTACACACATATATACATATACATATACATATACGTAACTGCACGTATTTGACGTACGGACGACTACCGCGTACCGCTAAGTGAGATGGTAAGATGGAGTGTGCGGGGACGTACTTTTTCTTTCTTCTTTCTTCCTCTGAATTATCAATCGACCTACTCGCTGAATACCATACTCTCTAGCTAGAGATTATGGTAGAGTGGAGCACAAGGATGTCAATAAGACACAGTCAGTCATCTGGAGAGTGTTCATAGTGTCGGTGTTAGAGCTTTGGGTAAGCTTAGGTCTGAGATTGAATAGTGAGTGAGAGGACCGGTGGGTGAGGCTATATTGCTAGTGTTCTAATTATGAAAGGTGGTAGTCCGGAGCGGGAAGCTTTGATTGACACCAGTTTTAACAGCTAGCTACTACTTACTTTGATTGACTCTTGGGTAGTGTTCTTATAGTTTACGTTGGGAAGGGATAATAATGGTTTGCTTGTGAGTTCTGAGTACTATTTTGACTTGGCATAGTTTGACAAGTTTGACATCTCTCGCAAAACTCGCAAACATTTCGCAAAATTAGGAGCTCATACCACGGCAAGTTGCGCAAGTTGCGCAAGTTAGTTGGTGTCAAAGTACGCAAGAGATTGACAGGGAAGGCTTGGCTCATATGTGCTTGGTGGGAAATCTGTCTGTCTGGGAAAAGCGGCGGGAGGATTTCTGGGAATTGCAAGTCTTTTGTGTGGTCGATCAGGTGAGGGAAGAGAAATGAAAATTTGGCGGTTGGGTGCAAAATTCGATTACAAATGTGTCACTTGGACAGCTTTACAGATCAGATATGGGAAATCAAATATGGGGAAAATGCGACAGAACAGCGGGCAGGACAGAGTGTGCAGTCTAAGCCTACACCACGGTGGGATCCTTCTCGAAGATGTCCATTGTGTCGGACTTGACCCAAAACGAATCCCCAGTCATGCGATCCACATACGCTTTGAATCCGCTACCTTCGCCCACAAGAAAAGCACCAGATATGCGATCCTGAACTCTGTCGATTCTCTCTTTCTCGGCAACGTCAAACGATAGCTCTTCAACCTTCTCGATGACCACTGCATCCTCGTCCGCTTCGGGACCCTTGAGAGATTGACTGTGCGGATGTGCGTCAGAGGTCCCTTCCTCCGACTCGGGCTCGCGCTTTATGGCGAACGTTTTCACTGGCAGAGGGGGTGGTGACGGTGGCGGAGAAGCTGGGGGCGAGGCGAAGACTAAACCGGGGGCAGAGGCATTCACTTTTTTGGCAGTCATGGTCTTGCCCATGTGTGGCTCACTGGCTACGCTGATGCGCCGAACTCCTGCAGAGGAGAGTGAAGATTCCAGTGCCTTCATGCGCTTCTCCTCCGTGAAAAGAGGCCTCTGGACGATGAAGTCTTGGTAAGGATCCCAGTTCATGTCCACTACAGTCTGGATGTCGATCGGCTCCTGGCCGGTCTGCACGGATGAACTGGAGATGGCGTCCACACAGCTGGTGAACATGATGCGCTGGACGGTTTGAAAGAGCTGCATCTCTGGCAACACTAGTCCATAGCCACCGCGCTCCTTGGCCTGGAATATGATGTAGTCGAAGGCGGATAGGTTCTCAGCATACACTTCGTTAAACTTCCAAGTGGCGGCTTCGAGGTCACTTGCTGCTTTCGAGGCGTTGTTGCCAAAAGGGATCTTGGAGCCGCCCTCGTCCAGCTTGCGCTGTGCCCTGCTCTTCTGCAACAATGCGTTTTGCACTTCCTCGTGCTTTTTCAGTGCAGCTTCCACGAACTTGATCTTGGCCGCAATGCTCTGTGCCGCTCTGTGCAGAGCAAACCTCGCGTCGGCGTCTTTCACGGCGCCGTGCAAGCTGGCGTCTGAAAAGAGCATGTCTCCGGGCAAGTTTTCCCTAGTGTACGCGTGCAGATCCTGCATCTTCTCCACCATCTTAAGCCATTTCTCCACCGAAGTTTTGCACCTTATCATAGGCTCCACAAATGCACTGAGCAGCTGCCTCTTCTCCCTGTACTCCACGGGCAGCTCTTCCCCGCTTCCCAGGAACTTTTGCTTCAGCAGCGTGAAACTCATCTCGCCAAGCTCTGATTCCCACGTCCCACGTCCCACGTCAACCAACAACCCGTCAAACTCCAACACTCAAACAACCTCGCAACGCCAGCAACGCCACCAACTTTTAGCACTCTTCCGTATCTCCCAATCAGCAACAACGCGCTGCCCAACAGGCCAATGCAATAATGCACCAATGCACCAATGCACCAATACACCGATACACCAATATGCCAGTACGCGAAACTTCCTGCCAATATGCCACCTGTTCACCTCTTCACCCGTTCACCTCTTCACCTCTTCACGCCAAACAAGGTGCAGGCCCGTGAAACTGCGCACGTGTATGCCAATGTGCGATAACGGGAAAAGTGCGACGATAAAGTGCGATAAAGTGCGAGCCTGCCGAAGCCACAGTGTTGCGCTGCTTTTGCTTTTGCTTTTGCTTTTGCTTTTGCTTTTGCTTTTGCTTTTGCTTTTGCTTTGGCTTTGGCGTTGCGAGTGAATGAGTGACTGAGTGACTGAGTGAACGAGTGACTGACTGTGAGTGATTGCTGCCAACAATTCCAAGTTGCGTTCGCCTCTCTTACGCCCGCACTACCGCGCACTACGCCTTTTCTCTATGCTCTGCTACGCCCTTCGGAGTCTTCAGAGAATCGAGGGCGCTTAAGGTCCCGGTGCTCGAGCTCTAGAGTATACTCTGGTTGATGTTACTTGCTGCGAGAGTCTCTTCTGTAGATGATGATTAAGGGTTGACTGGAAGTACTTCTTTTGGTTGATTACTATGGTTCGTATTTATTGCTTCGAAAGTTTCGAAAGAGTGAGACTTGCAAAACGTTCACAGACCAGTGATTGCTACTGTTTATGGTATCAAGTGAGTGTACACCCTTACGTCGAACGCTATAGTTTCCAGGTAGAGGCCTATGCAATAGCTACTAGCGCACCTGAAGTGGAAGCGGCATGCTACAGACATTAATACAAATTACTATAGTGACTGGGACATGTACGCAGAAGTTTCCCTCTCACGACATTCTTACCTTCATTAGGTTTAACTTTACTGAAGGAAGAAGGGCTCCTTTGTTCTCTAGTTAGACAAGTATTTAGCGTTATAGCGCTTGCTTTTCCCTGGCATGTGTGCGCACTGGTTAGGTTTTGGTAGATAAGTGCTAATGAGTCGATGGAAGAGATGAGTCGAGTTGCTGAACCACGTAAGAGTCGAAGCATGCGCACTAGGAGTTTCGTCAAGTGGGGCGAGAGAAACCACAGGTAGTTACGATTCATTCAGCGCAAATTTTTTTCGCTCTGACTTTGTTTTGCAGTGATTTACTTTTGATTTTGATTTACTTTTAAATTTAAAAACATGGGAAAACAAACAGCGTTTTGGTGTCGGTTGTGGTCGAAGATGCAAAATTTTAGTTTGGAACAAACTGCCAATCGGAGCACTGAGAACATGTAACGCCTCGCCACTTCTGAACTCTGTGTTTTCTGCCGAGCAGGTGTTCGATCGTGGATTCCAGTCAGCACCAATTGCCGATGCCTGCGGAAGGGGGTGCGCGTCCGTTTCGAACGAGTACGCATCAGTCGAACAGATCGCAAAGTGGAGTACGGATGATGACGGAAGAAATAGAAAATTGGTAAGGCCTTTTCAAACGTTGAAGTCGTTTCACAATCATTTCACTGAACAGCAATATTTACACGATTACCCAGAGACGGCTTACAACCGGACGAGCTTTGGCTTGCCTTCCGGGGTCATCTCCAGGCGGAGGCCAGCCTTCTCCAACAAAGAATTCTGAGCCGTTCCCTGGATTCGCAAGTCCGCGATGACTTGCTGATTTTCAGGGTTGCCTTCTGTCAGGTTGCGAATGGCCATGATGCCCCATTCGCGGAGAAAGGGGCTGTTATCGTCAACGCCGCACTGGTTGAGCACCATGAAGATGGCTCCATCCTTCTCGCGGATGGCGTCTTGGTTGTCCTTGTTCTGGAAACACAAGTTCGCGATTGCGCGCACCAAGTCTGCGCGGTACCCAAAAGCGGTGTCAGTTGGATTCTGCGTTGCGTATGCGAGGTCGTCCACGAGGTATCCAAGCGTAGAAGCCTTGCGAGGGTTCCGAACGTATATTCGCGAGTCCGTTCCGTAAGACCCGATAAGCCTTAAGAGAATCGGCCGGACAACCTGCTTGAAGTTGTCACTGACGTCAACCTCCACCACCTCTGTCTGTACGGCGCTGTCGTCCTCCGTACCCACTTCTACCACTTTCTCCGGCCCAAGGTTCTCAGTGTGCCGCACTGTAGCAAATATCTGACAAAGGGATTCAAAGCTGTGCTCAACCTTTGCTTGTTCTTCTTCAACCCGGACTTTCGCTTCTTTCTGACCATCTGCTTCCTCAAGCCGGTGACCAAGCCACAGCGAAAAGAGGACCTGCTGCGCAGCTTCGTGCCCCTTCGAACTTCGAACGAGGTCCTCTCCGCAGCCAGCGTTGACCAATGCACCAATGATCCAGATCGAAGTGGCGTGAATTTCGACTGCTTTTTCGTGAGAGCCAATGATGATCTTCTCCTCCTTATCTTCCGGGTTGGTCCCGTTTTCGTGCTTTTGCATCTCCTGCATCGCGCTGCCAGCTACCTGGAGGAGAGCTACGCATAGAGCAGAGGATTTTGCAATTTTGGCCGATGTTGTTTCATTGTCGATGACCAAAAGGTAGATAAAATAGACTAGACTATAGAGCATCTTCCAGTCCTTTGTGTGCATGGCAAAGGAGATGCCTCCAACGATTCCGTGGAGCACTTGCTGTGAAGACACAAGTTTGTCCTTGTTTGGATCGTTCATCACACACAAATTACACAGCATTTGCGCTCCCACTCGTCCGAGAAGCTCGACCAAGCTTTTCCACTCGTCGTAGGTACCGCCGCCATGAAGCTTTTGGAGCCGCATAAACGTTTGTGCCACGGGCTCGGCCATCTCCACCAGCGCACACTGCACCGACTTTTCGATGCACATGACGCGAGCCACTCTGAGAGTGGCCGTCAAGCCTTTAACAATCACGGCATCTGGAGCGCCACTGCACCAATCCACCACGTCATTCTCGATATCTTCTCCGCAGGCCCTTTTGACCCTGCCTACCATCGCGATCACCGCAGATGGGATCACCCTCTTCACCAAGTCACCATGACGCTCATTGGCCCAGCACTCCACCCAGCCAGTCCCTTGCACTCCAAGCACTTTGTCCAACGCCGCCACGAAATCTTTCACCGCCTTGGCATCAAACGCCTCGATAGCCTCATCCAGGGCCTCCATTTCGCGATCGCGCCTTTAATCTTTGCCCGTCTTCCACTTTTCCCACTTCTTCCACGTCTCAGAGGCTCCTTTCCGCACCAAATCCACCAAGAGAACGCGACCAACTCACGCGCAAACCACGCCACTTAAGACTCTCGGGTCCCACTCTGTGCGCTGCGACATGCACTTTGGCGCCCAAGCTTTAAAATTAAGTTCACGCAGCGGCACTCGAGTGACCCCCAAAGTGCACGTCCGTGTCCGCGTTCATTTTCAGTGAACACAGTAAACACAGTCATCAATGAATGAACAAACTTACATAGTTTGTCGCAAATAGATGCACACCACTCACCCGGGTCCGTCAGGGGGGTTCCTTTTTGTTCTTCCATCCTTTCAGCGCTGCTGCTGTGTCTCGTGCTACGCTCACATCCTCATTTTACTCATTCAATATAAGTCGAAGTATGCAGAGGCAAAGAATGGTGTTATAGGATCAGGGGTCTTGCGGCCCTTCCCGAAATCTCCCAATTCCGGCGGGCTAAGAAGAGATTGGCGTAAATGGTAGCCATCTCGCTTTCCCGCAACATGGCGGGTTTCAGTGTTTGAGAGACGCGGAACACTGGGCAACGTGTACTCGGGAGCAGTTATCGTACACGGGGACAGTAATTTGGTCGCGTGTGAGGCAGCAAAAGTTGATCGTTTTGTTCTGTTCTGTTCTTTTCTGTTCTTCTTAACCTGCGGGGCTTGGGATTTGAAAGGAGAGCTGGTTGTCGGAAGTCTATCTCTAGGTCTAGAGAGAGAGATTTCGAAAATAGAAGATGATGGACGAGCTAGTGGAGCGCAAACCTGCGCAAGAGCAATCGGCGGATGATGCGGGCAATGCATTTGGACAGGACGAGGAACTGTTCTTTGACGAGTTGAACATCGATGCCCAACCGCCTCAGGCCCCTGCTTCAACTGCATCCGCAACCGCAAGTGGGTCGACTGCTCCGCGAAAGGGGTCCGATATAGACGAATATTACTCGTCAAAAAACAACAACAGGAACGATGCGGCAGAAGCTGCGTCGACGGACAATCAAGTCTCGGATGAGGAGGTGACCAGGCTCTTTGGGAATTTGGGGACAGAGGAGAACAAGCAGTTCTCGACTAGCCTGGATAGTGATGATGACGAGCAGAGGGACAGCGGCGCGATCCCGATGGACAAGATCAAGAACGGAGCGATGAACGCGCTCAAGTTTTGGGAATGGGGCGTTGGAAAAGTACAGGAGAAACTGAATGAGAATGAGGCTGTGCGCAACGCGTCTGAGAAGATTGGAGATATTTACCAACACAACGTCAAACCTGGCCTGGAGAAAGTCAAGGAGACCGCGACACCTGTGGTTCACACCATCAAGGAAGGGGCAAGCTCTGCTTACGAGAAATCCAAGCCAGCTATTGACGACATGCGCGAGCGCTCGAAGCCTGCCATGGAGGAGCTGTCTCAAAAGGCTGGTGAAGGTTGGAGCTTTACAAAATTGAAGATGAGCGAGCTTACGCAGGCCTGTCGCCCGGGCTTTGAGCAGGCCTCCGAGTCAACTAGGAATGCCTTTGCACACTTTGCCGGAGCCAAGCCTTCCGAACAGGAGCATGCTCCGAAAACGTCTGGCGGCCCAGTGGTTGGAGAAGGTGGATCCGGGCCGTCGCCTTTCGCTGATATCTGAATCCCATGAAGTTTTTACTTGCAGCAGGGTGGCTTAGAACAGCATAGATTTTGCCTATTTTAGTTTGTTGACTCAGCGTGTTGTTTATCGATCAATCAATCCATACTACCATTCCAATGAACCTGTGTCGTTCTTCTCTCTTTTCTCTGGCCATCGCTTAGTTGGCCAAATCCTCTTCACCGAAGAAGCAGCCACGAGGTCACGCTCGCGCAAACAAACCCCATTGGAAGGTAGGGTGCCAAAGAAGGTTTTCTACAAGCTGAGGAACTCATCCGCGTTCATATCCACTTTCGTGTCTGGTTGATCTGGACGCGTACCTAGGTGAAGGAAAAACTTTGTGAACTGAATTACTCACTTTGGCCAATCTCGTTTGAAGAGTTGCGTGGCTTGACCATACGATCATTCATATACATTATCAAAAGCCCAACTCCGCACCAACGCACAGCGAAGAAGCCTCTCGCATCGCAAATTCACCCTCTTTTCGCCTCGTAGATTCTGTCTATCTGGCTCGTGGATGGCTCGCCACCGTTGAAAGACAGTGATTTAAACTATTCAAAAGAGTACAAAAGGCTTCGTTTCACACGTCCGAGTCACGCCGCATCCGAACGGCAAGCTGGAGACTCGCTTCATCGAGGATCGTTTCACAGACTTTTTGCAATTCTCTCTTCGACCGAGTTTAGTAGTTTACTTTCATTTGTGAATAAGTTACTGAGCTTGCTTTTCGTAGTTTACTTTCATTTGTGAATACTGAGCTTGCTTTTCGACAGTTGCCAAGCGACGATGTAGAGTAGAGCTTTCTTCATGCTTTTTAGTCGTGATAAACTAACAGAACGTGTCACATTTTCGGAGAATTTTCGGATCCTGGAGCCTCTTGATGCCTCTTGATCAGTTTATAGAAAAGCTTAGACAAGAAATCTAAGTTCGAAAATTCGGAACGATCAAACGCTCCTAAATTTATTCTTCTATCAGATTTTTCTCCTTTCACGTAAGAAACATGACGCGTCAGTGCCGTCCCTCCTACGTTACCGCGCTCATAGGACTTTAGTTATGCTTATGACGACATTTCCTGGCCCTCAGGAACTAAACTTTACGTGCCTATCCTCCATGCTTTGCCTGACATTTCGTGCAAGAGCTGTTTAAATAAAGTGCAATCTTTTTCTTCTGATTGCTTTTTTCGTTTGAACAGAGTTCACTGACAACAAGTCTGATTGTTGACGAGATCGATAGGATCCAATACCAATTATTATAGTCTTTCCTTCACCATGATCTTCATTCCAATGATACTGTTGTTTTCTGGCTTCTTCTGAATTAATTATTCTGAATTCTGAACGAAGGCTGCTGAGGTCGTGCTAGTGTAAACGCCATAAGCTCTTATCGCATAGGCGGTTACTCTAAGTAACTTTGCGAGTTTATTCTGGGAAAGATAATAGTGTTTACCTTAACAAGACGGTACCCCTCGAAAAAATACAGTCTCCCAAAGGTGGGCTATGGTTGTTGGTAGGGACCGACACCATCAGAAGGTTCCCACGTATCAAGCTATGTAACCTGTATGACCTCTCTCATATCGATGAGAAATCAACGGGGAGAAGGAAGGAGCGATAACTAGCATTGGACTATAAGTAAGTAAGAGTCAATCCCCGGGAATACCCGTTCTTCCTCTTTCCCTCTCACAACAGCGCATCTGCTAGGACACATCCCCGACCTACTCTAACCGACCTGCCCAATTCGAAATCCAAACCTGAATGTTCAGCCCGCCCTCACATTTCCCGCAGTTCACCCATTCAGCGCGACACGCAGGGAAGGCACCCCGGTGTAAAACCCAGCCCCATACTACCATCTACGCCAAACCATATCCTCCTATCATCCTCTACTTCCCCCAGTAGCCCGCAGCGCTCCTACATACTCCTCACAGCAGACCGGAAACTCAACTCGAAGAACTCAGAGCATCGGAAGAACCGCGCACAATTGAACAAGCAGCGGGCACTCGGCGACTCTTGAACCTCAAGAGCGGCATCCTCGTCCACCATCCCCGTCCGGCGGTGTCGCGTGTCCCGGTATCTGGAGCCCCCCTCCCCTCCCCCCGTGAGGCGCCGTGTCTGGTATTCGAAATCGCACGACGAACGTACGCGAAGGTGTACTCGAGGACCGCGGGTGAAACGGCGGCGTTACAGATTATAGGAGAGAACTCAGGCGTGTGGAAAGAAGCAGATTGGCGGAGTGTGAATGTCAGGAGAGCAGCAAGTTGGAGACTGAAGTGAGAAATTGAGACAGTTGAAAAAGGGAGATAGTGAAAAAGTGAAATTTGACAAACTTGGACAAACTTGGAGAGAGATCAGAGATCAGAGATCAGATATATCGTTGTGTGGAAATGGCGGCAGTTGATTTGCTGCAGGCGTGGGCAGGACGAGGCGAAAATGAAGAGAAGCAAGAAAGGCTGCAGGTGGTGAAAGCATTGGAAGGGCATGTGGAGGTCGTGCACGCGTGCATGTGGGCCGATGAAAAGTGCTTTGACCCTGGGTCGGATGAGAACCGAATGCTGCGGCTCTATGACACCAATCCTAAGCACGATTCCCGCAGGGCGCTTGAGGGCACGAATTGGGACATTGCGGACACTGCGATTCTGAATAATAATGCACTCGGCAAAGTGCTCGTCATCAAAGGTAGCTGGGAATGTCACTCTGAACTGCTCACCGAGCTTCCCGGCCCACTCTGCGTGATGGGCCATCTGGACCTTCGCCGCTGCACCAATCTGCAGAGGCTCCCTGAGCGACTTTTAGTCGCAGGTGATCTCTACTTGGCATCGTGCCGATCGTTGGTGGAACTGCCCGCCTTTCTTACTGTCGGGGGCTCTCTTGGAGGAGGTGGGTTGCGGAGCCTTGAGTCAATCCACGTTACGGTCAAGGTTCACGGAAACATAGTCATAGGGCATTCAAGGGTGAAATCCATCCCATGGAACACAGTGAACGGCAGACTGGATCTGCAGCGTTCAGGAATGCTTGAAACACTTCCAAAGGACCTACACGTTCGCGGCAAGCTCATGTTGAAAGGTTGCTGCAGCTTGGAAGCGCTGCCCAGCAAGTTGCGCGTCGACGGCGACCTTGATTTACGTCAGTGCGTCGCTTTGGAGCGAATTCCTGAAACAATTGTTGCACGGAAAAGCATCGATTTGGAAGGATGCGCATCACTCCTGGAGCTCCCAGCAGGCCTGTGTGTCGAGGGGAATTTGGACGTGTCCAAGTGTATCAGTCTTGTCGCGCTCCCAGAGTCAATTTACGTCAAGGGCAAATTTTCAATGGAAGGTTGCGAGTCGCTGGTGGAGATTATGGAGAACTTGCGCGTGGATGGGCCTCTCAACTTGAATCATTGCAAGTCTTTAGAGTCCCTTCCGGAAACCTTCCAAGCTAATGACCACATAGAGCTGATTGGATGCACGTCTCTGCAGAGGTTGCCCAAATCGTTAAAGCACGTGAAGGGAAGCCTTACAATGTCGAATTGCAGATTTCTTCGGTCTCTTCCTGAGAATTTGGAAATCGACGGAGACTTGAACCTCAGCAACTGTACAAGTCTAAAATCGCTTCCCCAAAACCTGTTTGTCAAAAACCGCTTGGACCTGCGAGGTTGCACTAGTTTGGTGAAGATCCCCGACACATTCCGGGTGGAAGGCAAGGTAGATTTGAGTTTCTGCACGTCTCTGTCGCAGATTTCGGATGATACATGCTTTGGAGGCAGTCTTGACCTTACCTTCTGCAAATCTTTGCATTCCTTGCCGGCTCGATTCCAAGTGAACGGAAATCTGAACTTGCTAAATTGCCAGTCGCTTCGTGACTTGCCGACGCACTTGACTGTAGATGGGAATCTTTACATCGAAGAGCTCAAGATCGCCAACCTCCCAGATAATCTCACGGTAAACGGTGACTTAACTCTCACTCGATGCCCTGTGCTAAACGGCTTGCCCGGGAACATGAACATCACCGGGAAAGTCGTCTGTGAAGACTGCGATCTATTCAAGATGATTCCATCTCCTCTTGTACTTCCTAGTGAACTGTCTTTCAAGAGATGTCACGCTCTGGAAAGTATACCTGCGGGGCTCTGCGTTGCGTATGACCTCATCATTGAGGATTGCGAGGCGTTGAGCGACATATCTCCGGATTTGAGCATCGGGCATTCGATGGTGTTGACTTCGTGCCCAAGGCTCGTTTCCTTACCAATGAAACTTTTGGAGTGGCAGCCAACGGCATCTGGCGAACCGCACCTGATTTTTCTGAGTCGTGTTGGCCTTTCAATCGAAGCTCTCGAGTATCTCCAGACCGTGGATGTGCCTGGCGTGAGATTCCAGGTCCGTTTTGAGGAGGAAACCGCTGCTCCAGCTCGGAGCGCCCTTTCGTCCCGATTCCAGAACCTGCACAGTGCAGTCATATTCTGGATTAAGGCTGCAGGCGCCGCTGGTATGGTGGTACCTGTGATCGACATCCCTGCTGCAAACGTCCGCGGAGTTTTGCTCTTTCTGGACAAGCTTCGCGAGGCGAAAGAATTCGCGTTTAGTGAGTCGCGCAAGCTTTTGGCCGTACGAGTTGTCCAAGTCTTCCAGCTTTTGGCGGCCTGCGACGATGAAGTAAAGATGGAGGTGTTGCAGCGAATGGAAGACAGCGTCGACACTTGCCACGACAAGCCAATATGGGCACTCAACCAAATGGAGCTCGCCTGGCGCTTGGCTCAAGCCAGGGGAAATGAGAAGGCCATGCGCAAGCTTGGGAAAGCAGTGATGCGTCTTGGCATTGTGCACGAGCACGCGGACAAGAAAATTCGCAGCCTCGCGTTCGTTGATGACGTATGCGTTTACCTGAAGTTTGAAATTGAGTTGCGAAGGAAGCTTGATCTGCCTGTCTCGGCGTCTGTGATGTTCTTCCCCAAATTTATCAAAGTCCGGCAAGAAGAGCTCGAGGCTGCCGAAAGGGACGCACTCGCCGTCACAGATGAAGCTTTTGAAATTTGGCTCCAGGATTGGCCGGAGTGGCAAAAGCTCCAGCGCCAAAAGATCGCAGAGGAAATTCTAGATTGGGGCAAGCTTTTGGAGAGGGAGAATCTCAAGCCGCATATGGTCGCTCACACGTCGCAACGAAGCGTTTTAGGCGACGAAATAAAGGACCCCATTTTGCTCAAGAAGTGCCTGTGGAGCTTGAGCGATTTGCGGCGTCATTGGGTGGACTCCGGCCTTGACTTGAACAACTCGCCCGTGTCAATTGAGGAAATAAAGTCCGTCTCGGTTCCGTGTTCAAACCCCGCTCAAGAGCAGAGCGAGGAGGAGGAGGCGGATGCGGTAACAGACGCCTGCCAATCTCTGGAAAACGCCAAAGCGGCGCGCCTCGTGGCGACGAGCAGCGAGGTGAAGAGCTCAGGATGAGCGTCCCCTCTTCTATCTCCATTTCTTTGATGTTTTGTATTTATTTCTTCACAATTTATTTTTTATTTTATCTCCATGGACAGAAACCTTACTTGAGGTATCGCTCTGACGCGGTAGGTCACATGGACATTCGGCACATCAAAGACAGATGCAAGAAGGTGCCAACCCCGCCTTCTTTTCCAAAAATCTTCACTTTCTCACCATCCACACGGTGGTTCGAGGCTTTCGAGGCTTTTAACGACAAGCAGCAACCTAAAGACAATTGCACAAAGGTATGCATCACCTTTTCGAGTTCCTTGTTTCGTGTTCGCGTTTGCTTTGCTATTTGTCTCCAATTACAACCGAAGAATGGTAAAATTCAAACATGTTGTATTCGTAAAGAAAGCACCGTGAAAATGAATGTTAATGTGAATCCGAATATGAATTGACTGTGAACCGTCGAGACAATCTCTCGACGAATGATGTGTCTCTTCTCTGCGGTTCTGTTCAATCAATGTCCTCCAAATGATTCCAAATGTGTTCAATGGCGAAAGCCGATCGCGGCATAGGGTAGTGTGCTTAGCGAGAACTGCGCACGCGCCTGTTAAAACCTTTCTCCACTGGCCAAGCGCAGCGCCATATCGCTGTTAGCAAGCGGCTGCGATTATTAAACCAGCCGCGCCCTCGTCGAGACAGTCACAGTCCATGCATGTCCATGCTCAGAGAGAAAGAGAGAAAGAGAAAGAGAGAGGCACTGGGTTCACTGGGTGTAATGCGCGAATAGGGGCAGCAAAGTGCTGTCGCGTATTGTTTTTGAGACACTTAGACGGAGCAGACGGAGGATGGTAAACGGCGGAGCGGAGGCACAACTCGCGCGCAGTCTGGAAGAGGTGAAGGAATTGAAGGACGTGGAAAGTCGAAGAGACCCAGAAGATCTACGGGAGTCTGAGTCGGCGCCGCTGAAGAGTCACGTGATGGGTTCCGACGACGGCGCGAAGTCGAAGGGCGACGGAAATGCGAGCGGCAGCAAAGACACGCTGGTGCTGCTGGGGATGGTGGGGTTATGGTACGGCAGCTCCATGCTGAGCGCTACATCTTCCAAGCAGCTGCTCGTGGGCGGAAGCATGCTGGACATGGGCGACCAGGCCAAGTTTTCGGCACTGGAACTTACTTGCATGCAGATGTTCGTGGCAATGGTGTGCGCCGGAGCAGCATCTGTGGCATCGTTCGGAGGCGGAGTGCAGCAACTTGCGCCAAAGAACGCGAAAGCACTGCGATTGACGGTGGCGCTCGCAGCAGTATTCTCGACAGGATTTATTACGCTCAACTTGGCGTACGAGAGCATGTCAACGTCGCTGGCCAACACACTACGTGCAATGGAGCCGCTGAGTTCGCTGACTCTCAATTACTTTTTGTCAAGCGAGTCACTCACGCGAAACATTCTGGCATCGGTTGGTGTCATCGTCCTCGGGGCCTGCTTGGCCTCCTTTGGCAACTCTCAGTTCACTTATGTCGGTCTTTTTTACTGCATCATCGCCAACTTTGCGTTCGCGTACCGCACCTTTCAGTATAGAGATATCCGACAAGAGTTCAGCGTTGACCATGCTACGCTGTTCTGTCAAACATGCGCGTTCAGCTGCGCGATGATCTTCGCCGCCATTCTATACTTGAGCGGGCCAGATGGGCGCATCGGCGAGCTGCACGCCATGTTCCAAGATGCCTCGCCGCTGTTCTGGCAAACTGCAATGCTGAACGGGGTCACATTCTTTTTGTACTTGCAGTTGTCCTTCGCTACGCTCAGTTACGTCACAGTGGTCACGCACGCGATTCTCAATGCTTTTCGGAGACCCGCCGTGATTCTCTTCGATGTCGTCGTGTTTAAAACTGTTCTTTCTGTCACCAATCTTTTCGGCATCGCCCTTGCGTGTATTGGAGTGACTGTGTACTCTTTGCTCAAGGCGAACGCCGCGAAATCACGGTCAAAGAGCAAGTAATTATCTATGCTCTGGTAGAAATAGAATCCTCGTGCATTGCAGATCAGCAGTTGAGATTCTTCAGAATATATGTCTCGTCGAGGAGACTGTTGAGCAGCCTCCCTGCTTGAATTTTGTTTGCCTGAGTCCTGGAGAGAAGGAGAATGCCAGCCAGCATTTTCGTCAATCGATGGCGTCAAGTGCTGCACCATGCTTGTGCCACCCCGCTAATTCTCCCTGTCCTGGCTGTGATCTGTTCTTTTACTAGCTAGTAGATAGAATGGAGGAGTCCTTGCCTATCTTGATGAAAAGTGTGAAAAATTAAGTAAAATCAATTTGAAGTTGAAAGCTGGATTACCTATAGGTTAGTGAAAAGCCACGCAGAAAAGGTCGCTCTGCGAGTTTGACAAAAGAAAGGAAGTGTTCGGTGGTGAATGAATGGATGAATACAAAAAGCAAAGAAGGCACGCAATTCAACTACTTGTACTGGACTTGGCGGCTGCAGCGTCTGGAATCGGATCATCGAAAGTGGGGCCCTTAGTAATCACGATGTCGCCGTACGGCTCGCTCTGGGAGACATCGACACGGTCCCAGGTCTTGAGCTGGAGAATTTCGAAGAAGCAAGCTGCCACAATAGACTTGCGCTTCCCCTCCGCAATCTTCGCGTAGTTGACCTCCTCGTCCTTCTTAAATAGCCCCTGAAACAGTGCAAGCATCCTCCTCGTGCGGACGTCCCAGGCTTTGGACTTGTCTCGATCCGGGTCCTCTTCGTCGTCATCATCGCCTTCCTCTTCATCACTCTCTTCTTCCTCAGAATCCGCTTCGCTCTCGCTTGCCGCTGGGGCGACCAAGGTCTCCTCCTCCTCGTCGTCGTCATCAGCTTCAAGCTGCGGACCCTTCAGCTTTGACTTGTAAGCGGACGAGGCACGTGAGCTTCTCTTCTCAGGAGAAGAGCTCTCATCGCCGTTGTCGTCGTCGTCAGCCCCACCAAAGAAAGCCGGTTCTTCTGCGACGTCGACGCTTTCGCTATCGGCAGAGCGACTCCCAGAAGACTTCCTCGTCGCCCGCTTGGACTCTGCATCCACGAGACCAGGTGCGGAAGATCTGCGCGCTGCAGCGCGAGCCACTTCAATTTGCCCTTCGTCACCGTCGCTAGCCGCTCCGGGGGCAGACTCGTCTTCTTCCATGTCCACGGGATCGTTAAATACAACATCTTCCTCTTCATCCTCATCGACTTCTTGCGCGGGGTCCTGGCCCGAAGCGTCTGCATCGCGTCTTTTCATGTAAGGAAGTTTCGTTGCGGTTTCATCGGTGTGAATACGGAAAACAACCTTGAAGTGTTCTGTCTCCCCAGAGACAGAACCTTCATTCAAGAGTTCTTCCAAGTTTCTCGCCATATTAAGATAACGGGACTGTAGCGGATCTCGGTCAGCCTGAGCTTTTCCTACTTTGACCACTCGAGGTTCGGTGCCTTGACGCAGAAGAGATTGCACATCGAAGTTTGAAGTGTCCAGTGTCACAGCGTCATCCAGTTTCACCTTTCTCTTTTTTGGCTTCTTTGGCTTCTTGGCCTGAGTAGGCTGTTTGCTAGGCGCCTTTCGCTTGCGAGAGACTTCGTCTTTCTTCTTTTTCTCCGGGGTCGCTGCCTTAGACTGGCGGCGCATGTCATCCTCAACCACGGTGAGAAGAGAGACAGTTTCTGATTTCCGGGATCGAAGTTGCCTTTTCGCCACTTCCTCCTCCTCATCCTCCTCGGATCTCTTCTCGGCTTCGTCATCCGAGTTGTTGCTCACCATAGGCATCATGTCGTCTTCATCTTCGTCATCTTGTGCCATGGGCACATTCAGGTCGTCAACGTTTGCGGAGGCGATCTCGCCACCACCAAAAGATGAATCACGTTTTTTCGCGTTTAACTCCTCATCCTCGTCTTCGTTTGCGTCTTGAGCGAGGTCAGCTTTGGTAGAAGATGCCTCTCCGTCCGCGCCCTCTTCGTTTCCGTCAGAGCCCTTTGGACGATTCAGCAAGTCGAGGCCGACGCTTGCGCTCGAACGGCGTGACGCAGTGTCACGAGCAACCTCAATCTCCACAGAGGAGGTCTTTGATTGTGCGTCTTCGTCACCCTTCTTGCTCCCGCTAGACGACAATGACTGGGCCAAGTCGAGCCCGCCTCCGTCCTCCTCCTCCTCAAACTCAAAGGGAGCCCAGTCCTGTTGCCCGTCCTCCTCGTCACTGTCAGAGGAGGCGCCTTGTGCACTTGAGCTTCCCGAACCACTGCTGTAGCTCATGCCGCGGCGGCGGCGGCGCGATCGAGACTTGGAGCCTCCAGATCGCGGAGTAATCTCAAGTGTGATGTCGATGTTCCTCGAGACGTTCTGCTTCGAGAGCGTCGACTGCATCCACTCATCAAGCATGGGCTCCACGCCTTCAAAATCGTCTGCGTTGTGAATCATTTCGAATTCCCCGATTGTTGTGCTGGCAACCGTGGTGTTGTTCGACTGCCCTTGGCCGCCAGCGTAGGGCAGGTCCACCACACCCGGGCGAAAGGCCATCTTGATTTTGACAAGTGCCTCACTGCAGTCTGTGAATAGGTACTTGACCTTGCGCTGGTAAATTCTCACCAGTCCGAGAAGCAAGTGCCCACTGAGACGCAGTGCCAGCGGCACGCCGATCTGCCTGATAGACTCTACAACATTGCAACAAAAGTTTGCATTCTCGCAACGTCAGCTCTCTCGACATCCTCCAATCCAATACGTGCAAAACAGAGCCGCCACTCAAGAAACAAACTTTGAAGAAACCAACTTACGCGCGGATTGCACAATATCTGTCTGAAACACTTGCGCTTTGCTCAGCTTCTTATCCCAATGCGCCGCGAGCCAAATTTTGCCCAGTGGGCCCTTCTTGGCGAGGATGATATCAGAGTAAAACATCTTGCCTCTGATACAAGATAAGCACCAAAGTTATCCCCAAGCAGCCCAAAAGTGGGTGTTCCCTCGCTCCTCCTCCTCCGTCTCCTCGACCTCCAAATCCCACAGCAACAGCAACACTAACACCGTCTCAGTTTTTTTTCTCCCGCACAACCCTTGTCCCTTTCGCCTCGCCCGTTCCTAATTTGTCTGCAAATCACGGCTGTACACCTCGTATGTGACCGCTGTCCGCGTACACTTTCAACCCTCTCGATGTACGCGCTTCGGTGTGTTGCTGTTGTTTGGAAGGCGACTTCACACAGAGTAGGATTCTTACTTTTAAGGCTAATTATACAGTAAGGAAGATGCCTAGTATCATGGGTTCTTATGCTCTCGGAGGGAAAAAATCGGCGCCTAAGAGTTGTGTAGACTTTGGAATAGAAACTGGGAGAGGAACCTGGCGTTAATGGAAAGAGTAGGAAGGGTAAGGCTGGCGAGGTCGGCACCCTGCAACGCGGTTAGGTGAGCTAGGGTTAATCAGGGTGCTGGGGAAATTTTCGAGAGAGGGGGCTAGGACGGATAGTAGATCGGGTAAGCTTCTTCTAAGGATCTTTGTCCTGATTTTTGAATTTGAAAATTTGAAAATTTTGATTTTCAAACAGAGACTTGAAATGAAACGGATAGCGAACTCACAATAATCAAGCAATCGAGGACCTCGACAACAAACAGTTTATCAGCAACAAGAAGGGGATGCGTTCCATGGTTACTGCTGTATCCCAATTTAAAATTGACCACTTTTATCAGAATATTCCCGGGATAGTCTTTGAAAAGAACCCAGCGGAAGCGAATGATAGTGAGCAGTGTTAACCTCTGCCATAGGGGTGCCAAGAACCCAAGAACCAGAACCGGATGGTAGTTTTTCAGATATCTACTACCTCCTTACGTCATATTACTATAATCTTATAACTTAACAAAGTACAGAACTAGGCGCAGCCAGTCTAGATTCTTCTGTATTGAAGTATAGTTTAAAGTTACAGATATCATACTTGCACACTAAGATTCATATACACTATGTCTACTAATATTAATTCCACACTCTGCTTACGTCATTAGTTCCATATATAGAGAAACCTTCCCAGTACCAGTACGTAACAAGTCTGGCAAGTACTAGGATACATCATGAGTTTCATACAGTATAGCTCCTCCAGTAAGGCTGGATTTAAAACTATCCTGTCAGTCACAAGTGAAGGTGAAGCAGACTGTGAAGGAAGAATTTGAAGAACCGGTCGCTCGCTGGTGGTGACCTGAGGAAGATAAAGGCAAAGCAGACCTCAAAGGAAGAAGAGGACCGGGAGGGACCATGGGACCGAGCAAGCGGCAAAAGAGGGACGATGACGAGGAGAGCGCTGGGGACGAGGCCAGGCAGGCGAAGGTAGGTAGGGTTGAGGAGGAAGAAGGTGACTATGACAACGAGGATGACGACGACGACGACGAGGACGAGGACGACGACGACGAGGATATGTCGGGAGTGGAAGATGACCCGCGGAGCGGCAAGATCAAGTCCATCGCGTGCAAGAACTTTATGTGCCATGCAGGACTCAAGGTGGACCTGAATGATCGCATCAACTTCATCACCGGGCCGAACGGAAGCGGAAAATCTGCGATAATTGTAAGTTGAAGGTCAGGTTGGTGCAGCGAGTCGAGGGCGAGAGTGAGAGCGCTGACGAAACTCTGTCTCATCTGTTTGTCGATGCGAATCACGAACAACCGCGAAACTGGAGTGTAGACTGCTTTACAGACCTGTTTTGGGCTGCGAGCAGATCACATGCAACGCAGTGCCAAAATCGAAGGATTAATTCGACAGGGCCACGAGGCGGAAGGTGCGCTTGTTCAAGTGACGCTTTACAACGACGGAAGCAATGCATACAAGCCAGAATCGTACGGAGGAAGCATCATAATTGAGCGCACAATCTCCAAGGGTAAAACCTCGTATGCCCTGAGGAACGGCGAAACAAAAAAGTTGGTGTCGGACAAGAAAGCTGACCTGGACAAGATTTTGAACAAGTATGATATCCTCATTCGCAATCCGTGCTGTGTTTTAGACCAAGAGACCAGTAAAAGCTTTCTGCTCGGAGGTAGCAAGAGTAAATACGAGGTCTTCATGAAAGCGACTCAGTTGGACAGAATTCGAGACAACTACAATGAGGAGAGTTCAACTCGCGCAGAAGCAAAGAAGTCTCTCCGCGTCACTGAGGCCTCGATTGAAAACCTCGAAAAGGATGCGGTCAGGAAAATGGAACGAGTGAAGGAGCTTGAGAGCGTCAAGTTTCTGAATATCGAGCTGGAAAAGGCAGGCAAGCAGTTGTCCTGGGCCCTCGCGAACGAAACTGTCAGAAAGAGCGAAGAAACGCAGCAGGCTCTGGAGAAGAAGAGGAGAAAACTCGCTCACCGCGAAAGGGAGCGCCTCGAGATTTCAGAGAGAGAGGAGGCTATGCTCAAGCAGACGCAAGATGTGAAAAATGAGGCTTCAGAAAGGCAGAATCGTCTGCAGGAGTTGAATCAAGTTCAACATGAAATCGTCGAGCAACTCGGTGTCTCTCGGAGGGAGTTAGGACAGCTTGAAAGGGAGATGAGTCTCTCCAAGTGCCCTGTCGATCAATTTAAGGCAGAAAGGGCTAAGCTTATGGAAGAACTCCATCAGCTTGATTCCGTTTTGGCGCAAAAGGACGTAAGGAAGCAAGAAATCTTCGACAAAAAAGAGCGCGACTTGAAGAATGTTACAGACATGATTTCAACCTGCAAAGTGGAGCTGCAACAACTTGATGACGATCAGGACAGCATTTCCGCTTCTCTCGAAAATGCCAATACGGAGCTCGTCAATCTCGAGAGGCTCGTTAGAGACGCTGAGGAAGATGCTGAGAAGGCCAAGCAGGACCTTCAGCGAACCAAGGATATTCAACAAGATGCAAATTCTCGCTACGGCCCGGAGGTGCCGAAGATCCTTGCTCTCATCGATCTTAACGCCGACAAGTTTTCTGACAAGCCTCTGCACGTTGGTCTCAACGTAAGTCTCAAGGAGAGCCAGAAATTCTTGCCAGTGGAGCATCATCTTCGCTCCGTGTTGAGGAACTTCCTGGTGAGCAACCGCAAAGACCAATCTGTTCTGGAGAAGCTTTGTCGTGAAGCCCGATTAGCAGTTCCCAGAATGGTAGTCTCCAAGTTTTCTCACCAGCGGTTTAACACGTCTTCACACCGCCCAGACCTGGCCCAGTACGGTGTCCCAGCTGTGATCTTGGAGGACATTTTGGAAGTTGCAGACGACAACGTTTTTAACGTTTTAGTTGACGATGCGCAGATTGAATCCACTGTCCTCACAAACTCAGACGTAGACGCTCGTAAACTCACCTTTCAGTCTGATCAAAACGGGGTGCGCATGCCTCGCAACATGAAGCGCTGCTATACTAGCAACGCGGACACCTATTCTGTGCGGAATGGTGCAGAATACAAGGTGACCTTTGTGCCCAAGGGAAGGTTATCGCAGGTGCCTCGATATTTTAAGGGCAGAGTGTCTCCGCAAGACCTCCTCAGGCAGAAGGGGGAGCAGAAGCGTTGTGAGGAGGACCTTGCGCGGTCAAAGGCCGATCTTCACCACAAGAAAAAATTAGCTGCTCAACTTGCAGAAAAGTCTCGCGCGAATCGAATCAAGCACAAAACCTCCAATGACCAGCTATGCAAATTGGAGGTAGAGTTGGAGAGACTTGAGAACTTCAGCTGGGAGGATGAACTAGGCGACTCGAGTATAGTGCGTGAAAACATTGTGGAACGTATTCAGCAGCTTGACAGCAATCTCAGCCAAAAAGCAGCACAGCTTGAAACCCTTCAAATGCACGTGAACGAAATCAAGCGCCGGACCGAGCCGCTCGAAGAGAATTTGAAGCAAGTGGCTCGACAAATTCATCAGGTCCAAGTCAAAATCACGGAGGCAAGGGGACCCTATGACGAGCTTGTCTCAAACTTGAGTCAAGTAATTGCACACAAAAAACAATTGGAAAGCAAATGCTCTTTTCTGGAAGAGTCTTGCAGAATACTTGAGCAGGAGTTCCACGAGAGAAAGTCAAAATCTGAGGAAGCTCGTAAAGCTGCCTTTGAATACTGTGACAATGAGGAGATTGATACTGGAGGAAAGTCGAAGGACGTTATAAAATCCGAAATTGCGGCCTTGGAAAAGAAGATCGAGGACGAAAAGAAGAAACTCGGAGAGAACGAGAATATTGAGGTCATCATCAAAAGAGCAAAGAAGGAGGCGGAACGCGCAGAGGAGAATCTCAGGAAAAGGAAAGAAAACACGAAGAGATCGAAGGGTATTCTTCGCGATATGAAAAAGGGACACTCTCTCCGTCAGCGATCGGTGGAGGAGATCCAGAAAACTGACAAGGACAGGATGGCTTTGCTCTTTCAGTACTATCTATCGTACAGAGGCTATTCTGGCAACCTGAACTTTAACGATCAGAACCGCACTCTGGACCTGAGCTGGTCTAAGCAAGATGCTACTATATCTGAGTCTCAAAACGTCTCGGCACCTTCCGGGGAAAAGCAAGATGTTGGCCTTTTGAGTGGTGGCGAGAAGAGTTTCACCAGTCTATCGTTCTTGGTGGCGATGGGACAGTTGAGTAATTGCCCGTTCCGTGTGATGGATGAATTTGACGTCTTTATGGACGAGTCCAATCGCAAGACTTCCATGGATATGCTCGTGAAACTCGCGCGGGCTCAGAAAACAGAGTCGAAGCAGTATATCTTCATTACCCCTCATGATATCAGCCAAATTCCGGACGGCCAGGATATTCATAAGTTCCGCATGCAACGGAATTCGGCCAACGGTAGCCGCCATGAGCAAACCACCCTGCCATTTGCATCTTTGACCTGATTCACCGCCGCCTATTCGCTTGACTATTGTTTAATTAAAAAAGAAAAATGGAAGAAATTGAAAGTCTCTCACTGTTGTTTGTTTTCACCTTGCTAAATATTTTGCGGGTTGTGTAGCACCACAAATTATTTACAAGCTTGAACATCTTAATTTCTCTATGGTCACTTTTTTAAATTCCTGAATTCCTGAATTCCTGAAATCCTGAAATCCTGAATTCCTAATTCTTCTTCGGACTTAACTCAGCGAGCTTCAGGATCATATTTTGGGTTTTCGATAATTGCGACACTGGGGAAATCCTCTGGGTTTGGAGATGCCGCCGCACTGAATCTTCGACGGAACACAACGAATGCTGCTCCAGCCACAGTCATGGCAGTCGCCACAACTGCGATAGCAGCAACACCTCCTCCGCTGATCTCGGTTCCGGTGGTGGCGCTGGATGCGAGTGCGACCTTCAGCGCGTCGTATGCACTCTCGGTCATGAAACCGAGCGAGGCAACCCATGGACCGCTTTCTGTTCCGATGACAAGACCACTGCTCGTTGCGACCAGACCCTTTGTGAAGGAGGGGACCGGTTCTGCACAGGCACTGCGAGGAGCTAGGTCAAATGAAGCGCCTTTGTCTGTGCTAAAATAGACACCATCCATTGACGTCATCAAGAGAGTTGAACCGGCAACCCTCACACCCAGTGCACCATTTGCATTTGCGGTGGAGCTGACATTTACCTTTTGCCAACCGCTTTCTGGTGATGTAAGGTCGATGGACACGGGTTGAAGGTTGTTCAACGCCACAAAGAGAGTGCTTCCAAGAACATCTGCGTCAACAACGGTACAAAAATTTGATGTGCACGGGGCGGTTTCACTGCCAGTCTCGCTTTGGAACGAGGGAAGTGCCACCCAGGCGGAATCAAGAGAGGAGAGGTAATGCATCCCCCCAAGGCCGGAGTAAGCAACCCAAAGACGATCCATGCTCTCGAAGACGGTGGAAACCCTGCTGTGGCAACGGAGGTTCTTATGGGAGCTATCCATGAGAGATCCCAAACAAGCTGAGGGACCCCACGACTTGCCGTCGTCAGAGCTCTGCATCAGGCCATACGTTGTGCCCGCGAAGAGCTCGCCATCAAACTCCACGATGCCTCCCACCGCAGGCAAAGAGCTGACTTGCTCGAGCTCGCCTCCAGGCGACATACGGAAGATTCCAGATGAAGAACCAAGGATGTACGTTCCGTCGGAGGTGGTAGCGATGGACTCCACATTATCCGCGCTGGCCAGCGCAGAAAAGCTCACAGTGCTTGTACTTGACGAGAGAATTGACGAACTTGTGGAAGCCAAAATTGTGGAGCCATCCAGAGACAACTCCGCAGCAAGAGTCTCAGATGATGACGCTCCATCCGCAGACGAAAACACACAGCGGCACTGCTCTCCCGAGTACCCCTCAAGGCACTTGTAGCCAAACAACCCGCTGCATTCACAAAACGGGGCGACACACCAGCTCTCGCAGGCTGCGGAGCCTTGCAGGTGGCTCAAGACGGCGACAGCCGCCAAAGCTGACCATTTCTTCGTCATGTTGATTTACAGCTCTCTAGCTAGCTATAGCGATTTCGATCAAAGCTCCACTCGAGTTTGGGGACTGGCGAGCAACTTTCCTCTCTTCTGATTCGAATTGGAGGTAGGTGAGATTGAGCACTGACTCTTGTGTACAGCGGCACTGCTTTCACACTACTTGGGTAGAGATGCAGACAGACGGACAATAGACCCGCGAAAGAGTGAACTCGGACAGTGTGCGCACCTGATCTCCAAAGGCGTTCTTCATCGAACAGAAAGCAAGAAAGAAAGAAAGAAAGAAAGAGTGCAATCGCCGTCTCTGGGAGCATATAACCTCAACCTCAACCTCAACCTCAAAACGAAGCCCTTTTCACTCGCTCACTAGGCCTGTCGGTCACGGTGAAAACGGTCAACCTTTCTGTCGTTTTCGAGGGTGAGATCTAAATCTTTGCAGATGGTTGGACCTCCTGCTTTACTCTGGCATAGTCGAAGGATTTCAAGGTGCGGCGTACTATCACCAACCAAACCCAAATCTTCACCTTCAAAAGAAGTCCAACTCAGCTCGAACTATTTTGTCTGTTTTGAAATTGATAATCAGGCGCTGATTTTCTCATCGAGCAGACTTTCGCAAGCACACACCTTTGGAGCCACCAGTCGATTGCCTGTAAGCTTCTCACAGTCAGATCGCTGCTGGAGGGCAAGGTTGTTGAAGAAGAAGAAGAAGAAGAACGTAGATGTGAGTAATTCGCATTGACTGTGCATGACAGTGTTGAATGTGTAGCAGTCCCGCGTTCATTCATTCATCAATCAATGAATGAACATCCAATACAACCGACGGACTGCACTCTCATCACCTCTCAATTCTGTAATCTCTGTCCGAGTGCTATGGTAATCTCCAGCCCTCGGACCTCTCGGGTCTCACGCTTTGCAACAATCTAGTCGCTGCTTCCGTTGGTGGGCGAGGGAAATCTGGAGGCTTAGGGTTTACGTTGTGTGACACTTATGGAGGCGTACGTGGGCGGGGTGTGCTCTAGTTGGCTGAGCTGCAAACCTCGCAAGTCTGGAACGTTGCTGGCTCATTGTTGCGCGCTTTGGCACACAGACGTTGGGCGCATTGGACGTGGGATGGAGCTCTGATCGCGACGAGTCTCCTTCGGCTTGTATTAAAAGTAGTGTGCGGTATTTTGACTCAAAAAATAGTGAATGAAATTCTGATTGATGTACAGATAGCTCTACTAATTGCAGTAGCTGCTATTACTAACTCTAGCTACTAGTCGGTATTGTAGATGTGAAAGAGCCGCTCGCTTAGCTTTGGTCCCAAGCGTTTTGTAAATCCTCGGGGTAGAGTATTCGCAAAATGTAGTTTTTGGTCACGTTCGGAAAGAGCGTTGATCTCGGATTGGTAGCACATAAACATTGAAAACGGGGTGGGATATTTCTCCGCGATAGCCGTGGCTTTCGTGCCGCTGAAGCCCTTGACCTGCTTGATTTGAGCGGAGAATATTTCGCTCACCGTCTCAAGCTTCTTTTTTCTCGTTCGATGGCAAAAGTCAGTAAAGCTAGGCAAATCCTCTGGGCCTTCCCAGCAGCCTATTGGAGCGTGTGTGGTTGCTGACTTGATCATGTGATGCAAGTTGCTCAAATACGATATCGAATCAGCAAAAGAATCCGTTTGTTTGACGGCGAATCCGTCACGCACTTGGGTCTCTGAAATCGCAGTTTGCAGCGCCTTCAGGGGCACTGAATGCGCGCCATGTAAAGTACCTTCGACTAGGTATATGACTCGCTCCAGGCCACACTCATGCAGCCGGAGCTTTTGTTCGTGGTATCGGCCATCTTTGATTGAGCTGACAAGATCCATAATTGACTTCCTTTCGACGATGAAGTCCGTCACGAACTCTTGAGACTGCTCTAGAAGAGAACCTTCTTTTCGAAGAACCCACAAAAAATCTCCCAATGGAAGAGCTCGACATTCCACTTCGATCCCTTTAGCAAGTAGATGCATTTCAAACTCGTTTAATGTGTCTCTGCGGATCTTCTCCCGGTTGTCGATTAACAAGATTAGACTATACTCCGGGCTCGTGTGATGTAGAGCTCGGGTACTGGACATGGGCATGGACGGAAGGTAATCAACGCCAGAAGGGGGCACAAATGTGTGCACATCGCCAAGTACTTCGGCTTTGCGTTTTGGCCGCGTTTGTCTATCTGCGTTCTTTGCCGCAGCCGTTTTTGGGATATGTACTGGTTTGTCCGCATTTTTGGGCGCGTTTTCCTCTTGAGCAGAAGTGGAGTTAGACGAGGTCAGCCATCTTTGGGTGAAATCCGCCTGTGAAGCATCCCCCTCCGTTTCCGTTTCCGTTTCCATCTCCGTCGCCGTTGTCGTTGCTTGGCTCGCGCGCGACAAAGACCGGCCCACGGACCCACTGTTTGCGCCAGACAGCCTTGCTGCCATTTCGCGCCCGGAAGCAGTCAACTTGTAGCATTGCTGAGTGTCGCTTTGCTCTCGATAACGACTAAGCAAGCCGTCCTTCTCCAGTGCCGAGCAGGCTGCTTTGATCGTCGTTCGCTGCGCAGTCGGCAGGACAACCCGAACTTGAGCATACAATGATTCAAAGTCTAGACCGTTCACCGTTGCCTCCTCGCTGAATGAGTTGAAGATGCACCACTTGGAACTTCCCGGCTGAGGGCATTTAAGCGCCTTTGCCAGATTCCGCTTTGGCGCAGAGTCTGCTGAATCGCTTACTTTGCGCGACTGCGCCGTGTCTTGAGCTCCCGAGTATGCCACACCGTGATGCCTACAATACTCTTTCATGAGCAACACAGCAATTTTGGTGCCGATGCCTTTGAGCTTGACAAGCTCTTTCTCACTGGCAAGTACTCCAGGATACTGCGCGATTGATCTCGCTGCGCGGCTGTACGAATTCGCAGCCCATTGCTGCTTGCCGCTCGTCAACACGCCAACAATTTTCTCCTCCAAGTACTGCACCAGAAAGGCATTGTCCGCATTTTTGCACTGCATCCCTGTTCCCACCAGCCTTTCCTTTCACGGCCAATGCACAATGTATCGTCTGTTTTCCCACACAGCTACACGCAGTTCGCCGCCCACAGCCCCGCCTCTCCAGGTCAAAAAGCCTGTCCAGTTTGTTCAACAGCGCGCCACTTCTCCTCTCTATCTCCAAAATCTGACCTCTGCAACTTCGCAAATCTACAACTCTACAACTTTGCAACTTTGCAACTCTGTCACTCACACGTTCAAGCGCCTCAGACCTTGGCGACCTGCATGATTTGGCGGACTATAGGCCTATTGCTATTGCGAGTTCTTTACAATCTTCCGTATTGCGTACGCGCCGTCACACGTTACGTGTACTCGAGGACACTTTTTCAAAAATTTAAAAAAAACTTGGAATGCTTTTTGTGTGGAAAACAGTACGAGGGAGAGTTATTACTATAATAAAGAGCTAATGCAGTATAGCTTCATAACCATAACAATTCCTATCGAAGGCAGTAGCCCTTTTGGAGTAGCACCATTAATAATAGATCTAAAGATTCATCCTATAAGCGACTCTACAATTGTTACTATTCATGTATTAATAAGTATTTAGGATACTACATCACGGAGTTTCGATAGTTTCGATCCATGATCATTTTTAACGGTAGAGTAGGGTACCAGTACTACCGAAATGGATTAAAGTCCTCTAGCTAAATAGCTTGATTATAGTCCCATTCTTAACATTTGGTTTTATTTTTGAAGCTTGGAAACTCTCCCGCGATAGGCATAGACAAGTATGTAGTTGTTTCACAGTCAATTTGTTTCCATGATATTCATGTAACTGAGCTCTGAAATTCTCTGTGAACTATTTGAATGACTGATTTCTCAAATCAAGATAAACGAGTGATGTATTTTCGAGCGCAACCTCAGGAGTCGTACGCATTATATTATTCATTAAGTAATCTACTAGCAACCTGAGAGCAACTTGCAACAACTTGCTAACTAGCCTCACCTAAGCGGGCACTAACCACTCCCTCTTCTATCATATCTTATAATCAGCTACTGCTGCGTCTTCCTACTCACTTTCCTATCCGTTCCACTAATCCTTCCATTAATGAAATCTTATGAGACCTCCTAGCCTCCGCAAGAATTCCGCATCGTTCCCTGCGTAGTGCATGCCTATCGTAAACTCTACCACTCTCCTACGGCCTAATCAGGCGTATATGCCAGCTAGAGGATACAGTAACCGCTTTCGTCCTCGGTCGCAAGTGGAACAATTCCAAAAAAGTGTCCTCGCAAGTACGCCAAAGTGTCCTCCTTTGAGGCAGCACGCATTGCTAGGCTTTGCTAAAGAAATATTAGCGCAGCTGGGCCGCCGGGTAGGTAGGAGGGTGGAGAGAGAGATAATAGAGAGAGAGACACGCGGGGACAAGTGCAATTGGAAGTAGGAAGAAGTAGGAAGAAGGTTGGCGCGAGGACAGGCGCGGCGCGGACGNATATCGTCTGTTTTCCCACACAGCTACACACAGTTCGCGCCACAGCCCCGCCTCTCCAGGTCAAAAAGCCTGTCCAGTTTGTTCAACAGCGCGCCACTTCTCCTCTCTATCTCCAAAGTCTGACCTCTGCAACTTCGCAACTCTACAACTTTGCAACTTTGCAACTCTGTCACTCACACGTTCAAGTGCCTTAGACCTTGGCGACCTGCATGATTTGGCAGACTATAGGCCTATTGCTATCGCGAGTTCTTTACAATCTTCCGTATTGCGTACGCGCCGTCACACGTTACGTGTACTCGAGGACACTTTTTCAAAAATTTAAAAAAAACTTGGAATGCTTTTTGTGTGGAAAACAGTACGAGGGAGAGTTATTACTATAATAAAGAGCTAATGCAGTATAGCTTCATAACCATAACAATTCCTATCGAAGGCAGTAGCCCTTTTGGAGTAGCACCATTAATAATAGATCTAAAGATTCATCCTATAAGCGACTCTACAATTGTTACTATTCATGTATTAATAAGTATTAGGATACTACATCACGGAGTTTCGATCCATGATCATTTTTAACGGTAGAGTAGTTGTTAGTACTACCGAAATGGATTAAAGTCCTCTAGCTAAATAGCTGAATTATAGTCCATTCTTAACATTTGGTTTTATTTTTGAAGCTTGGAAACTCTCCCGCGATAGGCATAGACAAGTATGTAGTTGTTTCAATTTGTTTCCATGATATTCATGTAACTGAGCTCTGAAATTCTCTGTGAACTATTTGATTGACTGATTTCTCAAATCAAGATAAACGAGTGATGTATTTTCGAGCGCAACCTCGGGAGTAGTACGCATTATATTATTCATTAAGTAAGCTACTAGCAACCTGAGAGCAACTTGCAACAACTTGCTAACTAGCCGCACCTAAGTGGGCACTAACCACTCCCTCTTCTATCATATCTTATATTCAGCTACTGCTGCGTCTTCCTACTCACTTTCCTATCCGTTCCACTAATCCATCCACTAATAAAATCTTATGAGACCTCCTAGCCTCCGCAAGAATTCCGCATCGTTCCCTGCGTAGTGCATGCCTAACGTAAACTCTACCACTTTCCTACGGCCTAATCAGGCGTATATGTCAGCTAGAGGATACAGTAACCGCTTTCGTCCTCGGTCGCAAGTGGAACAATTCCAAAAAAGTGTCCTCGCAAGTACGCCAAAGTGTCCTCCTTTGAGGCAGCACGCATTGCTAGGCTTTGCTAAAGAAATATTAGCGCAGCTGGGCCGCCGGGTAGGTAGGAGGGTGGAGAGAGAGATAATAGAGAGAGAGACACGCGGGGACAAGTGCAATTGGAAGTAGGAAGAAGTAGGAAGAAGGTGGGCGCGAGGACAGGCGCGGCGCGGACGAAGGAAAGGTTCGTTGTTCTTGAAGGTATTCCGCTTGTCTTTCTTTGTCTTGGAGCTCAGAAGATAAAGGCGGAAGAGCGTGCGTTGAGATTGGGAAACTACGGAAAAAATAAAGGGAGACGAACGACTTGGACTTGTGTGTGCTGTTTGTTGCAAAGCGTTGCTTGCAATTTGCAATTTGCGATTTGTTTGTGTCATTTGCTCAAACGGCTTGCGTAGGAAGTCATCTTGCGGGGTATCCTCGTCAATTCATTTTCGTTTTCGTTGGGCAAGCAGAGGAAGGATAGCATAGGAGGATTCGGCAGAGCTCTTTTGTTTGGTCTTGATTCCCAGCAAGAAACATCTCTTTTTTCCTTCTTCTGAAGTTGATATTGGGTGCCGAGCAGGGAGAAGATGAACCTGTCGAGAGGGAGCGGGCGGCAGGGCGGTTCCATCAAACCGTTCCGCTCGCAGGACCGCATGAGCGAAGAGATGGCTCAACGCACCTTGGAAGAGCTCAAGAAAGGCATCCGCGAAATTCACAACCAGAATGTGAGCGACCTGAGCTTTGAGGAAATGTACAGGCAGGCATACAACCTTGTGCTGCAAAAGCACGGGGATAGGCTGTACAATGGCATCGAGGTTGAGGTACGGAGCTTTTCGAAGAAGCTCGGCATGCAAGTGGCTGGCGCCAATGACAATCTTCTGGCCAAGCTCGTAGAGATATGGAAGACACACGACACCACGATGAAGCTCATACGCGATATTCTGATGTACCTCGACCGCACGCACGTGGCGCAAGAAAAGAAGGAGCCGGTGTACGACCTTGGCCTTCGCATCTTTAGGGAGGAGGTGGTTCATGACCCGAAGGTGAAGGCTGCGCTGCTGAAGGAGCTTCTGAGCAATATCGAGAGGGAGAGGCACGGCGAGCTGATCGACCGCGAAGTGATGCGCCATGTCCTGCAGATGGAAGTGGATATTGGCGTGAACAATCTCTCTGTTTACGAGGCGGACTTTGAGAGGGAGTTTTTGCAAGTGACCAAGACATTTTACCAGCAGGAGGCCTTGTTAAATGTACAGAATTGCACTTGCCCAGAGTATCTCCAGAAAGCGGACCGCCGGCTGGAAGAGGAAAAACTGCGCGCTCAAGCATACCTTCATATGGGCACCGAGGAGAAACTTTTGCGATTGGTGTCAGAGGAGATGATTGTGGAGCACTCGCAGCAGCTTGTGGACATGCCAAGCGGATGCAAGGCGATGTTTCAAGAGAGCAAGATTGACAACTTGGCTCGAATGTACAAACTATTCCGGGTGAAAAATTGTCGGGACTTGATAAAGGGGTGTATGTATGACTATGTGAAGGAAATCGGCGAGAAGTTAGTGGAGGACGATAGCTCCGATTTGAAACCCGTCGACTTTGTCAAAAACTTGTTGCAGCTCCAAGAAAAGGTGTCAAAGATCATCGTGAAGGCGTTTGATGAAGACAAACTGTTTATGCGAGCCCTCAAGGAAGCGTTCGAGTTTTTCGTGAACAATCAGCGCTGCTCCCACTTTTTGTCCCTGTATCTGGATGACCTGATGAGAAATCGCATTCGATTGCAGTCAGGAGATGCCATGGAGCTCAGCCAGAAGGTGGACGAGGTTGTTCTTCTTTTCCGCTATCTGAACGATAAGGACATCTTTGAGAACCACTACAAGCACCAGCTTGCAAAGCGCCTTCTTTCGGGGCGCTCCGTCTCCGACGACTCAGAGAGTATGGTGATCAAAAAACTCAAAACGGAATGCGGATACCTCTTCACCTCGAAATTGGAAGGCATGTTCAAAGACATGCGCCTCTCGAAAGAGGTGATGGACAAATACGCCAAAGACTTTCCCATGGACAATTCCTTCGATTCGCAGGGCGACAGAGTCGAGCTGCGCGTTACTGTGCTTACAGCTGGCTTCTGGCCTACCGACCTCGTGTCTTCAACACTAACCTGTAACCTCCCCGATCAGATATCGCAAAATTGCGAGACATTCAGACAATTCTACCTCGGCCTTCACAGCGGAAGGCGCTTGACATGGCAGACGAATCTTGGAACGGCGGATGTCCGTGCCAGGTTCTCCAGCACCGAGCTGCACGAATTCAATGTCTCCACATATCAAATGTGCATTTTGATGCTCTTCAACGACAAGGAGGAACTCACTTTGGAGGAAATTATGAATTCAACAGGAATCGCGGAACCGGAGTTGAAACGGCATCTTATTTCGCTCGCAGCTCCCAAGTTTAGGATCCTCAATAAAGAGCCGAAAGGTCGTGTCATGGAGCTTTCCACAAAGTTCTCAGTAAATTTAGAGTTCCGGTCAAGCCACTACCGTGTACGGGTACCCCTGGTTTCCACCCGCGAAGACCTGAGCGGTGCAAAGATTGCAATTCCCGAGCAGGTTGAGGAGGACCGGCGGCATCTTATTGAGGCAGCCATCGTTCGGATTATGAAATCCAGAAAAGTGTTGGACCACAACTCCCTCATCGCGGAGGTAACAAAGCAAATGTCTGCGAGATTTAACCCCTCGCCACAACTCATCAAGCGTAGGACCGAGTCGCTTTTGGAGCGGGAGTACTTAGAGCGGGACCCTTCTGATCACAGAGTCTTTCGCTACTTGGCGTAGGTAGACCCTCTCATGTGCTTACTTTCTTTCTCTCGACCTATTACTTTTGACAAAGAGACCAAAAGAAAACCAAAAAAATTCAGAAAAGAGATTCTTTTGATTTTTCACTCTCAATGATCCCACGACTGCCTTGTCTTGACTTTACGCGCGCAAGCGCCAAAGTGTGACAGCTGTTAACACACTTAGCGCCTGGCACAGACGAATGCGTGGAGTCAGATAGAAATTCTTCAAATACTGTCGGTGCGAGTGCTCGGCTGTCTTCGAAGCGCGACGTGGCCAAGTCAGCAAGAATCTCCGCGTGAGCCGTTTTTGCCATCCCCTTGATCAGACTAGGTTAGCAATGTTCGGAAGACAGTCAACATGAAGGTAATGTTGTTCCACTTGCTTCCTGTCTTCTCGGCAGCGAAAGATGCCAACGGTCTAAATTTACAAAATGTAAATGTATCTATGCCCACATCTGTCTACGTCTGCGCCTTCGGTGCTCTTGACTACTATGGCAGGGTTGTCGCTGCTCCAGCGGAAGCGAACAATAAGTGAGCAGCAGTATCCACTGCTCACTGTCAAAGAGAATAAGGATAGTAAACCCCTCAACGGGTAAGTTTGACGGCGCGAAACGGTGACGGACTTTTCCAGAGTCTGAGCTCCCTGCTTTGCTTGACATTTTAAAAGTTGAAAAAGTCTGGGAGAATATATATATCATGGGCTGGAACATTGAACAGTGTAACATTGAATTGAATTTTTTTTTATATTCTTCGCTGTTAAACTCCAAAATGTTCTTCGCATTCCCTCGCATATTTGACATTCCCAGACTTTTGCATCCATCCAGGAAGGCCAAATGTGCATGTGCCATCACAGCTCTTTCGCTTCCTGTGCTACGGCTTCTTCGTCTGTAGCACCGTCCTTGGAGCCAAACAATGTAGAGACGACATTCTCATAGATGGAGTACCATCCGGAAGACGCATCGGCTTTGGCATTTGCATCCCCTCCTGCAAAGAGCTTTGTAATGGTCTCGTTCAGGGCCTTTTCGATATTCTCGAGTTTCGACTTTTTATCTGCTGCATGCTTGTCTTTTTCAGCCTTTGCTTCTGCTTCGATCTCTTCCTTCTCCTTTCGATACCGTTCTTCGGCTGCAGCAAGCTTTTCTTTCGTCTGCGCGTCAATAGCCTTGACCAGCTTTTTTATCTCTTTGTTTAACCTTTTCGTGTCTTGCTTGGCACGCTTCTTTATCTCCTTAACGCGAGCTTCTCGAACCTGCTCCTCCGGGCTGACGGTCTCTTCGGTAACCGTTTCGGCCGTGGAGTCCTCAGTCGCAGCAGCCTCACCAGTGTTGCCATCACTGTTGTTCAAGGTCGCATCATCAGAAGATTTCGCTTCGTCGGCAGCAATTTTATCCAATTCGGCGCTGTATTGCTCGTGCAGCTGCCACCAGGTATGCATGTTTCGGGGTTTTTCTTTACCTTTGAGCAATCGGTCCCATTTTGCTGGCTGGCGGACCTTTACCAGGGTGAAGGTCCCCCTGCCCACAGAGGCCATGTTCCAAGCGCTCTTTTCCGTATCGATCTCCTCCAGCAACTCCAACTCAAGCTTGAATTCCTTGTTTTTGCCTTTACATGTCGCCCCCAATTCAATTCCGTTCGACGAGATGCTGACCTTCTCGTCGATGAGGTCAATGCACGCAGGGGCATCCAACTTGTGAGCGAATTTGACTCCGACAAAGACCGAATTCCCGCTTTGAGCCCATTCGAAGGCTGGGGCCACGATGGCTGCTTGCTTTACTTGCTTCGGCACCGGTTTGGCCTTGCCTTTCAAGACTTGCGCCAGCTCCGAGAGCTGAGAAGAGAGCGCGCTAATCTTGGCCATCTCCTGCTCGCCGCCCAACTGCGCGCCTTGGCTGGTCTCGCACGCATTAGCGATTTCAAGCGCCGCCTGGAAGAATCCTTTTTCGATGCTCATCACCAAGGCCGTGGCCGGGTTTCCAGTACACAGCGCGGCTTTTGCGTCCTTTTCACGAAGCAGACCCACCAGCTGCGAGTCCGACGTGCTCGACGACACCAGCTCCTCCGTCCTCGACCCGACTGCAACCGTCAACGCCAGAGACAGCGCCACCGCCACCGCCGCCCGCGTCAACATCTCCAACGTAACCCACATCTCCCACCGCAAGCCACCGCAAGCCACCGCAACCTAAGGACTAACGAGCTGTCCACGATGTCCACGTCCCGTTCCAGAGCGTTAACTAGCGCTGCACACAATCCCACAGTCTCACACGCTCGCACCGCCGTCGTTCGAGAGAGAGAGAGAGAGATGGATAGAAAGATAGATAGATAGAGAGAGAGAGAACGCTCTTCTTCCCGTCTCGTATTGCCAAGCGCCACGTGCCACGTGCGACGTGCGGGGAGGTGCGCGTTAGAGATGGAGTAAGGAGAGGAGGTAGGGAAGGAAGGATATGGCTAGCCTGAGGCAGGCTTGAACGCAGTGCGTGCTGCTCTTGGACGCGTTGGTTGTGGGTCTCCGTGGTCTCTGTGATGCTCCGTGGGCGAGGCGATGGACGCGGCGAAGGGGCAGATGGAGGACTGGAAGGAAGCATGGAAGCAGGGAAGCGAAAGGTAAAAGATCAATTGGCCCTGGCTGGTGAGGGCACAGGTGCTTTGTAAACTAAGAACGGGCGGAAAGGGGCTAGCAGGTTACATGAATGGTCTGCCCATCGAGCATTGCTCTCTTCCATCTGAGCATGCCGGGAACGAATAAGGTGCTTGGAGAACCTCTTGGCGAGCTTCATGCTGGCCCGAGGAGAGCTGCCATGGATGCGAACAGAGTCGCAAGCACGAGCGCCGGTCGGGCTCCCGCGCCGTCGCTGCAGTCTACATTGCATTGGTACCTGCTGTTGGTGGAGTTGCACGATGCCACGTATTGTGAAGGCACGTCTTCCTTAGAGCAGTCCAGTGTTTCGAGGCATTCATAAACAGCATCGTATTGCTGCCTCAGCAACGTGCAAGTTTTCTCCGAGAGCTCCTCTTCCTCCATAAGCTCATTGAGCTTGCCTTGGATGCAACTCGGAAGCGCGGCCGTGTTGCACTCAGCGCTGCAGCTTGTTGCGCACAGGAGCACCATTGCTCCGGCGGCCATCGCCGAGGCTCTCATTCCTTGTGCTCTCCTCCAACGCGGCAGCTAACCCCGTCCGCGGCGTCTGCTCTGGCCTTCGTCTCGTTTGCGCTCTCAGCTCTTGCTGTCTGCTGAGGCAAGCGCAAGTCGGTCTGCAACCACTGCAACCAGAATCAGCAAGGCCTTTCGTGAACCAACTGTGCACACAAGCTGACGTTTGCGGAGCGAGCCTGTTACGAGAGGAAGCAGATCTTCCCTCGAAACAGCCACTCGGTGTCCAGGCACAGAGATACAGATACAGATAGAGATCCCTGCCGAGACTGCCACTGGCGAGAACGTCGAGAGTGGCGAGAGCCTGAGGCTATAGCAAAGCAAAGATCTGATCTTCTTTTGACCCTGGCTCCTGCCGTCTATAGCAATCTAGCTCGTTAGCCCGTTGGTTGGGAGAGGCGGGGGGCAGGGTGGGCAGGGGGCGAACAAGAGGGGGGAGGGGAAGAATGGGACGCGAGAGCCGGAGCGCTATAGCTTGAGTATAGATTGATTCGATGCTCAAGAATGAGAGATTTGAAATCACTGCAGCGACGTCAAGCGATGAAAGAGAATGGGAGAGGCTGAGAGGGAAGGGGAGGGGGAGGGGGGGAGGAGGGGGGGGGAGGGGGGAGGGTAATGTGTTCTTTCTTCTACCTTCTACCTTCTTTCTTTCTTTCTTTCTTTCTTTCTTCGATTGCCAGTCTTGAATCTGATTCAGTTGTACCCAGTACTGAGTGCTGAGTACTGCACTGCAGGGGGCGCGAACAGCACAATCCGCTGTGGGCTTTGGTCAAAACGCGGAAAGTACCAGTGAGCATGCACACCTAGCACACTGCTCATCCCCGGCAGACACTTACACAACTTGATTGCCAAACCTTGACCAAACAGGAGTCGCCTCTAACTTCCCAACACCGAGGGAAAATGAAATTAAAAAGTAATGAAAATGAAAATGGAAATTACAACCGCAAAACTGGATCCCATCTCCAAACAAAGCTGAGCTTACATCACACCCCGCGCGCTGGAATATGGCGTTCCACTCGCTCCCCTTTTCATCGTCCTTCACAGCTGGCACGAAATAAAGCGCACTTCCTGATACTTCCTGGCTCCGACAGATTTGGTAGCACTGCTGTAAATTTCCCAATAGACCTCCTCTTAGCTGGCAACTCATGAACCAACCAAAATCTCGGCCCGACAAACTAAAGCCCTACGGTCATCTACCACAAACGATAGTGAGAGCAGTACACACTGGGGAATGCAGTGAATGCAGTGAATGAGAGAGATAGGGGACGAGACTGGGCACGTGCCAGCGCGAGTGAGGGGTGGATCTGATCTAAGCTTAACTGACTGTGAATGATGTAATGAGATCATGTATTGTGTTGTATTGTGGTACTAGTAATGCACTGACACCAGTGTCAATGTCAATGCCAATGTGGATGTCGATGTCGATGTCAATGTCAATGTCAATGTCAATGGTCAGTGATGGTCAGTGGTCAATGTCAAGTTGTAGGAATGTACCGGTACGTACACGAGCGTGTTTCGAGCGTGTTGCTTGTTGCGTGCTGTGATGGCGGAATGGAAGGCGTGGATGTTCTGCACTGCTGAATTTCTGAATTCTGAAGGAATCCGTCTGAAGTGCAGGCTCTCCATGGATCAGGGAGGCTTGGACCACGCGCCGACTGGCGCCAGTGGTGGTGAAGGCGGAGATTGGATCACTGAGAATGGACTGAATGGATAATGGCTCTCGGACCCTGTCTCAACATCAAGCACATCCATCATCAAGCCTTGCGAGCATAAAGTGCATGAAGTGCATAAAGGCGAGGTCTCATGTTCTAGGTGCACTGCTGAGTACTGGTATCAGGACATAATACATACCATTTTGTTGACAGTTAACCATGGACATTCAGGTGAGACTCTGTTACCGGTACAACCAAATTTGACCAGTAAGTTAGCCGCAGCCGCCTCGGAGGGTTATGGTCACAGTCATGGGTGTTGGTCGGGCCAATCTCTCTGTACGTCTTGCTTGCGTGCAGAATTCAGTCAGATTTCAGGATTCAGCTAGTCGCGATCATATGAGCAGCTCTTCATTTTCTGTGTCATACCGTTGCTCGCGATCTCAAACTTGCAAGAGGTGCAAGGGCATTCGGCTTGTGCTTTAGGTGCAAGCCGAGTCCCTCACCTGGCCACAGTGGCCAGAGACGGAAATTTCGCAGCCCAATGAACTCTTTGCGATGTGTTTGAGTCTGGTGGTACCACCCCAGTCATTCAGCGCATCGAGTATCAAAGCTGGGTATCAAAAGGAGAAGAGATGCGTTACATTACGTTGAAACAGTCGCCTTCCAGCGATCACGTTGGGTCTCTAGTAGCTAGGAGAGAGCCAGACTTTGAAGACTATGGCAGCTATGGCCACACTTGCAAAGCAAGCTGTACATCGCAATTGAAGACAACCCAGTTGACTTCTATGTCAATTTCCATCACACAGACGCAGATGAGACAACTTGGACGCGACACACTCGACGTTGGCGCAACCAGTCCGTCGCGATTCTGCAGCGAGCCCGAAGCGCCACGATGGAGAGGATTGAGGAAGATGTGGTGCCGGAACCGCTGACTCTGGTGCTTGACTCAGTAGATCAGATTTACAAGTCAGCGAAGCAAGTCATGGCTTTGGAGATTGCGGCCAAATCTCTCGTGAAGCAGTGGCTTCCCAAAAACCACTTTGAAGAGGCGAAAGAAGCTCAGTTTTATATGCCCAAGTGGCCATACCGGAAGTACATAAAAGGCTTTCAGAATGACCAAGAATTGACGGCCACATTCGCTTGTTTGATGGAGGTACTGAGCTTCGGGAGCAGCGAAATCGGCGCGCTCAGTATCGCCAAGGCCCTGCAAAGCGCAGCTCGTTCGAATCCGACGCTTCTGTTGGCAAGTAACATTCGCAATATCTCAATCACGGAGCTCGCAGCTCTTTTGAAGACTGGTTCGGGAACGGAGAAGGAGAAACACGACGCCAAGAGCGACGAGAGCGTCTTGCTTCGGGAACGACACAAAATGGTTAGACAGTTTGGGAGGCTCATCTGCATGAACTTCGATGGTCAGGTGTTAAACATGATTAAAGAAGCTGCGCAAAGCGCTGAAAAATTAGTGGATATCCTCGTCAAAGAACTGCCCTTCATGCGCGATGAGAGCATATACAACTATCAGCAGATCTCCTTCTATCGCAAAGCCCAAGGCATTGTAGCGAATTTGTATGGTGCGTTCGAAGGCACAGGCCCCGGAACTTTTCAGGATATTGACCGAATCACTAGCGCCTCAGACCTCACAATTTCGCAAATCCTCAAATCTTTAGGAATTCTACAATTTTCTCGAGACTTGGAGCGGCAACTGCAGGATAAAACATACGTAATCCATCCGCACTCACCCACAGAAATAGAAATTCGGGCTTCCACTACCCAAGCTGTGCAGAAAATCACGTCTCTCATCCAAGAAAAGGTTGGCGTCAAGTTTACTAATGTACACACTGTGTGGGCGCTCACGAATGCAGTGGCCACAGCTGAAACGCATAATGCGATCAAGCCACTGCAGCCGATAAAGACAATATTTTACTAAGATACGATTTAGACACCTTGCCCAACCCTTGTCTTACCCACTTCCCCTTTCGTTGCTGCAGATCAGGTTTCTGCAGCTGCCAAGCGCAAACATACCTTTTTCGCGGCACGAAGGACAACACCGGCTGCACTGCTGAGGGGAGGGGAGGCCTATGGAGCACCCGAGTTATCCATGGATCTGGACCTGCAGTGCTGCCCGACGGGAGGAGCGTCCCCTGAACTTTGCAGAGGGATGGAGCAGTCTTGGCGGATCTCCAAAGCCGATTCCATTTCGCCTTCCTGCAACGACGACAAAGGTTGGTCGCTAGGAGTGGGAGGCAGCGAAATCGCACGTCTTTCCAACAAGTGCTTCTTGGCTTTGCGAACTCCTTTTGTCGCCGCGACAGTCTGGTAAAACAAGTCGTTACGCTCGTCCTCCTCTCGAATGCTGTCCCACTGGGACAAGTTTGAGCGCAGCTGGAAAAGACAGTGCTCCACATTCAGGTCTGCGACTTCGTTCAGGGCAGCGTAGAGAGGCTCAACGATAGCCTGGATGAAGGCTGACTGAAACCGGTAGATAGGAATTTTAATAGACCGGTCCATAAAAGGGAGCACAGGAAGGCCCCTTTCCTTCTCGAGGTCGCCTTGATTCCGAAACTCCACACAGAGCCGTTCGGTCCAAAGTTGATAAATATTCCACGCCTTGCACGAGCTGCTAATATCCGCAGCGTGAAGCGCAGCCTCCAGGATATTCACCTGGTCTAAATCCGAGACTAGGTTAGAATTGGTGTTTATTAGCGTTTGCGAGACCTTGATGAGCCGCCCAAGAAGAGCATCATGTTCTGCGTTGTCCGTGGCCAAAATCATAGATATGACACTCTTACGAAACAAGATTTTCTCCTCTATCGTTAAAGCACAAATTATGTTGCACTTTTCCTCGCGAACAAGCTCGAAAGCGATAGACGCGTGCATCATTTCGAGCGGGCTTCGATCGTTATAACGCAACGCAAGGGGGTGCCACGTCTGGACAAGAAAGGTATTGGTGACTCCGGGGTGGCCCACGTCATGCGCAAAAGCCGCGAACAGCGCTGCGTACCGAGTCAAGTCACTGGCATACTTGTCCAAACCGCAACGAACAAACATGTGACTCATTGTTTGGCCCACATCTGCCGCATGCTGTGCATTGTGGTAGGGGTTGTCTAAGTACCGCGACTGGAGTGCCTCGAAGAAAGCAAACGCTTGCTTCACCGGAACCCCGATACGGTCGAAGATGCCATGCCGTTCAAATACTGCGAAACCTACAAGAGGTAGCGGACCACACATGGACAAGTCAGATAGCCGGAACACGTTGAATGAATCCCACTCATCCACGCGCCTGAGCATCTCAATAATTTCTGATGCGGCTTCCAGATTTTTAGCCCCGGAGAGGCTCAGCGCGCTCGAGTTGAGGTCGGCGCTGCTAAGTGATTCGTTGTGCTCATCCGAAGAAGACGATGGCCGGTCCAGATCAGAAAAGCTGGGGTGCCGCCTACGTAGCTCCCTTTGCAAGGGCGAGTCCTGCTTGAGCACATCGACCCTCTTGGGCATTAACGGCTCATGGCTTCCATTTGTGTCGCCCAAGGAACGATTGTTGTTTTGGAAAATGACCACCTGTATCGTCTTATCTAGCTGGAAGAACGACATTGGGGTTAACGATCCCGATCGTTTATGCAAGAGCGGTGCGGACCGTCCGCTGGCGTTTCGAGAGGAGACGCTAGAAGTATCACTGGCCGTCTCGATGTCCTCCTCATCCGGGAGCGATCGGGCTTGTCGATCTTCCGTTGGCGTCATCTTTGCAGCAGGTAAGGCTTCGCCCATTGCAGGTTTAGGGCCACTCGACTCGGTTTGCTTCTCCTGAGGCGCTGCGCTGCTCGTCCTTGCACCCCCTCCTCTCTGCAAGCTACCTTTCTGCTCTCCGCCGGCATGTTCCTCGTGTTCGTCATCCTCCACCTCCTCGTCGTCGGTGGAAACATCAGACTGACTGCCCAGAATTTCCATGCTTGGGACCTCGGGCTCTGGCGCAGAGTGCTGAGATACTTGGCGCAATTCGAATCCCTCTTTGTGTGAGCTCGTCTTATTCTTACTTTCCGTCGCCCTTCCGCCAGTCCCTGAAAGTTTTCCTGATCTGTCCCGGACCTCCGCAAACGAGTATTTGGATTTGAGAAAGAGATGGCTCCCCCCTGCTTGCTTCCCAGAAAGGTTGTTCCATGGTTTGTCGTGCGCGAATGAACTAGACTGGGACGAGGCTGGTGACGGCGGCGAAGTGAGGGTGGCCGAGGAGATTATGTGTTGCAGCGGAGAAATTCTCTTTGAGCCATGGATTTGTCCCGGTCCTTCCCCGCCAGAGTCATCCTCGTCGCATGACAGCTCCTCTTCGTCCGACAAGAAAACCTTTTCTACCATGATCGAATTGTCTAAAAAGTCCATATCGTTGGAGGAGAAAGCTCTCGCCCGCTCTCCGCCTTGCAACACGTCAAATCGGCGGCCATGCATGTTCGCTGTACTCTTGGAGCCATTAAAACTCGGCTTTCTGTACACGTACCATGAGGGGGTGCTCTTGATGCTGCCATCTCCAACGGACGAGGCGATGGACCTCATAGAGTGGGCGGACTCAAGTCTTCTAAACACCGGAAAGTCGGCGTATTCGTGCAGCAAATACTGTTTCACATCTTCTGGCAAAGCATGAACCCGATGTTTGACATCATCAACTTGTGGGTGCAAAAGAGTTACAAGAGCGCGATGACACACAAGCGCCTCTTGACGGCTAATAATGACAGACTCACTGGCATCTCTTCCCAACGCCTTTTCGATGATTTTGACGGACTCGTGAATCAGCTTGGAGTTGTATATGGTCTCCTGTAAAGAATTCTGGGACATTGGTGAACGTTGGGAGTGCGAGCCGTGTAGCCCGGACGCAAATAGTCGCCTAGGCCGCCCGGCTTTGCTTTTCCGCCTGCGAAAGCTTCCAGGATCCGTTCCCCGAGAGGTATGTGCAGCAGATTTATTTTCAAACTCCACCTTCTTGTGTCGTCCGCTATCCGTGCTCCTGCCGCTATCTATCGACGTGAAAGACCCGTGACCAGGACTTCCCTCCGTGCTGAGTCGAAACAATTCTTTTCTGCGCGCCGAACTCGGCGACGACTCGCCAAAACCAGAAAAGTCGCCGCCCAAACTCCTGCCTCGCACATGTGTATCGTCATTTGTGGCGCTCGGGGACTGGCCGTGACCTATCCCACCCTGGGTTGGTTCCGACATGGCCCCGCAGCCCACAAAGCTCCACGAAGAAACCGAAGCCTCGATATGACACTCCAATCAAAGTCGCCAAGCTTTGTGTACTCTATGCAAAGCACTTCTCAAAAGTCTCCAAGTAGATGTAGAGAATGCTGCCCTTCGTAGATGAGAGATCCACCGCGTATTAGATATCGAATCTAAAAACCAAGTTCCCACAAAGTATTGACGGCTGCCAGACAATTCGGAGAAGAAGAGATGTCAAAGTAGACGATATATATATATCCCGGCCCACAGAGTGCAGACTGCAAAAGCTACATACGTTCTTTCACCTCCGCATCCCAATCCCATGCGCGACGCACACCCACTCGCCCACTCGCCCGCAGCTGCAGTTCCCCAAGAACGATCTCCCACACCTACGCTTCTTGCCCACACCAGGGCACGATGTACCCGCGCGCAAGTGCCAACGTCCAAAAGCCGCTCAAAAGTTGGAGAGCCAAAGTCGACAAAAAACAACAAGCCCCACACGTGGCTCTTCGGAGGGTACGCGCGCTCCCCACAGCAGATGTCCGCCTCCTTTCGGTCCCCGAGGCCCTGAGTGGGAGTTCTTGTGAGGGGAAACAGCGTCCTCACTACAAGTACTTTGACGCGTACGCGCTGAAATGACTCACAGAGAGAGACAGAGAGACAGAGACAGAGAGAGAGAGAAGCGAAACAAACGAAACAAATCCCAAAAAAAAGACGACGAAAATTAGAGAGAAAATGCGAAGCTCCTGAGACTACTACCTCGTCGTTACCTACACCCTACGCCCGGTCCTACCGTCATTCTCTATACAATACTAACTCCCTACTGCACGTCTACCCGTACGAATAGGAGACCGAGTTGCAAAGCGGTGAAAGGACTTTTGATTTTGAGAGGGAAAAAAATGGGAAAAAGAAAGTGGATAGGGGTAATAGTGCCATACTAAGGGTACTTACTGCCAGCAAGGAGAACAGAGAGAGAGGGGGAGAGCTGCGCGCACGCCTCCTCCTCTCTGCGATTAGGAGTAGCAATAAATGCGACTAAGAAATCGGTTTCGGCTTGCTCCAAAGATGTAAGAGATGAGAGAGTTGACTAAATTTGATGACAGTTGTCTTTTCGTGCTGAGATTGCTGGCGCATGTTGAAGTCGAAATAAACGAACAAACAAACAACAGCAATTGACAAGAACAAATCTCACAGTCAATAAAAGGTTGGCGATGATTTGGATTGACTGTGAATTTCGAGCTTTGTTTTCCACCCCCTTTTCTGGGACTTTTGCCTTACTTTTCCCGCGCTTTTCTTCTCTATCCCTCTCCATAGATGTCTGATAAGACGAACAGATTGCTAACGATTATGTTGACTGGGCTTGAGTGCAGGGGATGCTTTCAATTTGGTAAGACTGGCAGCGAGCGTTTCGTGTGCTTCTTAATGCTTCTTGCGCTTATTGCACAGAATGAAGACACTTAGGGGAAAGGTGTGATAGGGCTTTACTATAAAGCTTCTCTGCGCAACGCAAGCAAGTCTGCTTTGCCTGCTTCCAAGCCCAGCCATGGCTCCCCATCCCCGCCATGTGCTCAATGTGGCCTTCGTTAAAACTTGAACCAGTTGCATTGAACAACTTGCGGTACATCTACTGTTGCAACACGAGATATGACTGTTGATCTGTGCATTGATGTTCTGGCACTGGTCCCCTAAGCATACGCTTTTTCTCTTTATTTGTGCCCCTTGCGAGTTGACACATCATCGGATCGTCTGGAACGTTGTTGGATCGTTCGTATGGTCGAAGGTTGATTTTTTACAAGCTCCAAAGCTGCTTTCGCTTGATTTGCTCAGCGTTGAGCAAAAGTCCGAGATTCCTCAGAGGGCCATCACGACCAATGACAAACCGGCATCTAAATTGTGCATTTGAAAGGCTTCCTTTTCCAGGTGCCGCGTTTCCTCCGCTTCGTGTCCGCCGTGGCCATGCTAGCAAACTTGAGCTTTCCGATCCGCTCCTTTGCCAGTGCAAAGAAGACGCCTCCGTTGCTCTTCTTTCGTGATCCATTTTGCACGGCGATCCCGCCGTTGTTTTGCACATCCTGGACCAAAGCTGCTAGCCTTTGCGCTTCTTCTGCCCCGATCTCAGCAACTACATCCCTCACAAACCCGACATTTTGCTCGTCAAGTTGCCGACAGATTCTCTTTGCGACCTCGTTTCCCGCGGCACCTCGCTTGCCACTCTTCTTCAAGTCAACGTCATCGCCGTTTTCGCTCCTGCGTCCAAAAACTCTCTCAAACTTTTCCGTCGCCCCTTTCTCGGTCTGCAAATTCTCATTCTCACGACCTGGCCCTTCTTCGTCTCCCACCTTCAGAACTTGAAGAACTTCGACGTCTTCATTCTCCTTCTCGCTTGCAGAATCGTACTCCGCCAGCTCCTTTTCCAAACGTGAGATCTCTGCCTCCAGCTCTTGGATCTCCGGAGATCCACTGCTAGCCTCCTCACAGTACGCTGTTCGCGATGTTCGGGCATTTCGGGCACACTCGCCCTCAGCAGCGTGGTCCATGGACGCTCCTTGCCGATCCCTTCACTTGCCAATTCGTGTAGCTCGGGCTGTGTCGATTCCTGTTGGGCGCTACCGTGCGCTAGTTCCCGCAGTAGCTCGTCGGCGACCAGTAGTGAAGGACTGCTTCTCGGTCAATTTGGGCGGTACGCGAGTACTGCCAGTGAGTACCCGTATTCTTCTCACCGATGTAAGACGTGTAAGGAATGTGAGTCCAACTTTCCTTGATTCTTGTGAATTATGGTAAGAATTTTAGGCAAAACCTGTAGAACTCTGTCTGGCAAAATTCAAATTTTTGAAAAAAGTTTCACAATCTCGCGTCTCTCCGAGGACAGTCAGATACATGCAAACACATACAGATAGGTGCGAATTTGCGCTCAAATACAGACAGGCACATACGGTATCGTACGTAATGCAGAGGCTTTGACCCGCCTGAAAAGCGAAGAAGGAGGAGAGTGAGCTCAGCGAGGAAGGTAGGTCTGCGAAAAACTGGCAACTGAAAACAGGGCGAAGAGTCATCAAGTCGGGCTCAAGTCACATGTGAAGTTAGGGCGCAAAAGGAAGTATGGACACATGAACAATTAGTTGAGACAGGTCGTCGTTTGCGAGGATCAAAAGAGTTAGCTCGTGACGTGGCCAGAACCGACCCATGGCGCTGCTTGCGCCGCGACTGGATTTTAAATTAATTAGTGAAACATTGGCCAGCGGGAATCCAAAATGGGAAGGATTAAGGAACGAGGGGATGAATGAGCATCCCTGCCTCCAAAATTGTGCTTGACACTCTTCGGAAGTGACTGGAACTGCACTTGCATCGTTGAGGCGTGCATGCGTAGACAAGTCTTCAAATTGATAGGCTTCGTGCTGGCCGTCACAAAAGGCTTCCCCAAGAAAGACCTTGAGGATGAAACGTATGTATGCTTTCCGAGCGAGTCGGTGGCCATGGAGAAGAGTACTGATGAATCCCTGTACTAGTTTTCGCGCATGTATGGGAGGCCAGCAAGGTCAAACGTGTTGGTATCGACATTCGGGAAACCGACCCAGGAAAACCACGTCGTCAGTATCGAAGACGCCGCCGATGAGGCAACCCCTCGATGCTTTGTGTTCTTCGCATTGCTTTGTGAGCCGACTGGACCAGCCACATCGGCGTAAACAAGTTGCGTTGTAGCGTTCGCGATGACTTCTTTGCGACGAGCTGGCAATTGCAGATTCTCTGGGTAATTCTTGTTTTTTCGTCACAAGAGTCACAAGCAACGCTTATCTTGCGAACGGATACTTTGTTCTCTTGCAACTTGAATCAGAGTCGCGCAAGCCGTCATTCGATGACCACGTCTTCAGAGAGGATAAAGTGCAGAATCCAACTTATCCACTCTCAGGAGGCACAACTTGCAATACGCAACATAATAAGCCCGAAGGCAGTCGACGATGGACATCGCTGAAAAAGCGCTGCTATACGAACGCCTGTAGCAGGAAGCTTGCTGCGCAGTCCTCAAGAGTCTATTTCATCGATTGTTGAATTTGATCGTGACAAATCAACGTTGGTCTGTGAGTAAAAGAAAAAACAAGTCCAGCGTTGGAAACCAAAGTGAAGTCACGAAGTGCAGCGAAAACAAACCCTATCGGAAGATTGGGTGTGTTGAAACCAAGTGTGTCATTTCCCATTTGCACTGTTCTACGATGTCTTGCGACAACTCATCCATTACATTTTCTCCTATCACTTGTCCATCTGTAACACTACAACTCCAACGGTAGGGTAGAATCTACTGACAATAGACCACGCGACCTTGCACGAGAAATCTTCGATGAAAAATTGCGTCGAATCCATTGAGTCTTAGACTATTTGCTCGCTGAGGCTCTTAAGCTGTTGGTCCTTGGACTGTGTGGATTGTAACTTTTATGGACTGTGCTGAAATGGATAAAGAAATGGTCCTACAAAAACCGCAGTTTTCCTTGCTTCACCGGATCTCCCGACGCTATCGACAGCTACTGTAAATAATAGAATTTGGATGACCCACCTTCCACCTCCTCCTTATGCGAAAACCATAGTTGTGCGCGTGTTCCATAAGGAAAAAGTTGACCCAACCTTTTAAATTAGCGTGTACACTCTGCTACCAGACCTCGCGTTCATCCACCAGACCTACCAGAAGCGCATAATAATAGCTAAAGCTCCGCTGCATGCGCGTGTCCTATTCCATTACTATTAAACCCCACCATGACTCCTATCGCACGACGTAGCTGGACAGAGGTCAGGTCGTAGCACCTCATAAGTCAGCCTCCCGCGAGTCTTGTGTCAGAAAAACCACCAGGCTGCACCTCGCAGACGCGCTTCCTGCCCCCCTCGCGCATCCTTGCACCGACGCCACACTAATACTACCTATGCCTAACCCTTACTCATCTGCGGAAGTCTCCGATCGGTGTTCGTGGCAGATAGTGGGAGGAACTATGTCAGCCGTAAGAAGCGAGGGGAGCACGGAGCGCCAAAGCTGGAGGTGGAAGCTGGGCGGCACCAGACCCGGAATACCGCGAAACGATTGTGCAGTGGGTGCGTGTGAGACAGCATTCGATTGATTGATTGATTGATTGATTGAGTTTTCGAGTTGATTGACTGATTGAATTGATTTGAATTCACTGCCAATTCGCAGCGATTGATTGATTGATTGATTGAGCAATCGATTGTGTTTTGAAGTGATTGTGATTGATTGATTGATTGATTGATTGATTGATTGAGAAGTGGTCGAAGCGATTGAACTGAAAGGCTTCGGAAAAGGGGTTGGTTTGTCAACTCTGACTTGGGAATAATTGCGAATTGAGCATTCTGCGTCACCGATTTTGAGGCTGGAGAAGGGTTGCGCTGATTTGCGCCGCTCTGCTTGCAGTGGTTTGGAGGTTTCGATCGAGTGGACTTGGTTTGGTTCGGGCGCACACGAGCCGCGCACGCAAGCTGGTTGAGGGTTGGCCATCGCGACAGGAAGATCAGTTTGGGGACTTTTGTCATTGGTTGCGGCAAGAGCGATTTGAGTGGTTGCCGAGAGTGTAAAGTTGTTTCCTTGCTCCCGAAGACCACATTCAGGCATTTTTAAATATTGTAAAAATCGCCAGAAGGAAAGAAAGCATCGTTGCACCGCAGAACCGGGTGTGAATCTACGTCTGTGAGCCAGAGCACAGAGTCTGTGTCGTGATCTCATCTGTCGCATCCAGGCTGCTCTTCGTCAGTGTTAACCGCAAGCGCTAAACGGGACGGACTTAGAGCACTCCAGTGTGTCATCTTTGGCCTCCATCGGCTGTATTCCTCGCATTGGCTCATACGGCACTGTGTGAGGAGCTGCTTGGTGTGCTGCTGCGTTTTGTTGGAGAGATTGGTGGTGACAACATTTCTTCTGACGGACCACTACCGCAGTTTTTTTAGACTACCGGTAAACAGTACACATTCGCAGAAGAAGGAAGGAAGGAAGGTGGTTGGTGAGGCGAGACAGCATTCATTCTCTGTCAAGTCGCCCGATAGTGTACTGTACGCTGCCTGCACAGCCTGCACAGTACTCAGTACCGGTCCTACGCATTGGCTGAGACACCCAGAGTTAGGCCCTGGCTGCAGTGGAGTCGCGTTCAAAATTGCCCGAGTAGATCTGCTTCTGCCTGTCAAAAGTTGACTCGGAACGGGAGGCACGGACGAATAGCAAGATGATGAACAGATTGGGGTACAGCTCGGGGATCCTCACGCGGAGGGCGTCATTGCCGAACGCATGGTCGGGGTCCTTGCTGCAAAGAAGCGGGGCAATGGAGTGGAAGCCTTTGATTTCCAAGGCGGTTCAAAGGTATGGGGAGCTCCTCGTCGAAAAGCCGTTCGCGACAAACTTTGCCTCTGGACTTACCCTTGGGATGGCGGGCGACTTGATCTGCCAGTTCCTGGTGGAAGGCAAGGGCATGGAATCGTTCAACTTTAGGCGCTTTGTCGGGGTCAGCACGTTTAGTGCGTTTTATTGCAGCACGATTTCACTCCGCGTGTTTGCACTGTACCCCAAAATGCTGCCAGCTTCATTCTTGAAGAGCCCGTTGAAAGAAGGGCTTGCGAGTGCCCTCTTAGACTGTCTTGTGCACAGCCCGCTCCTATATTTGCCGTGCTTTTACGTCTGGACTGGAGCTTTTGATGGTGAAACTATTGAGCAGTCGCTCAAGACTTATAAAAAACAGTTCGTGGAGGTGATGGAGTCCTTGCTGGCAATCTGGATACCCATACAGACACTCAATTTCTCCGTCATTCCTCGTAGCCAACGGGTTGTCTTTGTTTGTGGCGCGAACTTGATCTGGAATTGCCTGTTAGATTACATTGCGTACGGCGAGCATGATGACGCTGACGCTTCGTTCGCGGAGCAAGAGAAACCGCAAAAGGAGATTTTAGTATAGAACGGCGGGCGTCTGTGTTAGACTCTCGATTTCCCCTCTCTCCTGCGCTAGGCTGGACAAACAGAAACAAGCTGTTTCTTGGCCACCTGGATTTTTTATGTTGTACAAAACTTGCCTCCTTTACTGTTCATTCCATCAAACAACTCTATGTTGAAAGATTCTCAATCAAGTATACTTATTTTACTCTTTCTGATTTCTTTATACCTACGTTCTCGACATTATCGACAACGCGTTTGGGCTTCTCGGGAAAGTCCATAGGGCTATGCCACCCACGACACCTTACACCTCCTCTGCTTTCTAGCTAAAAACAGGTGCAGAACGTTGGTCAGCCACTCCCACCTAAGCCGCGCGAGAGCAAGTCCTCCACCCTCGGCACCGTCTGCAGCTCCGAGTTCCCGCTAACAAACTAGATAAAATTCAATCCCCGCCCCCTATTGATCGATTATACGGGCATCAAGGCCAAGCAAGAGTGGATGCGCCGGATCACGCCCCAGCGGGTTCTGTCTCCATCGCCTCGGGCTGATCCTCCTGGCCATCCTGCTGCTCCTGTGCGGCCTGTTGTACGGCGCTGGGTTTCCCGTGGAAATACTGCCAGTGAAAGAATTGTTGTGCGTGCATCATCTCTGTTGCCTGTGTATCCTTCAATTTGGCTCGAAAATCCTTGTTCTGCAGCAGCTCCAGAAAGTAAAGGCAGTGCGGGTACTGAATGAACTTGGCGTACTCCGGCCGTCTCCAGTACTGCAAGTAGTCCAAGTACGCGAGGAATCGCTCGTCTTCCAACGTGAGGCGTTGCGCCAAGTAGTTGAGATATCTCGGGTTCGCTAGGCACTGCACGAACTCCAGCTCAACCTCGAACCGCAGCCGCTCCTTCGCGTCCACCAAGCTCTCATCCGCCGCTTCTACGCCCGTGCCGCCTTCTACGTCCACCATACTCGACGCTTCCGCTTCTGCGTCCACCATCTTGGCCCTGTGCGACACCGTCCCCTTTTCCCCTCTAATCCGCTCTATGTGCTCACACCAAGTATGACGCCCCAAAACAGCAAAACAACAAAACAACAAAACAACAAAACAGCGTGCGCTCGCTCGCTGTCAGCGACCTGTGGCTACGTTTGCGATACGCATACAATTGGCGCAAAGTCACTCACTTTCGACGCTCACTCTCTTCGTCTTGGCATCGCTGGGCTAACTTTTTTTCTTTTTTTACGCTAAGTCCGAGTGGGGAGTGGGCTGAGAGGGGTGTGGCGGTCGTATAGAGGTTTCAATAGGACTTGAGGAAAATGTACCTGAATTGTCTCCGAATTCTGGGTGGCGATTGTGCATGGGAAGCGCATGTATCGCTCGAGATTGAGACAGAGCGCGGTGCGTGGTAGGCGTACCCCGGCGTGATGGTAGACTACTAGAAAGGATGGGAGGATTGATTTCAGGCGATGGAGTTTTCTTGAAGTTACCAGTGTAGGATTTGGCGCGCGAGGAGAAAATCGAGCTAGGTTGCGTTGAATGGAGTGGGTGTTGTTCTTTTTTGCAATCTACTATTCCGAACAACGCGCGCAAAGGAGCGAGTTCATCGTCATGCAGGTTAGTTTGGCACAGCTAGCGTTTATACACAAGCAAGCTCAACTCAGAGAGGTTGCCGGAGGCGGGGGCAGGCGTGGGCGAGAGCGAGAGCAAGAGCTTGGGCAGGCATCCATATTTCGACAAGAGCAAGTGAGAGTCTTTAATCGTCGTGATAGTCCTCGTTTGTTTGATCCTGAATGACATGCTTTAGGGTGAGGGAGACCTCTGTCCTTGGGTCGCCCATCAGTGCATCCGAAACTATTTCGCAGTCCACCGCGAGTTGGACAGACTCCAGAGCTCCCCGAAGCACGCCGCACAAAAGATTGCAGTACTTGAGACCAGCGCATGTCGACGGTAGCTCCACGAAATCCTCCAGAGGGTTCTCCTCGAACGACAGGCTGCAGCTCGTACCTTGCTCGTTCCAAGCCTTCACTTCAGGCACGACGTTGAGAAACATCTTAAACCCCACCCGAGCAATGATTTCCGCGGTTTCCTTAAACGTCCCGCATCTGGACAGCTGCGACTTTGCCAGAAACTCATCAATCAGCCGCAGCCCAATATTGTATCCCATTTGATCCAGCTTGGAGTTGACCTGCAGAACGTATCGTCAAACACTGCGTGAGTTACAAACATCTCCGCAACACCCCCGCCTCCCCCGGAACGAGCAAGCAAGCAAACAAGCAAGCAAGCCAGCAAACAAGCAAGCACCACTCACCTGGTCCACGTCCTCATAGTTGCGAACGAGGTCGGCCACCAACGCGCCGTACGTAAGCGTGAACAGCTCCGCGTTCACCTTCTCCAGCTTGCCGAAGCAAGCGTCGCCGAGCCTGTTGTACCGCGCCTGCATTCTCTGTATTCTCTATCCCTTCCCTCTCGGCCCTGCCTTCTTCGCCCTCCTCTTTTTTCACCAGTCGCCCCTTTCTTCTTCTCTTTCCCCACTGCGAACGAAGAAGCCCAAAGCTCTTTTCATCTCTCCCTCTCTCTCACTCTCACTCTCACTACTCGAGCTCTCTACCTTATCCCATCAGTGGAACTACGGGATATTGTAGATGTGGATTAGGTGGATCATTGATAGAACTGGTCATGATGATGATGAAATGAAAAGCACGCAAGACAAGGAGTGATGAACAGTGATGAAAGAAAGTCAATCAAGATTGATTGATTGATTGATATGTCAATCAAGATTGATTGATTGATTGATATGTGTCAAGGTCAAGGGCAAGGTCAAGGATGTTGTTGATCTTGACCAGCTCACAAATTCTCAAATTCATAGTCAAAGTTCATTTCAAACTAGCATTGGCCGCCAAGTCGGGTTGGAATTGACAGTTTGGACACGTAACATGTACTCGAGTCCGGAGGATTAATCCGAGCACACGACACTTGCAGACCGAAGAGAAAGTGATCATGTTTTTGAAAAAGAATTGGGACTTTTTGATTGATAGATAAAACCACAACTTAGTTTTTTTAGATTTATTCTCGACTGAGATTGAAAAATGAATGATAAAATGAGATAAAATGTCGCTCGCTCTCCACACGAGTATGTAGGAGAGGGGCTCAATGCTTACTTGCTTGCCGCCTCAGCAAAAGCAGAGCTGCAACTGTGTATGAGTATTTTGAATCGGAACAGGCGAAAGATGCGCGTCGCTCTCCACCTACTCAGGACTTTCGCAAGGGAAAGAACCGGCGGCAGAGATCGACGTTTATGCTTGCATATCTTCCTCGCCAACCTCGTCTACCTTGGCATCGGTAGGCTCAGGACCGTTCGGCACCGCAAAGATGGAGCACCAAAGGCGTTGACCAAAGCGGAACTTCTCTTCCTCATCTCCATCAGAACCAGTAGCTTTTTGAGCAACCGACTTGGAACTCTTCTGGGTGTAGGTAGATTGCAGACGGAAGAACGATTTGTACAGTCCCGGCAACTGCGGCGCACGAAGGGGCCCAATTGACACCTCACATTGCTGGCCAGGAGCGAGGGGTGGCACGATGCACGTTCTAGTGCTCTCCGAATGAAGCGTATCACCCCCGATGTGGACAAGCTGACCAGAGCAAGGCCACGACTCCTGAGTGTCGTTGCGCACCACCCAAGTCTTGCTAAATTCTTGCCCCACATTGAAGCGAGCTCCATCTTCAACATTCTTGTGCATTACAAGCCTCGCAAGCTGCTTCTTCTCCCCCAAACCACCGCGGCCACGGCGACGGTGCCCGTCGTGGTGACCGCGGCCGATTCCACGTCCACGTCCGCGCCAGAACTTGTGGCCGTGATGCCCGTGATGACCGTGGTGCCCGTGATGATGTCCGTGCCCGTGATGATGTCCGTGACCGTGCATCATTGGATGACCGCCTGGCATGCCAAGCATCTCAAATGGCCTTGGAGGCATTCCAGGCATCTCGAATGGTCGCGGAGGACTTGGAGGAGTGGGAGGGGAAGGAAAAGCCCCAGATTCGCCTTTACTGGACTCCTCTGCCCCGTGGCTAAACCCCCAATGAGCCCATTTGCCACCCGGACCGCCAAACCCGCGAGGGCCGCCATGTGGACCACCTGGGCCACCGAATCCTCCTGGTCCACCAAACCCACGAGGGCCGTGAGGACCGCCATGGTGATGTGGGCCATGAGGACCACCAGGTCCGCGTGCAGCGTCATGATGACCAAATCCGAACCCTTGGGGACCCTCGCAAGAGTTTGGTCCGCCAAACCCGCCGCGACCTCCTAATCCATGAGGTCCGCCGCGGTGGTGGCCATGATGTCCGTGCCTTCCATGGCCATGCCCGTGTCTACCATGCTTCTTTGCGTGGTGTCGCTCGTGACGCATGCTGCGACGGAGCTCGCGGCGGGCAATGAGCCGATCGCGCTTCGCTGCCTTCAAGGCCAGCCCCAAATGAAGCATGCGTTTCTTGAAGCACTTGGGCTTCACTCCAAGCGGGAGCAGTGCACGGCCGAGAGCGGCTTGTCTGCCATCGAAAAGGGAAAGGATTGTTCCCTCGTACAACTCGCAATCTTCCTTAGACAGCTCGTGTTTCTTGCTGCCCTTGCCAAGGAAGGCCTTCATAACCACCTCCTCGACTCCTGCTTTGCGCATGTTCTTCTTCCTCGCCTTTCCCAGTCGAAGAAAGCTAGCCAGATCAGCCTCCGACTTGAACACACTCGCGAGCTCCTTGAAGTCCTCTCGTCCGTTGCCATTGACATCCTCAAAGGCCTCGTCGCTCCCAGAAGACGACGAAGATGAAGACGAAGAGCTCGAGGACACTGATTCATTGTCAGAGTCACTGTCGCCGCTCGACTCGATCGGGACACCTTCGCCGGCTTCCACCTGGACATAATCGTCGTCTTGTTCTTGCTCCACAGGGACCGAATCTTGCACGGGAACCAGCACGTTGAAGACGGTGCCTTCAGTGCTCTGCTTGAGATCAGACTCGCTCTCCAACATGGCAAGCTCGCCGCTCTGCAGCTGCACTGCCAATGCCGCGGCAGAGATACCCAAGTTGGACTCCAATGCATGATGAAGTGCCGGAATGGTCATTGCCTCATCGTCCAGCTGGAAGGTGCCGACGACCTGGCCGTTGTTTTGAACAATCCAAGTGCGCATATTTCTCATTCTCTCTCTCTCTCTTTCTCTTTCTCTCAGTCGTGAACTTTGCTAAAATCACCAAGAATTTGCGTGGCTCAATATGACACAACGCAAATAGACGTTTTCTTTCCGTCGACTTGGCAGAATAATGTTCAGCAAATGCACAACAGGATCGGTCTATATATACCAACCTCTTTTCTATTGCTTTGATGTACAAGAAATCAAAGCGACCTACTCTCTCTCTCTCTCCAACCAAACACACGCCTCACTTGCTCAACCGTAGCTGTTTCCCGGGAGCTTTTCCTCACTTCACTCACTACCGCGCCACCTTTCCCACAACCTTTGCGCACTTAATCGTTTCAAAGCCAACTCCGCCGGTCGCCGCCACCACTTGTCCTTCGCCGCACGTCACGATCAATGTACTTAGCTTTCAACTTTCAACTTTCTCTGTTGCTACTGCTACTCCTCCGCTGTTCCTGCCGTCTGCACTTTTCCTTTCTCTCGATCCCTCGCCGCGTTTGGGAACTGCTGCACTCGCCAATCTGCAACTCGCACGAGCTTCCCATTCCCACAGAGTTGAATTGTGTAGAACGGGCCGGATAAGAGTTTATAAGGAATACGCTAAGAGGGAGTGAAGAACCGTCCCCGAAGTGTTCCATGCGAGTCCTTTTTGGCCGGTTCTTTCCGAGGTAGGATCTTGACTAAGTTGTCGTTTAGTTTAAAATGGGATAAGTAGTTCTACAAACTAGACGATGCTTAGTTTGGCCATAGTTAGTTCTTTGATACGGGACAATAAGATGCCATGTTCCTACGAAATAGTAGATCTGTTCTAATAGGGTTTAACTAGAATTGAGTAGCTGAAAAGGGAGGTTATTATGTGCTATTGTTTAGCATAGGAAGCGATGAACTACCAAAACACGCTTTCACTGAGTGAAAGTAAGGAATTCTGAGGAACTTGACTCATTTCACATTTTCACTCCCAGAAAAGTGTTCTGAAAGTGAATTCTGGAATTTCTGGAAAGGAATGAGGTGGGATGAAGTGGGAGTGACAGGAGAATGACATATATACACTGAGTACCGTACGTGTACACACGTTTAAAGTTTACACACAAAGTACTGTACTCATCGGTACTCTCGGGTAACGGTGAGGTGTTGTGTTAACAGTAAATAACCACGTCGTGGACTTGCTTTTTGCAAATTTAACAACATCTTCACCACCTTGGACAAGTAAAGTTCACCACCTTCGTCTGTACAGCACCAAAGACAGTGCTAAGTACCGAGTCTTCGCCGAAAATCGTGGCTTGAACAAGTTTTTTTTTTTTCAACTTCGGTGCAGTCGGCTACCGCCAATCCCTCCGCTCCAGAGCCGGGCAGATCGTTGTTCGAAAAGCTTCAAGTGCAGGAACCAATTTCTCCCAGGCGTACGGAATTCTCTTCAAGGCACTCGAGTGCCCTTGAGAACTTGAGCTCGGTCAGTTGCTCCAGGGCAAATCGCATGTCCATGTCCGAAGTTGCAATGTACAGGAATTGGATGATGTCCGCCAATTGCACCTAGCTGCTCGAACACATTCTGTTCATTGAGGAGCAGCGTAGCAAGCTCCTTCTTCTCGTCACTTGCACTCCCTATTGACAAGTCGATATTCTCAGAAGTGCGAAAGCGCACTTTATGTAGGCTGAACAAGGCTGAACACCTGTGGCAAGGGCTCCGGGAAGTTTTTCGCCCGCAAGACAAACTCGCGAACTCGATCGTGGTCTTCGGGTCCATGGTGGAAACGCGCAGATCAAATTCTTGACTAGCCGCCCGGAAAATGTGAGACGAGGAGCACGAGAAGATGGAGGTGCACTACTGACAGTTGAGTCAGGGGCTTGTACAACGCACGCCAGAGGGCCATTACTGCGACTTATGCTCTGATGCACACAGTTCAATACGTATGCGCTCCCAAAAGACGCTTTTATTTCCCTTTTGGACTCACCTTCTGCTTTGCAAAAGACAATGCAAAGAGACCTTGCTCTCGAAAAGTTACTGGCACACCAAACCCTCTCTTTGCCGGTTCGGATTGTGACTACCAATGATCGTGGGACCTCTGATGCTCAAGGGTCGGGTCCTCTCGCTGGGTTCTGAGCGCAGTGGAACCAGGATTCTTTTGTTCCAAGCAGGGACTCACAGGACAGTAAAAGGGTTGCTCAACTGTTGAGTTTGATTTAAATTTGTTTTTGAACAATGCTTGGACGTTTTGGGACCTTGTTCACATCTGGTCGGAAGGATCTCAACCATAAACTTTTCTTTCAAGTTGAACTGAGTCTCCAGCGATCTCCACTGACAGTGAATTCGAGCCAGCAGTCGTTCTACAAATCCATTTCAACTTTACAGTTAATACAAGAACACGAAACCTTTCAGGAAACAAACCACCACGCTTATCACCACCAGTTGCTCAATCCGGTCTAGCTAGAGTACCACAACCACGTGCATTGTACCACAACTTCTGCAACGCGATGCGATCTCACAAAACAAAGCCATTCTTCTTGCGAAATATAAGTTCTAAGTTCTAATCTAATCCTGCCCGAACCTAGCTACCTACCACGCAGTTATGCAGAAGACTTCAGCACCAGCACTCTGCAGGTCCTGCGACCCCTATTCGCGAATAGTCAGTCGCCCTGGGCCTCAAGATCACCCCTCCCGCAGCTCCCGCAGCTCCCGCAGCTCCCGCAGCTGTGGAAACTGTGGCACGATATCTCGGGTCCCAACAAGTCCGCTGTGGGAAAAAGAAAACGCCAAAGTAGGAGCAACGGCGTGCATTCTTTGCGCGGACGGTAGATAGCACGTAGCAGGAGGGCACTTTTGTGGGTCAGGTGCAACGCTGAGGAAGGAAGATGGCGGTTGTGAAACAACCTTTGGACTTGGTGGCGCTAAGCGTGGACGAGCGCGTGTTGGTGAAATGCCGCGGGGATAGAGTGCTCCGCGGGAAGCTGCATGTGAGTTTGTGGCAGCAAGGCGGCACTTGATGACTTTGCTTGCTTGGTTGTTTGATATTCGTTGTTTGATATTCGTTGTTTGATATTTGTTGCTTGATATTCGTTGTTGGAGCTGACGGAAGATCGGTATGTGTTCGTGTTTACAGGCTTTCGACCAGCATTTGAACATGATTCTCGGCGATGTGGAGGAGACCATTCGCGAGGAGAAGGATGGCAAAGTTTTGGTGAGTGACCCTCGTGTTTGCGCTGGTGGTTTACGGGTAAGGCTGACCTGAGTACGTTCTGCTTCGAAGGAGACAAAACGGGAGAAGGAGATGCTCTTTGTGCGTGGAGATGTGGTAATATTGGTGAGCCCGCCTGTGCAACAATGACACTTTCTGGCTGGGACGTTGTCAAGGTTATAATAACTAGTTTCGCAGCTACCTTAACACTCAATTGTTCAAAGCAATAAATAACTATATTTTTTTCGTGATCTCAGGATCGAGGATCAAATTAGAAGAAAAAAGAAAAGACCGTGATCGCGCCTAGCTGGTGATTGTATTTCCCGCCCTACTCTTAAACTGGGACATGCTGAACACTTGGGCTCAAAGTCGCGTCCTCTTGGTGCTGGTGCAGAAAATCTGCTTGTAAGAGGCCATGCTCATCCATGTGCACATCGAGGTGCTTGTCGCCATGACGCATGTCTCTGTCGAAGTCAAATAAGAGATAAGGGCACCAATCGCAGCAGTATGGTCCTCCGCGATCGCCATCAAGATACGGGTCCAACCCCTTGAACGCCAACTTGACAGTCATGCTGGATACCAACATAAGAAGAGTGCCTCCCAACATGACCAGGAAAAATGGGTCTAAAATCGCATATACCACTTCAAAACATGACCGCGAGAAGCCAGCCGCATAAAGATTCTTACATAGGTCTGTGTCCTTGTCGTCTGTACCATTTACAACAGGACGTCAACAAAGAAGTCACATCACAAAACGTCGGGGTCAGTTGCGCTCACCAAGTACCATCCCTCAAAAAGGCTCCACACAAGCAGACCAACTTACCCAATATAGTATTCGTGATTTCTGGCATCTCCAAATCGACAAGAAACAGGGCTATGAAGAAAACTTCCCACGCGCAAAAGGCCCCAAGAAAGTTTACCAAGACCATAAATTTTTTGTGCATTCCTTTGCTCATCGGAACGGTCAAATTTATGATAATCAAGCCGGCTCGCAGCAATGGGCCAAACACGACGAAAAAAGCAAATGTGCCCATCAGTAAAAAGTCAAAACCGCCTGATGCGCCGGTGACTTTAGTAAGAGTCCAGAGTGAATACTGTCTCTCCCATTCGATACCGATTACCTTGTTTGCAATCTCAGGAAGGCTGCCAGGAACCGTTCTCTCCATCGTGTCGATGAAGATACCAGCGACTACAAGGATGGCGCTCCCAAACGCACCAAGAACGAGGAGCACATAGTTTCGCATCGGCCAAACCCTGCGGGAAACGCGTCTTATCAAAAGGACCGTTCCGGAAGTGTATTTGTCAACTGGTAACATGTCGTGATGATTCCCATGATGTGCCCCGCCCACATTATTTTCGCCTCCATCGTCGAGCGAAAATGCGTTTGCATCCGTGGAAACGAGTGAGTAGTAAGTGAAGCCAGGAGACCCCGTGGCGCCGAGCGCACCGTAAGGGGGACAGCCCCTTCGTAGGCGAGCGTTTCTTGCCCTAGCATTGTGGTCAATCAAGTCAATGAAAAAGCTCAGCAAAAGTGATATGACTACTGCAAAGCAAAAGATGTATATACCGTGCAGTCCTGCAATTCGAAGTTGAGCAGTACCAGACCCGGCAGTTTCAATGCCTTCAATCGCTCCTTTCGCAGCCGTCTCCACGACACTCGGATGGTCGTACAAAAACCCTACGCCGCCCTCGCATGCCTTGCATTTGAAAAAATCAGACCACTTGGAGCAGTCCAGCTTGAGCAGCCCGACGCATATCTCCTTTTCGGCCTGTGACTTGGTGTAGCTCTTTTTGAGTATTTCAGCTGCCTCCGGCAAAGAGCTGATAAGCCCCAATTTGATTTGCTCTGGATCTAACGTCAAGTCGAGATTGATCACACCAATCATGACGCAAACCACAAACACGTCCGCAAGCGAGTACTTGCCGAACGTTGAAAGCCAGTAAAATGCTGTCGTCCGCGAGATCTCTTTCACAGGCTTCCAAAAATGGTAATTGAGCAAGAGGAGCTTTGCGTGGGGCCAAACGCCGGAGAAGAGTACGAGAACAGTGGCGGCAAAGCGTGGCCCAAAGGTGGATCCCAGATCGCTTGCTTTCCAGAGCTGCTTGACGGCATAACCGTACGTAAACGTCTCCACGTCCTTTTCTTGATTAAGGGTGAGGTTTACCGTCGAATCGGCCCAGCCAAGTTTTTGGAAAAGGAACTTGGCCTCCGGGTTTGTCGCCTTCAAGGTGACGTCAAGGTCCATAGAGTAGAAGAGCCTCCACATTGGGAACACTTGCCCGTAGAGGTACATCGCATGAGCGATGATCATGAACACTTGCACAACCACCGCTGAGAGTCTCGGCGTGGTCTCAAAAAAGGCCAACGAGTATCTCGGCCCGTCTTCCGCGACCAAGTGCCTATCGAAGCCAGGCGGTGTTCGTAAAACAGCTGCGTTCGCATCCATCATGCCGTTTCTTTGCGCCACGGGCGCGGCATCATCCTCCACATCGAGCTCTGCCACGACATCCTCATTTTCTCTGTGCGCCCCCTGCGCTTCCCCGTCCGCTTCACTCATTCTCGAATGAAGCCAACGCCACACCACAAGAAAACCCACACGACCTACACGGCACTCGCGTGCGTGATACCGTAGTCTCGCTTACACTTCTTCTCCCGCTGCTGCTCCTGCTGCTGTTGCTACTGTTGCTGTAATCTCGCTGTCCCGCATGCAAATCCTTGCACTGCTTTGGGATGCTTTGGGATGCTTTCGATTCTTTCGATAAGCGCATTTCCCACCATGAAGACGCTATGAATGCACTGTGGCTCTGTAGTCTCTGTAGCTACATTGCTGAGGTGAACTGTGACTCTCTAAAGCTTACCGGACCGATTGAGAACGGTCCTGACTGTGAGTACCAGTACCAGTACATGTATGGGTTGGAAAATGTTGGAGAGGGATCGTGGTGAAGCAATGAAGGAGCTTGCAATTTCGAATGAAACTGATTCGGTAAAAGTAGGTCGCCGGTATTCGGGAGATGGACGTTGTGCGACTTTGGAGATTTGATGAGATGGTGACCGGGGTCCGGCGCGCTTGGGTCGATGGAGAAAGAGCTTGGCACGAGGATGCAGCGCCGGTTGGAAAAAAGTCGAAAGAGGAAGTGAAGGGATGGAGGTTGAAGGTGGTAGGTAGGTGGTTTGAGTTGGCTTTGAGTTGAGGTGTGGGGGATTTGAATGATTTTGGAAAGATAACCTCGGCGTTCAGCGCCTACCTTTGTCTAGCTCGTCTACCTTAAGGCCGTACGACGACGGGAGAATGCACTCCCCGGCGTCCTTGCCCTGGATCTTGCCGTCCTTCAGGTACTCTTTGTTGATAAGCTTTTGGTTCCACTCAATGATGGTGTCTATCATTGGTGTCTCCACGTCGAGCAGGAGAGCAATGTCCTTGAAGGTGCAGAGTCCAAACGGGAGGTCGGTTTCGAAAAATTTGTGCGCGAGAATAGGGACGATCTTGCCTTCCTCGACCTCTTTGTATGGCACGTTGTGACTTCCGAATGCTTTGTTCGTCTTGACAGTGGAGGTAAGCGTGGAGTCATCCTTGACCTGGTCCAGGTAATTCTCCAGAATGCAAGTTCGCAATCGAAAGTCCTCGTGAAGATGCTTATTGTCAGGATAGTGCTTGGCCAACGCCTGCACAATCGCGACGAGCTCGTCATCAAGCTTTGCGAGAGCATCCGCAGAGTCATCAGTGAGTCCCGCGTAGATTCGCACCGGAAGGTCGTCCTTGTTGTACGGAGTCTTTCCGTCCCAGTCCTTGAAGAGCCCGTACAGAATGGGAGGGTGAAGAGACGGATTGTTGGGCCAGAGTGTCGAGGCGAGGAAATCAGTGTCACGCATATCCTCGATGCGGAGGATTTTCTTCATGACGTCTTTCACACCATGCTGGTCCTTGCCGTCCTCTGTGGCGATACGGAGCATGCGCTTGGCGCCGAACACGACACCAGTCTTGCCGTACTCCTTCGTTCCACAGCACCAGGGAATGAGCTGAGTACCAAAGATGATGTAATTCCCCTTGCCGAGAGCGTCGGCGGCAACCCAGTTGAAGCCTCCATAAGCACAGATGGAGCCTACCATAACCTGTTTCTCACGATCAATGTGCGGACTGATCAGGTCCTTGAGCACTGCTGGATTGTGGTGGATCGGAATGCCAGCAATGAAGATCATGTCGCTCTGAGGGATGCATTCTGCGGGGTCTGAGGTGATGATATCCACCTCTTCCTCCAGGTGCTCCTCACCGCCCAGGTACTCATTGTCCTCATTCACAAACCCAACCTTCTTCGACCAATCTTTCGGTCGGCGTGTGAGGATCGCGACATCGTGCCCAGCTTGCTTCGCCAACACCGCAAAGATCGGCGTCGAGTTCCCGCCTCCAACCACCGTCACAAACAATTTGCCACCGTCTTCGGTCTTCTGCTTCTTCTGCACGGGTTCCGTCATGATGCTCTTCTTGCTCAGCCCTCGTTCACCGCGCAGCCACCGCCCTCTCCCAGCTCCAACTCCAGCTACTGGTACGCCAATCCCTTTCGAGAGCCTTTCGAGCCCCAGTGTCCAACCGCCTTGGCACCTCTCCTGACTTGCTTCAACAAAGCTGAATCTGCCAAGACCGTTGCTCCTTCTTCGTGCAGTTACCCTGCCAACGCGATGTCACTGTCAACGCAAATGCGAATGCGAATGTGAATGCGAATGTGAATGTGAATGCGAATGCGAATGCGAATGTGAATGCGAATGCGAATGCTCTTAACGCCCAACGCTCCAGTGTCTTCAGCGTCTCCAGCGTCTCCCGAGCTCAGACACGTTCAAAGCTACATAGTTAGTTACGGTAAGTTAGAGGACATCGGATCTTGCCATGTTCGCCATCTTCGACAAAATGAATCAAAAACAACATTCACTGTCATACTCTGTCAACTCAGAGTCTGAGTTTAACGACGAAGCGGCCTGCCATTGCGTGTGGTACAGTGGTTAGTAAGGTTTATGTTAGTAATGGAGAGGCGTCCGAATGGCGTGCTTTAAAATAAATTAATTTGAAATCCTGGCACTGCTAGCACATGGTAGTACTCGCTTAGAGATCAATTCGTTGCTCTTTCGGAGGTCAGGGCTAGTGAGCATGTCTTTGCGGTTAGCGGTTATTGTCAAGTTGTTTTTGATTTTGCTTTCTGTTCTGATTGTTGTTGTCTTGGTTGTGGCTGTCTTGATCTGTTGTTGTCCTTACTGTCTTAGGGTGTTGTCTTGCTTGGTTGTTGTTGTCCTTGGTGCATATTGTTGTTGGTTTCATGGTGTCGGTTGTCTTCATCTGTTGTTCTGTTCTCAGTGTCCCTGTTGCTGCAAGTTTTGTTGGTTGTTGACTTGCTTGTTTGCTGTGCTCTTTGGTTGTTTCGTTGTTGTCCTTGGTTGCCGTTCTTGCTGTCTTCTGTTCTTGCAGTTGTCCTTGTTCCAAAGTCGTTTTGGTTGTGTCTTTGACGATTGACTGATGATGCTTTTGTTGTTATAGACGGAAGAATTACAAACTAATTTCGACTTCAAGTTGTTTGTGGAATTTGGTCAAAGCGGACATGCGGGGCCAATGAGAAACACGCTCAGCGGCTCATCCGATCTCTCTGTCAAGTATAAGCTAACCAACCCGCCACACCTTCTTCAAAATTCAGCATCCTCCAACTCTGCAATGGCGACAAAGACGACGGACTCTCGGCAGCGTGCGTTGACTTTGCGTGAACGTTGAACCGCGATTGGAACCTTCAAGTGTTGGACAAGCAAGCAAAGCAGGTCTGCCTGACACTGACACCTGGGAAGGATAAGCTCACTAGGCTCCCGAGGCTCCAGTGAGGCTGCTATCTCCCTCCGTAACCTCGCTTATCAGCCCGCGTCTTGTGTTCTAGTCGACCTGGTGGCAAGAGATTGGCAAGAGTGGCAAGTGCTTTTGTTTTTTGTTTGGAAACTGTTTGGTTTGCCAGCAGACTCTGAGAGACGGAACGAAGGAGGTCGTCTGTCTTTTCGAAAGGCTTTCAAAAGCAGCCGCTATCTTGAGCAAGTTTTGCGGAGGTCTGCGACTCTGCGACTCTGCGTCGCCAGCGCGGGAGGAGATGAGCGGGCTCAGAGCGATGGAACTCGGGAGGTTCGTGGCGCAGCTGGCCGCGAAGACTCCCACGCCGGTGAGTGCGCAACGTGGTGGGACTTGTGTCGTCAACGAGACCGGGCATGGCTTTGGTTTTAGTTTGTTGGTTTCTGGTTGACGTGTTGGTTTGTTGACATGGATGGCTTGAACAATGGCGTGGGATTGGTGACCGACCGGTTCGTGTGGGTTGGACTGCGAACACAGGGGGGAGGAGCTGCAGCGGCGGTGGCAGCGAGCTTGGTACGTTGGCAACTTATTCTTTGAATTTGAAATGTGGGGCCTGACGTAGCGAGTTCTGCGACATCTGCAGGGCGTGGCGAGTGGATCGATGGCAGCCATTTACACGCAGCGCAAAAAAGACGAGCTCAGTGGCGCCGCGGAGAAGGCCAGGGCAATCGCCAAGTCTTTGCAAGAGGCTTCGGAAACTTGCTTGCAGATTGCAGATCGCGATGCACAAGCATACACCAACTTGCAGGCCACTTGGAAGAAAGACCACGGATTCACCGAGGAACAGGTCGATAACATCAAGAAGGATGCGCTCCAAGTCCCCGTAGACCTCGTCGAACTGTGTCACTCGCAGGCGACTGCAGTTCACGAGTTTTTGCCACTGTGCAACCCAAACATCAAATCAGACGCAAAAGTAGCAGTGCACCTTCTGGCCGGAGCAGCGCGAGCAGCGTATCAGACTGTGTTGGTGAACAACCCTGACCAGCCCCTACGAGGCAAGTTGGACGCTCTCCTGAGCGATATTTCTGCAATCGAAAATGGTGTGCTGTCCCCAAAGTAAATGCAAAAAAGCCCAAGCTGCTGCCAGCGTTGTCCAACGACGAAAAGCGATGGGCACAATAAAATAAAAGAGCCGAGAAAATAGAAAAGAGGATAATTCAAGTGTGAAAAAAATTGCCTACATGAGATCAAATGTACTTGCGCGTCAAGAGCAAAGGTAAAGAGAGTATAAACTACTTCTCATCTGTCCTACTCTGGCAAAAGATCCAGGCCAGTTGGAGACCCAAAGCTTGCCTCAGTCATCGGGCTTCTCGCATCGTTGATGTTACTGACTGGTGACGACATGTTCAGCAAATCGTCCAAGTCATCGCCTCCTTCTTGCTCATCGCCATCTTTTTCGTCAAGGTCATCCTCCTCCGCATACTTCATCGCCTGGGCGATGCGATCCTCAAGAGTCATACGCACCCCTTGGTCGTTAGGGTTTGCTAATTCAGCATTAAACGAATCGTCGTCCGATAGTGGGGAGGTCAGAAAGTCCAGCGCCTTACTCGGCGACTTTGGGTTTTTGATCTTGACATCATCGTCCTCGTCCTCTTCCTCCTCTTCCTCGTCTGTCTCTTCTTGAAGCTTGGGCGTGTCAAGAGCCTCCAATTGGTTTGCATCCTCGGCGCTGCCACTTGGCACCTCTGTGTCCGGCATTTCCAGCGCTTCAGGCTCGACCACGGATTTTGGCTCTGGTGGCTTTGGGCCGTTCGTTTCTGCCTTCGCAGGAGAGATCTGAGGAGCAGGACTCGTCGCCTTAGTGGCGCCTTTTGTAGCGGGTGTCACAGTAGTCTTCTCCGCGGGCGACTTTTCAGGGGTAGATTGCTTCTTCGCCGAGGAGGAGCCTGCCTTGCGAGTTCCGCTTGAGCGAGCAGATGACCGAATCTTTTCTAGATAAGATAGCGGCTTTTGTGTGCGAGGGGTGGTTGTCGCTGAAGCCCCGGGCGCCGGCGACGGAGCACCTGCGGCATCAGGCTTCGGAGAAGGTGACGGTGAAGCAGAAGAGCCTCCGAGGGACGCGCGTGGCTGGAAAGTGCAGTCCTTCATCTCCTCTTCTTCCTTCTTCTTGTCCATCTCTTTTAACTTATCGTTCATGCCCGACACATCCGCGAGGCGGTCCCAGATTGGCTTGGAAGAGCTACTGGACGACGCGTTTGCTTTGGAAATTTTTGGCTTGAAGCTGCACTCCGCCATTTCTCTTTCCAGTCTCGCCCTTTCTAGCTCTTCTTCCTTCTCCTTGAGCTTCTTGCCTTCTTCGTTCAGGCGCTCCCACACAGGGCGCCCACCTGAGCTGGTTGGGGAAGACTTGTTTTCCTTCCGTGTCGGTGTCTGGCCCAGTCCCGAGGTTTCTCCTGCGTCTCGCACAGCCCCAGTACCTTCCTTGTGGAGCCTTTCGAAGACCTCCTCGCCATTCTAGAGCAAGCAACACACACTTCTGTTAGAGTCAAACAGTTGGGGAGAGAAAGGGCACGTCGACAACAAACACGAAAATAAACTGCCCATACTATGCTATACTTACCGAACGAGGAGTTCCGTTCCCCAGTGAGTTGCGAACGTTAGGCTGGAAAGTGCACTCTTTAAGTTGCTCCGTGGAGATCTCATCCGCGTTTTTGGCAGCAGCGACATTCTTCGGCGCGCTCAGACGATCAATAGTCCCCGCAGAGAGTCTCGCCCGCATATTGCTCGAAGGGCGCTTCTGCTCCATCTCCGCGCTCTCCTCTAGCCTGGACGACCTCGACTCCGCCTCGTGGTAAAGACGCTCATGAATACTTCCTTGCGGGCCTTTGCTAGGTGTTGGCGCACGCGCAATCTTCGGCTGAAAGGTGAACGTCTTCCTTTCTTCCTCTTCCTTCTGCTTGCGCAGCGCTTCCCTCTTCGCCTCTAGCGTCTTGCTGTACTGGGCCAGTCGCTCCTGCACGGACCCTACTGCAGGCGCCGCAGCAGCCCCGACTCCCACTGACCTCCGCCGGTTGATCTTGGGCTGGAAGGTGCACCCTTCCAGCTCGCGCTGCTCCTTTGCGACTTGCTGCCTCTCCTGCTTCTCCTTGAACTGTCTCTGCAGCTCCTCCACTCTCGCAGACGGATTCGGCGACGGCGGCCTTGCTTGTCTAGCCTTGGCGGTGATCTTGGGCTTGAAGCTGTACTCGGCGGCCTCCTGCTGCATGCGCTGCTCGATGGCGGCCTTGCGCTTCTCCTCAAGCTGCTTGGCGTTTGCGTACAGGCTCTCGGCGCGCTTGGCGGGCGACACTCCGCGCGCGATGGACCCCCTGCGATTCGAGTTGGTGCGAGGCTTGAACGTGCATTCATTCAGCTCCGCGCTGACACCGGACAGCTCGCGCTCTTTCTCCTTCCTCGCGTTGGCTTCCTCGTACAACATCTCCGTGCGCGTCTTGCCGGGCGTAGTGGCGCGGTGCTCGCGCAGCTTTTTGCTGCTGACCAGCTTGGGGGAGAAGCTGCAGTCCTGCTTGATGAACTCCTCGCGTTTCTTCTCCAAAGACGCGCGCTGCTCGGCCGCGCGGTCGAACAGCTTGCTGGGACCCGGGACGATCGAGCGGCGGCGACCTGATGTGGGCGACCTGCTTGCTGCACTCTCTGCAGTAGGAGACTTGGATGAGGACGACGAGAAAGACGACGGGGCTTGGTCGGCATTGCCGCTCTCGCTTCCTTCTTTGCTCGCGGGTTCCGCACTTTGCGCGTTGGATGGAGGCGTGGCTGAGTTGATCACTGGGGAGGCGTCCTTCTTCTTCTTGGCTGCGGAGAGGTTGGGGTTCTGAACGCCGTTGTTGCCAACGTTGTTGTGGCTGGCCACGGACTGCTGCACCTGCACCTGCTCTTTGTCGTCGTCCATCACCTTGTCCATCTCATTGAAAGAGTGGCTGTGCTGTTTCGCGGCAAGCTCCTCGTCCATCACCGGCGACGTGGGCGGCGAGTTCATGTCGTCCATCTCCATCACCATCCTGATCTTGTCCTCCAGAGACGCCATTTTAGCGCACCCAGGCTAATGCAATTAAACTCACTGTCGATCTCACTGTTTCAGCTGCCAAACCACCGACCTGCCCGACAACGGGGACCAACTTTCGCGACTCCACAAGTCCAAAAGTCCACAAGTCCGCGAGCAGAGATATCTTTGCTCACCCTTTCTTCGGGACAATTATTTGCACAGTTGCACAGTAATTGCACAGTTATTTGCACAGTTATTTGCACCCGTCTCGTGAGGATCCCGTCTCTTTTCCCTTTGTCCCTTTCTCCCTTTTTGCAGCCGCGCTTACCGGATACGCTATTGCACTGCCTAGCCACGCGCTGCCACCGCGCATCAACTATGTATCGCCAAAGCCTTGAATGAAGCGCTCTGTGTGCGAGGACACTTGGCGTATGCGCGCGGACCGGTACTTGAGCGCTAGGACTCTGTAGTGGCTCGCCTCCTCGTGCTTAGTGCTTAGTTGCAACGACCGTTTTAACGCTTTACGCTAAGACTACTATCGCGATTCGAGCGTAGCGTAGGGTTGTCTATGCGCCACTGGAACAGTGCTATGTGGTATTATGAATGAGGGTAGAGGGACGTGGTAGGACGAGCGCGTAACCGATCTTTTTTTTTTCTTGAGTTTGATTTTAGATCATTTTTGATCTTTGACCTTCTGATTTTGGGGCACAATTGACTCTCCGATGAGTGAGATGAGTGGTTTGCAATGTTTGCTAAGGTAGATAAAAGGAAAGAAAGAAAGAAAGGTGTGCACGCCGGGAAGGAGTGCTGCGCAAGAGATGAGTGGCTGTGACGGCGAATGTGCTATGGGGCTGTGTTGGTGAAAGGATAGGGAGAAGCAAGCCAGAGGCGATTCGGCCAGATCTGAATTATCTGACAGTGAATTCTGAATGAAACAAAGCCGAAGAACAAACACGTGTTCTTCGGTCTTGAGGCGTAATGCTACCTACACAACTAATGATCGGATACAGTAGAAATGCCTTGGGGAATCCCTGATCATCTTTTAGGAGTACAAGTAGAGAGCAGTAAGATTGCCCGCACAGACTGTAATTTCTTGACAGATTCGGAAGATTAAAAAAACCATGGCCGAAGAGGATTCACAGCAGGTGAAAGTCCTTTCGAAGACATATCGAGATGGCTCCTCTCAAGGAGAAAGAGCAGTGCTGCATCGAAGACATAACGTCTTCTCGACGTGCTGCGGGGTTTCCTGGCTAGTCCACCAGCCCACGCGAGAGGTAAAGGTTGCCGCATGAAGCCGCCACTGTGAGCCAAAAGTGTGAAGGGGATCTCTCTTTGCATGGGCTGACGTTTCTGTCGAAGAGATATATCTTCTACTGGTTGGCAAGTCAGAATGCAGCCCCGAATGGTTCTCGCTTCGCATTGGAAAGAAAAAATCTCCTGACAAGTCCACAACATCTTGCGTTGGAGAATGAATGGCAAGGTGACGATTCCTGCATATCTTTCGAGAGTAAACGCAAAAGGGCATATATGTGCTTCCACTGAGTGAACGGAAGCAGAGACCCATGTTTCTTTTGTGTAGTAGACAGATTCGTAGGAATGACCTTTCAAAGCATGATTCATGCACCTGGTTCCGAGAGATGCTGGCTTCTCCGAAAAAGTAAAGACTTCGGAAACAGCTTCACCTTCATCTCATGATTTCTGCTCTTTTTACAGATGGGGGATCCCCCCTCTTGCTGAGCCTTCGACGTAGTGTTGCTTTCATCGAAGGCCGTTGTCACTCTTGTCACCTTGCGCAACCATTGGAACAGGCTACGCAATGCCTCTGGACCTCCACGACAATTTCATAATAAAATTTTCGCGGACATCTGATGGCCTTTGTGCGTTGAAAATCTATGAACTCTTGTTGTGTGTCTCTTGACGTCCTCGTCGTTCTCCTCAGCTTGCATGCATGAGAACGGAAAAGTGAAACTATCGGCAAGTTTGTTCGCCAGGTGATCAATGACTTAATTACCTTAGCCTTACTATCCATTATCTATCTCTTAGCACACGAGCGTTTCATGCAAGTCGTGCAGTGTCTCATCCGCGAAACAGTGGCCCGCCTACGTGTGAGTCCCGGCGGAGAGAGAGGATCAGGCGTGAAAGGATTTAATTTAAAGCTGGAAAGGAGAGCAGGTCGCGATTGAAAAGAACTCCGTTCTCCGCTCCCATTGACAACTGCTCTGAATCCCGAAACCAACCCATTCCCCGAACTTGCAATACATTGCATTCTCCCACCTCCTACGGTGCATACCAGTACCATAAACCCTATTCACCACTAGCATTCCGAGTACAGACTAGCTTAGCGAGCTTCACTCACTCACCATCAGTTCAGGTAAGAGGAGGATTATTTGTGTGTATATAGATCAAACTGTAGGAGTGGGAGGAAACTGACCAACTTTGTGCGCTTTGAGCGGAAGAGAGCGATTAAAACAGAGAGACAACATGAGATAACTGCAGGACGAAAGTTGGAACTTGGGGCGCGGACTAGGTTGGAGAGTAGGTGAGGCGTAGAAGCAAAGATAGCCTAGTCGCGAGGACGGATGAGGACAGAGAGTTGGCAGGACCAAACGAGGCAATAGAAACCGCTCAATTCGCGTACTAGTACACGAGTTGGCGAGTGGGTGAGTGGGTGAGTGGGCGAAGAAGTAAAGGAGTAAGGGTGTAAGGGAGCGAGCGCGGGGACGTCAGTGGAGACCCATCTGTTGGGGCTCTCGTGTGTGGTCAGAGTGGCTCGATCTTGGCGGGCAAGTATTGCGCGAGGGAGGAACACGGCTCAGAGTGAAAGGCGGACTTGGGTCGCCGCGCAAAGAGACGACCGAGCGGAGAAAAATGCTTCAGAAACTGAAGACATCGAAGCGGCGAACGGTGCAGAAGGTGCTGCAGTCGCACGGGAAGGCAGAAAACACAGTACATGACCCCGAATATGAGATGGCCGTGCAGAGGTTTTTCGCATTGGAGAAAGAGCTGCACAGCGTGCTCAACCGGATGAAAGATAGCAAGAAAATCACAGAACGATACGCAGCCGTGCATGCTGCGCTGGGAAGCTACCTCGCGATTCCGTTCTCCAATCCCGGGTTCGAGGACTCGCAGTCCCATGATGCTTTTCGACTCGCAAGTTGCCTCACAAAGTCTTCTGATTTGGTAGCCAAGTCCGCCTCGGTGGTTTTGCAAACTCAGGCGATCGATGTGCTGGATTCACTTCTTAGGAACGCATTCCCTGAGAGGCGTAAACTCATTTCTGACCACGCCGGACTCCTCATGGATGTGGAGTCATACCGCCGTCGTCTCAACGCCCTGCAGCTGAAAGGCAAGGAAGGCCACGACCCTTCGCTCGTGAGGCTGAGTCAAAAACTCAGCAATACGCAGGCGGACTATGACACCAAGCACCGGGAGCTCTTGGCGGATCTGAAGCAGCTCTATAATGACCGCTTTAAGATCTTAGAGCCCATTTACGCAGCTTTCGTTGCCACGCAGATGGAGTTTCACGGATACATTAACGAGGGAATCGAAGGCTTCGTGGCCCATGATCCAGACGCAGGCGAGCACATCAATTCTTCGAGACAAGCGATACGAGACATAATGTCGAATGGTGTCCCCGAAGGTTATCACCCCAAGCCAAAGGAGAAACTCTTTACTCGTCTGCAGAATTGGGGAACGCCGCGAACTTCTTCCACCAAAGGGAGCGAGTCATCCATGGCCGTGTCCGGTTCCGGATATGATTCTCGGAGGGGTCTCGAGAATTCGCCAACCAACACTGCGAACGGCTCTGAATACGACTTGTCGCAGAACGGCAACGGCAGCCCACGCGACGATGAGGATGTTGACCAGACCTCGCCAGACGGTCAGCTTGCGGGCGTAATTCGTCTCAATGAAGAGAGCTTTCTAAGCGACGGTTTTTCTCCGTCCTCTAGAGAGAGCCCCCACCCCGAGGCCACGTCAGACAAGTCGGAGCAAGGGTCGGGCAAGAGCTTTCAGAGTTCCGGTGGACCTCGAAGCGTGTCTTCCCAGTCACAAGCTCAGCAGTCCTTCAAGAATTCCCATGCCGTCGAGCAATTCAGCCCGTCAAGCATCCAATCTGCCTCCGATCTAGGCAGCCCGAACGACGAAGATACCGACGACCAAGGCTTTTCGCCAGACAACGCTCTGTCCCCAAATACATCAATAGCATCGCCAGGCTCGGCGCCAGACGACGAGGGAGCGTCTGCGCAGAAAGGATCGGGCAAGTCCATACAAAGCAAAGCAAAACAAGTGAACGAAGACAACGAGGTGGAGTACGTCAAAGCCGTTTACCAGTTCACAGGGACGGATGCTGAGGATTTGCACTTCAAAAAGGACGACATTATCAAAGTTCTTGAGAAAATTGACGAGGGGTGGTGGCGCGGCGAGCTTCGAGGCGAAACTGGTCTCTTCCCGGTCACTTTTGTTCACCCTTATCAACCATAAGTACAAAGTAGTTGCTCAGTTTTTTGGCTCGCCTTTCCTTCCCTTTCCGGGCACCATTTCCACGAGCAATCAGCTCTCAGAGCTTCTGTGCATTTCCATCACGATAGAATTGAACAGAACTATGATTCATTCACAGTTAATCTTNTCATGATTCATTCACAGTCAATCTTGAAATCAAGTGAACGTGAAGAAAGGTGAAAACTGTCAAGAATGTCAAGAATGATTTGAAGTTTGAAATTTCCAAAAACGAGATTGCATAAGAATCGCTATACCTCACTAAGACACCCCTCCGGTTCTACTGACCACCCACCGATTACGCTAATCCCCGCACCGCTCATGTCATGTCATGTCATTTCACAACAGCCACTGGCATCCCTACTGTTTACTGTAGTTCTGAGCCCTCTGTTTCCTCTAGTAGGAACTCTATCTAAATCCGCACACCTCTCAGACTCTTATTGAAGTATTAAAGGATACTACTTACCGAGGACCCCTCGTTAGCAGGCGCCACATTTTCCTAGCACAATCCATAGCGACGCAGTGGCTAATACCTTCTATCACTACCAATAATTCAACATCCGGCTCACAAGACGTAATACATACTCCTACCACGGAAAAGCCTGGCTACGAGATTGGCTAGCCACTAATAGTGTCCTATATTAACTTGGTAGGGTTTCGCTATGAAGTTATCCTTCGTACTGTGAACGCCTACGTGAGGCGTAGAAGTGCTAGTTCCGAGAGAAGGAAGAAAGGGAAAGGAAAGAAAAAGAAAGAAAAGAAAGAAACAAGGAGAGAAATTGTGAGAGAAGAAAAAAGTTCGGAGCACACGCCCCTCACAAGACCTGCCGCGCAATATCGTGCCCGCAGCTGTAGCGCGCTATAAAAGCCTAAAGCACGCGTACCTGATCGGTAGGAATCGGCGGCGAAGAGCTGCGGGGAGGAGCGCACGCGGCGGACAGAGACTTGACTGAGTGCATTGGAGCGGACAGATAGCAAGGGTCGATCTCCTCTCCCCGTTGTTCTCTTTCTCATTCTCTCATTCTCTCTCTCTCTCTCTCTCTCTCTTTATTCCTTCGCAGGTTTGTGATTCGCGAGGTTCACGGTGTACAGCGAGGAGCCAGAAGATCTGAGAGGAAGGTCGGTAGAAATTTTAATTTTTGATTTTCTAGTCTAGAGAGCAAAGCTAAACGCTGGAAAAGCTTTGCGGCTGCAGGTGGCAGTGCGCGCCTATATTTGCACGGTTTGGGACACACAGTGACACAAGGTAGCGAGCGGAACTAGGTAGTGTGAGAAACACGCAAAGACGTATACGTTGGTACAGATACGAACCGGTTTTACTCAAGGGCAAGCGGCGGGAGGGCAGCATCAAGTAGCACTGCGGACGTTGTGGACACAATGAAGCGGCGGGCATTGTTTGGGCAATGGAAGACGCCACCACAGGTGCTGTACCCTTCTTCTGGGTCGGGGATGAAAAAGTCCACGTCCATGCCGGCGTTTAATTCCGTCCCAGACAGCGAGCAATTCGCGTACCACGGCGGCATGTTGCCCATGGGCGGGGCCATGTCCATGGACGACTCAACGGGGCTGGGCATTGACGATGAAGACGGGTTTTTCGGTGATGGCCTGCCAATGTCGCAACGCGGGGACTTTGCCGGTGACGGACTCAAGTTCGCGTCGCCAAACCACGCGCAGGGCCACTTTGATGCGAATGGCATGCCAAAGAGGGCGATGTCCTACCAGGATTTCAACGTGGGCTGGCCCGAGGACGAGCCCACAACTGGCGCACATGCGAGAAGCGGACTTCTCACAGGGAAGCGCACGGCGCATGTGCTCGAGAAGCAGATGCAGCAGCACCCACATTTTCACTCTGGCGGAATGGGCCACTTGCCGCCTCAGCAGCAACAGCAGCAGCAGCAGCAGAGATTGCAGCACCTACAACAACAGCAGCAACAACCCCAACAACCCTACGTAAACCCCAGGCACTCGCTCCTCCACGGGACCAATGTGCCGTCGTCGTCGTCGTCATCTTCGAGCAGCTCGTCCGCAAAGTCACCGAGCGGCAGCTCTGGCCCGATGCGCCACTCGTCGCACAGCGCGGAGAAGGAACTCAACGCAGACGAGCGGAGGCAGAAAAGGCTGGCGAAGAACAGGGTATCAGCGAAGATGAGGCGCCTGAAGAAAAAGGCTACCGTGGATCACTTAGAGATCGAGGTGGAGGACCTGCAGCGAAGTATTGGGTTCTTGCGGACGCTGTTAGATTACCGAAAGCGAGGGGTCGCGCCAATTGCTTCCCCTGTAAATTTTCCTCGCGAAGCCTTGGCAACGGCTTTCGAAGCTAGTCAGCAACCTGTCCAGTCGGGCGATGAAGCTGAGCTGCAGGGGCGCGCAGACGGAACGAGAATGAATCCTAAGGCTTTGTCTGAGGAGGAGGGTGAAGCGCTTGCGCAGCAGATTCGAGAGCAGCTGACCCATCTCAGCCTGGAGGATCTTCGCGGTCTACTGGTGGACCACCTCTTTGCTGGCAAGAGTCAGGAAATGTCTGTACACCTCTTTAGGCGGCAAATTGCTGCCCAACTTTTTCTTGACCACCATGTGACGTGGGCTGAAATTTTGCGGCATACGTGCACTGCAAACGAGGCTATCTTTGTTTTACTTGGAGACAATTTTGTGCCGTCAGAACTAGATAGCCAGGCCGCTGCTCTGCGCCAGAGTTTTTTGCTTGATTCCCTGCGCGACAACGGCGGGCTGAGCCTGCCGCCAACGTCGTCGCCTTCCAACGATGGCAAGTCGCCCGCTGGGCAGAGGATGACCAGTCGCTACGGACAAGATGGATTTGCTAAAGGCGTCAACCCATACCCGTGCTCCTCCTCCTATAGCTCAGCTGGGGTGACTGATCCAAACGTGGTGCAGGCCAAAGTATCTCGCCTGCGAAGCGATCTGTTGCAAACATTAAACCTGAGCGAGCAGCAGAAAGCCAATATTGCTCAATTGGGGTACGGTCTTCAGAAAGAACAGCTCATTTGCCACGCCTATTCTCGAATTGCTGCGACATTCTCTTTGAAAAAGTGGTTGGACTACCCCCAGATCGAAGCTATATCGGATGCATTCCGCGGCACACTTCAGCAGCATCAGATGGACAAGTATCACAGCTGGGCTCGACGAAATCTCAGCGCAATCGAGGCACTTGAAATTGCTCCCCCTGCGAGCGAAGGTGTTCCACAGTAACACTGGATTCCTGTTTTGATTTTTGGTTGATAGATTGCTGTTGACTTCAAGTGCAAGTCAGGTCTTACAATTAGTTATGAGAACGCGCACATCTTTGCCCCGCATACCGCCAACGTGCACGCCTCCAGCCTTCCTTGTCCAACCAATCACGGAGGGCAATTCAAAATCTACAAATGCTCGAGCTGGTAGTATTGGGGTTTGGAGCACGCTCATCCTTGAGGGTCGCCAGCTGCAATGAATTATCGTTAGCGCGCAGTCCACCCACACTATTCTTTGTCAACATATATTCCAAGGGAGAGAAAGCAATTTAAAGATGGGCTTTACTATCAGTTCTTTGTGCGTGCGTGTTGTTTATTGTATTGTCTCCTTTGCACCTCCTCTGGGGCGACTGCTGGCGCGTTTATAGTAGTGCTGGAGAATTAGAAAAAGAAATTATATTTCATGTCAATCGGTCACTACTTTCACTTTTCCTCTATTCAAGTTAGCGGAGGCAGCGGATTCAAGCTGGTTCGGTTGGGCAGCACAGTTTTCTGAAGCACCTCCTCTACCCTGGTATCGCCAGAGGTGTAGAGCTTTCGTCCGGCATGAACAAATGACTTCGACCCGGCATTTGGGATGAGGGACTTGCTCCCATCGACGTCGAAAGGCTCAAGCTTTTGTCGAATAGATATCTTCTCTGCTCCTTTTAATCTCGGTATACGAGATGGCCTCGCAATGACGTTCTTTTCGTCCCCTCTTTTGCCTTGTGATGGCGCGCTCGGATACGCAAACTCGGATATTTGTGGCCTTGAATTCAAGGGCTCCAACGTTTTAGGGCGGTGAACTTTGGAAGACACAACTCGCCGTTGCCGGACCTCTCCATCAACATAGGTTCGGATACGGCTACGTGTTGGAGAAGATTTGGCACGCGGGATTTCAACTAATTCGGGCAGCACACCCTGCCCGTACTCTTGAACGTGCTCCTTCGATTTGTGGTCCAGCTTTGGCAGGCTTGCTTTGCTACGGGACCCCGAGTTTTTGAAACTCTTTGGTGGTGTGAGGAATTCCTGTACGCTACCGTCTTTACATTCCTCGACTGTCACGCCGTCATCCTCGTCCACCTCCGGGGTCGCCACTCTCTCTTGGCTGTCAGTGTCTGTGACAATTTGCACGCGAAGGTTTCGCAACGGGGGATTTTCATCTTGTTGTTTTGTTTTGCGGTTTCGTTTTTCTGTAGAGGCTGGAACCCGATTTTCCCTCACAAGGGATTTCTGAGAATCGCCTCGCTTCAAAGCCGAAGGAGCCCGAACATTGCTTAGGCTGACTCCTTCGACCACCTCCCCGTCATCAAAATTGATCTTGAAAGTCCCCGAAATGTCGCAACGAGATATTACACCAGGATAAAACCGTTTCCAATCGTTCGCTTTGGCTAGCACGCGGTCGCCCAAACCAAATTCTGGCTCGCTTGGTCCTGCCGCCACACCGTCAGATACAGACTCTTCCTGATGGTCTAATCCTCTGGACTCCATCTCGTTTGCAGCCTCCCGCCAAGACTCAGAAAACTCATCTTGTTTTGACATGAACTCTTCCTGGTATGACTTGCGGTCAGCAGGTAGGCTGGCAAGGTCAAGAGATGGCACTCGCTGCAGTGTCCGTTGGATGACGAGCTCCCCATTGTCTGAAGGTGTTCCCTCCGAATCTTCGGAAACCAAGACAGGGGTGTCCTTCCTGGATTCAGCAAAGCCAATTCTAATGCCGCTGGACTCCTGTCGAGCTGCAGGACCTTTGGCTCGTCTGTGGCCATCCTTCTCGGCGGCACCTTTCAGCTCCGGCAACTGTTCGAGGAGACTCGCTTTATCAAACGAAGCTTTGCCATCCAAACTCTCCAATACATCTGCATCGACAGACAGAAGAACCGCCCCACTTGACATTCGAAGTGGAAATCGAGTCACTGGAGCAGCCCCTTTAGTAGCGTGTTCGTTTGGCGAAACCCACTCGAGGAAGGTAGCATCATTCAGCCAACTTGCGCTCCGACGAATGCTCTGAGGCGTCAAGTAAACAACTGAGTCTGTAGCAGGGCAGAGGCTCTCCACGAGCTGAGCCCAGCTCCAGGTCTTCCGTGCGGTGAGTTCTTGGCTGCTGAAAACCGTCAGCGTTTTGCTCTCGCTCATCTCCAGACTGATGACACGAACCAGAAACTCCTCATTCGAAAGTGACTCTTCCTGTTCAAGTACTTGCACGAAAACCCCTCTTCCGTCTCCAACACGCTTTAACGCACTGGATAAGCGCCTGCCGTCGGAAAGCGGCTCGCCGACTTCATTCCTCAAGGTTTTATCCAACAGTCTGATATTGTTGATGTTTTCAATGCCAAGTGCTTGCGCCACCGCGGCTCTAAGATCGTCGACTTGTCCACCATTGAGTATATTGACTCTGCAGAGCACCTTAAGACCAGCGTCAGACTTGCTTGGTCTTTCAAAAATTCGGAACATGACGTGGTCCTTGGGAATGGGTTTTCCTTTACCGAGGTGGAGCACAGACTGGTCTGTCAGCCCTGCCGCCTCGATCGTCGCATCGTGGTCCTTTAGCTGGGATCCTGTCTGGGACTTCTTCAGGTGGTACTGTCCCGGCCCACCCTCGATATCCGAGGGTGGAAGCATACGTAGCATCTGCTCCTTGGCGTCTTGTAAAGTAGCAGCACGAGAAATTTTCATGCTGTATTCATAGTCTGTGGGAGAACCTTTCCTTGTCTTTGCCGGGTTGTTGAAATAGATGGTCATGAAATCCTTTGTCTCCTGGTGCTCAGCGATGATGTCTTCGGGTGATTTGGCTCCGACAATGGTTATAATAATTCCGTCTCCAGACGATAAGCCATGGTCCGCACGCAGGCGGCTATCTGGTTTCAAGACTTGGAGCATGTCCTCCTCTGTGTCGTCGATGGTCTTCTTATTCTTCTTCCGCGACCGCATCAGCTCGCGAAACAGCAGGATGCCTTGCTCGCTGATTGGGATTCCTAACCTTTCTTCAATTGCGTTTTGGAGATCTGACAACACGGGTTCTCTCCCATCGGCAGCAGGGATTTCCAGCGGGAGCTGAGAGTACAGGAGAGAAGCGTGGCGGTCTCCGTGAAGCTCCACAGAGGAACGTCGCCAATGAGTAGCAGCGTTCATAGGGTTCGCGCTTCGCTGTCGTGAATCCCAACAGAAAAGACGCAGCTGCATTTGCTGGATGTCAAATTCCTTGAACGAGGTCTGGTAAGGGCTCAAAAATTCCAATAACAGCGGAAAATATGAGGTGATGGCCAATTTTTCGAGTGTCGCGCTCTCTTCATGAGCTTGAAAAGTTTCCCCAAGTTGATTGTCAAGCTGATAAAACTTTCGAAGTCTGCACTGCGCTAGAGGGTAAAGGTGGCGAAGGTCTTTGGGAACCAAAAGATGATACGCTCTGTGTTTAAGATCCGTGATGGTGCACTTTCTGGAGTGCAAGGTCAAACTCACGGTAGAGGGCACTTCGTTTTGTGCACAGGCTCCGTTTCTAGGATCGACCATCGGCCCACGCTGAATTTTAACCGTGAGAAGCTGCTTGTCCATGCGAGCAACCTTTCGAAGAAGGCTTTTGGACTCGTTTTCGTTCTGAATCCATCTCAAGATCCGCTCTGGAGGGATTGCGTTGGGGACTTTCCAATCTGCGCACCGGGAATACAAGAGCATGTACGCTCCGCCTTCCGCGAGCGATCCTCCCTGCGAGCACATCCGGTCCATATCTGACTTCCGTATTCTGGTCACCATGGTGTCATTAAATTCATGCCAGTCATTGGCCCCCGTTCGCAGAATTGCGTAGTAATGTCCAGAATTAGCGTTTCCACTGTGCACAATCACTCCGGTGAGCATGTACTTTCCCTCTTCAGGATCCCTCAACGCTTCTTTCATTTCCAATTGCAGCGACTCTGAGAAAGAGTCGTCGTCTTCGGTGGGAATTTTTTTGCCCTTCGCACCGGCCGAGCGGAATGCTTCCGGTGAGATAGAGTCTAGTCCGGTGAGGTCCGAGACGTCGATCAAGTCGGGGATCGCAACGCTCTCCAAGAGCTTGACGCGACGATCGATTTCCCAATCAAAAACAAACCTCTTCATGTGGATAACCAGCGTGGTTGGCAAAGACATGAGCCGGTGGCCTTTAATCGCATCCACCTTGCAATCGCAGTGCTCGCAAAAGTACTGATTCTCTCCGTCCAACCTCTCAATTTCTACAAATTTATCCAGGGCGTTGTCGACACTTCCAGTACCTTGCACGAATAAGCTCAGGTCTTGGAACTCCTCACGCTTGGCGCGTTTATGCCCGCACTTTAAGCAGATAATGTAATCTACCAAGGAGCCTTTAAATGGGTTTGTCAGCTGCTTCCCGTTATTAAATTGCTCCAGAGAGTCAAAGAGAACCCTGCACAGTTCTTGAACGTCTTGCTGCTCATAAGCTTGCGACTCCGACCACCCAAAGCTCTTCGTCAAAGGCTTGGTGGACACCGAAATCTGCTCTGCAAATTGAAGCCTCGCGAATATTTTCTGGAGCTGTCGAGGAATGCATCTCTCTGAATTTGCAGCCTCTTGTTCCGTTTCTTGCCACGAGTATATTAGGTCGCGGAATTCGCCGCAGTAGAAGAGGGATTGCAATAAGGAGTTTAAATAACAGGTCGCGCCTTGGTTCACGAGCCCGATGTACGCATTGGACAGGCGGTCACACGGCTCGAGCCCTTGCTGCCCCTCCTCCGCCACGAGAGCCTTCAACTCTTCTTTCTTTCGCTCGTGCAAGCCGTAGTCGTACTCGCTGTCGTCATCGCTATCGTTCTGGAACGACCCAGCTTCGCTCTGATACTCGTCGTCTTCGTAACTTGAGTCATCCCTCGAACTCCGTGGAGACTTGCGCGTTGGAGCCATAATTTTCGGCTCTCAAGGATGCAGAAAGCAAGCAACGCTCCCTGAAACCTGGAGCTGTGGCGTGAGACGGGATGGCGCACGTCGATGAGAATTGATGTTGGGCGCGGCTCGATGGACACGTTTGAGCGCCGGGCGACGTGCGCTCTGTACTCGTCCTCGTGTACTGGGTGTGAGTACTGGGCGAGAGTTCGAGTTCCAATACACGTACCGGTACAAAGGCTCGACTATGCCGGAGCTGCAGTATCGCCGGTACTAGCTACTACTTCAAAGCGAGTGCCACGGTCTTTCTTTTTCGTGCAGTGCTTCCAAGAGCCTCCATTCCTTTGTTCATTCGTCTATTCGCATCAATCAATCAAACTATTACACCCACCTCTTCATGTCGCCTCCGCGCGCGCAGGTAATCGTCAAGAACGTCAAAAGGGCGCGGCGATGGTGATGGTGATGGCGATGGTGATGGCGCCGGAGCTTTCATTCAGAACCAAGATGTCCCAAGAGAAAAAACACAAACCATCTACAAGTTCAAAGATTGTTGCAATAATCTCATGCGATGCGCGAAAAGAAAAGTCGCAGGCTCTGCTTCCTGTTTGGCTTTCGTTAACTTACGCTTTAATTATTTCCTGCAAAGTCCCACGTCAGAGAGACAGAGTCAGAATCGACCTCAGTGCCAGTCTCCCTTTACACTTCGTCAGCCCATCTGGGCGGGCGCGTAGATGTTAACTTTATTTAAGCTACAAATAAGCAATTACCAAACACAATTAATATTTTCCAGCCGTTTGACCGTTGCGTTAACGTTTTTTTCTTGTTACAGTTTTGCATTGCTCTTTTGTTGACAGTGACGCGAGAAATCTGCAGATTTGGATGAATGGACGTGTATATTGGTCAGACCTTCCGAGTGCGATCAACGCGAAGGCCTTCGCGAGAAGATAAGAACAAGAAAGTTGGGATTTCCGTCCACTGTGAGAAAGATCGGAGACTCGGGAGGATGGCGAAATATGTAAGCGAGCCCACCGCAGCAACTCCAGCTTTGGAGCAGATCGAAGTCGTTCCCGAGGACCGCAGCTGGACAGAGTTGCGAAGTTGCACTGTGAGCTAGCTATTGAAGCGCAATTTCGCATTTCGAGCAGTACAGGCCAGGTTAAGTTTTGATCAATTGACAAGAATCAGAAATTGATTGACCATCAACGTCAGCGCGTGACTGGTCAAACTAACTCTACAGCTCTCAGCTTTGGCGTCCAGGTCGCAGCGCGCCTATCCATGAGGGAGGTCATGGACGTGCCTGCGATGATGATGAGAGTGAACATGAGTGAGCCGCAAAGGGAGCTAGCCAGCATTGAGCTGTGAGTTAAAGTTGTGTTCCACTCTCTTAGATGCATTTATTATGATTATGTTAAAAAGGTTGTAAAGCAACCTCAACTACATATGCCAAGAGACAACGTCCACATCCACTTTCGCTCTGACACTCACATCCGCAGCGCACGCTTTGCTCGTCCAACGTCGGCCCGGGCCATAGAGTGGCGAGAAGAACGGCCGGGCAGTGTCTGTCGCTGAGTTGGCGCTCAGAGATTGGAGGCAGGCTGTGGCGGTGAGCTCGTTGCGCGATAGGGCAGTCAAAGCTGGGCGGCAAAACAGAAGTCGGCATTGCCCCGGGGCGAAAGGCACAATGGGGGCCGGAGCATCTGCCGGCGGGATGAATCGGAAATCGACTTCCACGACGGAGTTCGAAAGCAATCCGACGACGTTCGCTGGCACGCGAGGGCCGGGGGCGTCGTACTTTATTGAGCTGGCCAAATGTGAGGTCGTGAATACACAGGTGGAAGTGGCAAAGGGAGACTCGGCCGTAGTAGCGCTTCCTCGCGGAGGTATTTTGGTCAACTACTCGAAAGGGACAGTGCAATTCGGGCTGCCCCCGGAGACGATCAAAGATGCGTTGCTGTGGGGCCTAAATGTGCCCACCACATTTGTAATTCTCGGAGACGAGATGTTTGATCGGCAGCTTGGAATAAACATTGCGGAGTTCGAATTCCCAGCGTACTTCAACTTTTTCGTCAATGGAAAGCGCGTCACACTCATCACCACTCGCAACGTTGAGCAGCGCGTACGCGCGATATTTCGGGAGACTTTGCTCGGGCCAGAGCCAGGCTCGTACGACTTGAGCCAAGATTTCTCCTCTTCGTTGCCGGGCGGCCTGTTGAGCAAACAGAATCAAGACACCCACTGGCCAGACTTTGTTTTGGAAGGCTTGGCGCTTGATAACCAGCGCGAATTTATTACAGTGGACAAACTGTTGCACTTTGAAATTCTTGACAGTGACAGAAAGCTACCACTGAACTCTGTACGGCCGAGCCGGAATGACAAAAAGAACAGCTTGATTCGCCCGAGCGACACAGGCAAGATCATGCTGGATCCTGAGCTCAATGCGTACGTCAAGTGGAATCCCATCTATAAGAAATTTCTGGTTCGCGAAGGGAAGCGAACAATAGCTCAGATAGATCACAAATTTTTAAAGCCGCGTCTGAAGCAAGAACGTAAGGTCAAGCACGAGCCATTTGATGTCCCCATCTTTGGCGTCACAATGCTAGGAACCTCCCACGGATTTGATCCGAAAGGTACGACCACGGGATTTGTGGTGTGGGTAAACCGTCGAGGCATTATGGTGGATCCACCCCCAGATTGCGCGGATGTCCTCCGAGACATGGCCATTCCTTCCCGCTTAATTGACGGGATGATTCTGACCCATTGTCACGCGGATCATGACGCTGGAGCGTTCCAAAAGATCCTCGCCGACTCATCCATCAAAATTTTCACGACACAGACAATCATGGACTCCTTCATTCGCAAGTATGCCGCCATCAGCAACCTTGAGCCAAACTTCTTGCGCGGCTTGTTCGTCTTTGAGCGTGTCATCATTGGAGAAAGAATGAACATCCACGGCGGGGTCTGGGACTTCTTCTACAGCCTGCATGTGATTCCCACGATAGGTTTCGAAGTAAAATTCGCAAACGAAGGATTGGTATATTCCGGGGACACCTGCACGAACCCAAAGCTATTCGATAAGATGCGAAGGGAGAAGAAAATCGGCAAGGGCCGTTACGACGATCTTCTTAAAAGGTCGCCGGTGTCGAGGTCCCACCCATCGCGGCGAATGCCCGATGGAACAATTTTACCTTCCTATAGGCCATACATCCTACACGAGGCCGGGGTCCCTCCTATTCACACCCCGCTTGATTCACTTGCGAGGCTGCCAGCCGAAGTAAGAGATCGTCTTTTCGTTGTTCATGTCGATGAGAAGTCGATCTTGGACGGCAAAAATTCTAAGAAACTGAAGACTATTCCGCAGTGGTCCACCTTGCGGATCGATGTTGACAGCTCTGCGCCAGAAGTGCTCGAAAAGCACAACTCATTGTTGGCTATCATGAGCACCGTTCATTTCTTCAAGCACATCAGAGATCAAACACTGTTTGATGCACTCTTGTCGATTGGCAAAGTGAACTATCATCGCAAAGGGACTGTGCTAGCTGAGCCTGGCACGCTCTGGGATACGTTGCATGTGGTGCGCGCGGGCGTCATTGTGGCAGCGCCAGATAATGTTGGCGAATGTGACGTCTCGGACCCAGCGGTTTTAAGTTCAGGAAATCTTTCACCGGTCAAACCAGATCACAATTCTCCTGCTGCTTGCGACACCCCTGGTGGCGAGGGTGCCAAGAGACAGTCGGGAAAAGCAGCCACATTATTGAAGCCGACTTTTTATTATGTATCCGAGGTGGTTGGAATACAGTCGCTTTTGGGGGATGAGGACATTGACGAAGACAGTTCCTCCGTTCAAGCGAATCCAAGGACTGTGCAGCACCGCAAAATCGCCTACACAGATTTGTACACAATAGATTTCTCCCGAGAAAAAATGCTGCGGTTTTTAGGAGGTAGCGAAGTTGGAAGAAACACGTTAACGAACATCCGTGCTGTTGCTAGGGCTCAGAACAAAGAGTCCTGGAACGTGCTGCGCTTAAACAACACACTGGACAAAATTATGAGTCGTGTCCAGCAGCAAGAGTTTCAAAAACTCTTGTCCCTTCCTCGCAAGTATGCGAGGTATGAGACCATCTTCAACCGGGGCGGGAAACAAGATTGCATGTACCTCGTCGCTTCAGGAATCGTAAACCTGTTTTTCAAGGCGAAGGTTGCCGAAGGGGACTCCGCTGTGCAGGAGAACGTGGTGGGTGAAACTGAAAATGTTGATCTCGGCCCGGGAACTCTAATTGGTGATGTGAATTGTCTGAAGGCGAATACTATTGCGCGATACACACTCGCAGCGAAGACAGAGTGCTCTTTGTACGAGGTGGAGCGCATCAGCCTCATGAATTTCTTGAACAGGTACCCCGGCATCAAGTTGCAATGCATCGATAGGAGATTTTTGGCTTAAAATGGCGCGTCGTAGCTTTAGTACCCCTTTTTCGATAGGTGTTCCCAAAAGTAAAGCTGATGTATTGCATTGTTATTTTTCTAGAGCATAATGCAGGTTATGCGGGGGTTTAGTTCTTGTTCTCTCTTAACTAGCAAATATCGGTACCACTGCAGCACGGTCGCCGCGTTGACAAAGAAAGGGTGCAGTGATCAGTGTGCAAGTAGACAAGTAGACACGTAGACTGCGCCAGTGAGTAGTGAGTAGCGAGTTTGTTAAACAAACAGCCAGCGCCTAAAAGAATCGCGACATCTCAACATCTCAACTTCTCAACATGTCGGGGAATGACAAGTGGAGCTCTTTTTGTATCGTCTTTTTCATTATTTTGATTGAGAACTCATACTCATCTATATCTCGGAGCTGCTATGCTGAGTGATACTCGATCAGCGGCGTCCCACTTCAGATCGGAGCTTGTTCCTCAGCGCAAAACACGTCGAGTCGATTCCGTCTGTTTGTAGTAATGTAGCAATAAAAATCTCACGGCGATTCGATGAGAAAACGTCGGGGCGTGGGAATTCCGCGTGTTGTGCCGTTGATTGACAGCAAAAAACAAAAGAAAAAAAAAGAGAAAGGTATAAAAAAGAAAAAAAAAAGGTAATGCAATGGTTCAAGGAAGGAGTTCTTTCAGTTTCGTGACTTTCTCACCCGAAAGCTCCCTCGGGAACTCCACTTCAAAGGTAACATGAAGGTCACCGAACTGGGATGGCACTTCGTGAACTGGGAACCCTTCTCCAGAGAGAACCACTGTCTCAAATGGCTTCGTAATTAATCCCTCGCGGTCTACGACCACCTGGCGACCATCGAGATGCGTGAGGTGCTTTACAAAGCCAGTCAACGCTTCCTTGAGTGAGATCTTCATATTGTAGTGCAGGTGATGACCTCTCCTCTCGAACAACTTATGCCTTTTTTGACTCAACACTACCACGACATCTCCAGGAATCTGCTTGGGCTTTTGTTCGCTCATGTACTTGAAGCGAATAGGGGCTCCGTCTTCCATCCCTCGCTCAATCAACACATTCAAGGTCTTGGCCTCGTTTTTACACTTCTCCTTGCTGGGGACTTCCTCCTGCTGCTGTACAATAAAGCCTCCCATTTGGCGATGAACCATTTTGTACTCGTTTGGACATCTGTTGCACTTGGCACATCGGGCTTTCGCCTTATCGCTCAGATCCGACTTGCCACAGTTGCGGCACACTACACGCCTAGTGATGCGTGCCTCACGCTCGGCACCATTGTACAGATCCTCCAAGGTGACTGCCATGCGCATTTGATAATCTTGGCCGCGGTTTCCGCCGCCGCCGCGTTGCCCGAAGAAGCCCCCAAAGAAGCCGTCCATTCCACCGCCGCGGCCCGAGTCAGACTCCGCTTCCTTCAACAGTGCCATTCCGCCCTGATCGTACAGAAACTTCTTCTCCTCGTTCGAGAGCACCTCATACGCGCTCGAAACCTTCCTAAACTGATCCGCTGCGGCTTCATCACCGCTGTTGCGATCAGGGTGGTATTTCATGGACAGCTTTCGGTACGCAGATTTGATCTCCTTGTCCGAGGCTTCCTCGTCGAGACCCAGCACCTCGTACAGATCCACTTCTTCAACCTCTTCCGCAGGCGCTCTTCGTCTGCCGCCGCCGCCGCCGAAGAAACCATTGCACTCTTGCAGCACCAGTGCTGCCAGCAGAGCCAGAATCCACTGCTTCATGATCGGAAGAGACCTCGAAATTTAAATTTCCAATCAACCCAGCGCCAAGCACTGCTAAATACACCCAAATACCGAAACGTTCGGCAGATCCAGATCACCAATCGAATACAATTCAAGAATTCAAAAACTCAGGAGTTCAAGAACGCAAGAACGCAAGAATTCAAGAATTCAAAAGGCCAGATCCGTTCAATAGATGATGGATTCAAACGCCGCCCAAAGCGCTGCGTAAAACGTCGCCACTTGGCCCTTTGGACTTGCCTCTTGCCTCTTGCAAGCACACCTCCCTCCAGCTGCACTGCCCCGTTGTGTGTGTAACGGATTGTCGACCCAGCCTTCGGTTTCACCGCGGACCCACTCGACTGCGATACCGTGCGCGCGTACACCTTTCAGTCCGCCCTCGTTGGCGCTGTGCTCCTAGCTCCTAGATCCTCCACCTGACAAGACCTGACAACTCAACTCGTCTTGTTGTTTTTCCATCCAAGTTTGGTTTTTGCGCGGAAGAAGGAAGACTCCGCCGGGTCTCGTATCTCGCGTACCAGCCGCTAGCGTTTACCTTAGCGCGGGAGATGGACAACCTGGCAACCGCCAGGTCCCGGTTTGTTCGTTTTCATTCGTGAAGGCGTTCTCTGTTCCTCTGTTCCTCTGTTCTTCCAAAGGAACCGCTCCTTCTGTTCTTTTTAGAGGAACCGCTCCTTATTCTCCGGTAGCACACTGCCTAGTGATGGTCTGTGGTTGTGTGGTTTTGCCGAGGACCCAACTAGTAAACTAGCTAGTGTGGGGCGCGGCGAATTTCAGTGTTTTGCGATTCTCAGTCGGCAAAAATCAGCGTAACACAGAGAGAGAGAGAGAGAGAAAGAGATAACAAAGAGAGAGAGAGAGAGAGAATGGGCAGGAAACGCAAGCGCGGAGATTGCAGAGAGTGGCTGGCAGAAGGGTCTTGCAAGTTTGGAGATAGGTGCAAATTCGAGCATGGAAACCGAGACTTGCACTCGGCGGCGCAAGATCTGGCCAAGCGCGGGGACGCTCCGCAGCCCAGTGAGACGCAAAGCGCGTCTTTGATCCCAATGTACGTAGCAGGAAAGGGTCCTGAGAGCGGTGTGAAGCGGCCGCAGACCGTGGCGGAGAGATCTTTTCAGAAATTGGTGCTGCAAGACGAAGAGAAGGGTGTGTTCACGATCATGCTGCGCCACGTAGCTGGTGTCATGCTCGTCTTTGCGGCGCCCGCTCATCCGGCGTTGGCCGGAGGGAAGAAGATCGTGAGAGTCGAGTATGAAAGGGTTGGCGGTCAAGACCTTACAGAGCTGGAGGTGAGCGGGAAATTTAAGAAGGGATCGGCGGCGCTGAAAGAGGGCGACACGATTTGCAGCTTTGTCGCCGACGACGGGGAAAGGATACCTTTCGTGGCCGGCATCTCGGGGCATATAATTGAGATTAACAAAAGGCTCATCGACGAGCCTGCTCTTCTTGGAACGAATGAGGGATTCTTGGCCGTCCTCAAGCCGCAACCTCTCTGTTCACTGCCGAGCAGTGTGACGTTGGAGAGCTCGGCCGTAGCTTTGGAAGCGGACGCTGAGCCTTGACTTTCCAGCAATCACTCTGTACTTACTATTCACAAACTCTTTACACGCATGCATGTCATCATCGGTTCATCCGACGCTTACCTCGGTTTACAAAAATTTACGAAGAGCAAGCCGAGAGCGCAGATGAGCTCGAGATGCTTTCCAATCTCGTGCGTCCTGAGACTTTCTGACTTTCTGTTCACGTATGTTTTCAATCAAAAAACTAAACTTATTCGTTTCGGCTTTTCCCGTTGTCAGCGAGTATGTCACTCACTCATTTCCGAAGCGAACTCTGCACGCACATCCACTACTACTCCATCGCTAACTAGTCAACTAAGCTCTCAATCGCGCTGGCTACATTGTATCATTCTATAATCATCTATAATCTCTCATAATACATGCTACCCGTTGCCAAACAGTGACTAGGTAACTAGCTAGCCATCACACTAATCATGGTGGTGCGTGATATCTTCCCCATTACTGATATCCTCCTAACAGCTGCATACCGGTCCAAACCATACTACCGTGTTGCTATTAGAAACTGGTAGCGAGCAATAGGATCACTGCGATCATCTTATCATCTGCGATTAGCCAACTTGTTCATCTAACTTATCTCTCTCTCTGATCAACTCAATGAAATCAATCAATCCAAACGAAACGAAAATCAGAGTTCTGATGAATTATTTTCTGAACTTGTGAGTGTCAGAGAGAGAGAAAGAGACAGAGTTGGAGGCACTGTGCAAGTACAGGCGGCAAGCCATTCGCCAGCCTGCTGAGCGTCAGAGCTATCGTGGTCATCTTTGCCCATTCCCGCCCTTCTCACAGCGCACAGCACACAGCACACAGCACACAGCAGCAGAAAAGAGAACAAGTTGCACGGGCCCAACGACTGATTCGTTCGAGCACTGCTTTCAAGGTGGCTGGCCACTCTCTCCGCTGTGCCAAGTGGTCGATTGAGCATTGGTGAGTCTTGGCGAGCGGGCTTGGCCGACTGATTGGCTTCGTCGGGAGAGGTATTGAAGCCGCGTAGTGGAGCGGCGGTGAATCGCGAGGAGAAGGGCTAGACGGGTTTTGGCGCACAGAAGGATCGAAGATATTGTGTATCTTGCTTGCATTGTCTCGCGGCAAGGGCGCTTGGACTCGTAGCTGAACCAAAATGAGCAGCGTTCAAGAGCGCATCAAGGCGCTGGAGCGCTCCAAGTCGCAATCAAGCGAGTCCCCTAAACCCAGCCCAGCAAAGTCCGGCAGCGAAATGCTGAACAAATCAGAGTCCAGCAGATTGTCGGTGGCGGAAATCAGAAATAGGTTCAACACTTCGTCTGCGTCAGAGAGAACTGTTTTGAGCAGAGGTTTAAGCTCAAGCTCGGGCTCCCCAATGTCATCTCCAAAGCTGGGTGTGTCCCCTCGCAAGCCTGTCTTGAGCAAGCAAGCTTCGAATGTTTCCACTTGCGGAGAGGAGGATGGTGGAAACCTTGCAGCCAAGGAGCAAGGCGAGCCTGGATCCGACTCGTCGAAAACGACAGAGCAAAGAGAGAAGATGCCGTTGCCCATTGCTGCACACCCACCTCCAAATAAGATCTCAAAGACAAGCTCGTCTTCCAGCACAGCAGAGGAGACAGACAAGTCAAAAGATTCCAATACGAGGAACCGCAAAAGTTCTGGCGAAGATGATGGCGCTGATGAGAAAAGGCCATCTATCGCAGAGCTGAAGAACAAGCTTGCAAGTCAGTCACGCAAGTCCTTGGAACGTACTGGGTCAAGCGATATCATCGAGGCCTCCAAGAGTTCATCAGTTTCCGACTTGAAAAGCAAGCTAGGGTTAGTCGGTCCAGGTGCAGGCAAAGGCTTTCCATTTGGTGTCCGGAAAATGCCAAGCAGGGATTCTATGGACTCTGTGGAAAAGCAGGCGGATGAGAAGTCTGCCGAGAGAGATGATGAGGATACTCCAATGGAAACTGCTGAAAAGTTGCGAGGGTCCGCCGACGGTGCCTCGAGTAGTTCAGGGTCTATGCAGCATCTGAGTCTGGGCCGGCCAATGGTTCAACGACAAAGGCGAAGGCCGACAAGTCTCAAGGCCGTTGCGCTCGCTCACGTTGGTCTCATGAGCGCGAAGGAACATGCTAATGCCGCAGTTTCAAGGAACAAGTCTTCCATAGACCTCTCGCCTGGAAGTACGGAATTGCTGTCTTCGAAGAGCACCGAGGTGCGTGAATCGAAGGCGGAAAGCCGCGTAAAGGAGCCTAGCAAACCTTCAACAAAGGAGTCTGTTTCAAGTGATTCGGACGCGGAAGAGGATGACCTCGAGATGGAGGAGAAAGGAAATGGCGACACTCAGCCACTGGGCCGGTCGGGCAATGATGAAGAAGATCAAGAAGAAGAAGAAGATGATGATGATGACGATGACGACGACTTTGTTCAAGTGGAGACCATCAAGTGCCCCAAAGAAAGTGCTAGCTCGCAAAGTCTCACAAAACACAGCGAGGAGGAAGTGGAAAGCGACGAGGATTCCGATGATGACTCGCTACCGCCAAAGCCATCTGAGCCGGCCAGAAGCAAAGGCAGCGCTACGAGAATCGCCGAGGAGGCGAGCGAAGAAGACGACATCGATGAAGACGATTTAATCTAGCGTTTCTTTCGCAAATGGGCGTTTAAGAGCAGTTGTAGCTCCTTGATGTAGCGAGTCCACGACTCAAAAACGAAATGGGTGTACGCGAGAACTCGTTGCTTCAAGTGTTGTTGAATTAGAACAGCTACAAATCGGTATTGTAGTTGCAAACCATATAAAGTATTCCAGAATACATTTTCCAAGTGTCTTTCGTGATGTAACTCTTTGCAAAATGGCTAAAGCTACCTGTTGAGGGCTACGTGCCCGCATAGTCCCCAACTTTGTAGTCAGTTTGGCATTGTTTTCCCCTTCTTAGCGCGAAACAGAGCCAGACTGAGAACTCGTACGGAAGCTAGAAGGCAGAGCAGACCAATGGTGCAAGAAATACAGCTTCATGCACCATGACCCAGTCAGCACGCTCTCAGTACCGTCTTCTTTTCGAATCTCGATCTCTGTCCCAATCCCGATCACGGTCGCGGTCTCGCCCACCCCTAAATCGATCATAGTCCCTTCCACGATCTCTATCTCGGTCTCGCGAGTAATTTGCGTCTCTGTTTCTTGACTGTCCGTCGCGTCGAACGCCAAGGCGATCCTTTGCGACGCCGCCTCCAAGAGCCCGTGGCTTCCAATTCGGCACCGTTCGCGCCCTTTCCACGTCCACAACCACACTTCGCCCCCCCAGGGTCAAGCTTTTCGAGCCTTGTACGGCAGCACTGATGGCGTCATCCGAGTCGAACTCAATGAAGGCGTACTTGTGTTTCGGGTACATGATGATGTTCACAATTTTGCCGTACTTGTCAAATTCCTGGCGAAGTTTGTCTTTGTTGATGTCCTTGGCGATTCGTCCCACAAACAGCGTCCGATAAGCGTTTTTCGTTTTCTTGTCCTCGTTTTGTTTAGGATCATATTTGCTGGCAAGCTCTTCGATCACCTTTACCTGTTCCTTGAGCTTGGCCTCCCTTTTCTGTGCTTTGTCGATCCTCTTTTGTCTCTGATTTTTCTCGCTCTCCTCCCACTCTACTTTGACGCCAGTGTCCCCGGCTGGAGCCTTGCCTAGCAGCTTAGATTTTGTCTCAAAGCGATGCATTAATTGCGCCACCCCAGACAACGGGTTCTCGCTCTTGCCACTGGAATCGTGTGGAGCAACGTACTCCAACGGCGGCCGAGGTTGGAAAATCTCATACACCTCCGGAGGGAGGTGCATCGTTGGCGGTCCCGTGGCTCCCTTCGCCACATTTCGTTTCTTGTATTCCCCGCGCATGGCGGCGACCCACGCACTTTTCTTGTTGTAATTTTATATATGTGGCGATCACCGTCGCTTGGGAGCTGTTTCTGACAACAACTATATAAATTGAATTTGTTCAACTTGTCAACTCTCTCTCTCCCAGTGTGCTCGGGGATACTTTCGGGGTGACGAACGCGGGAGAGAACGATCGGCGCGGTTTCAAGCGCGAGGGAAGGAGCGCTCTATGGTATGGTCGATCGGATTCCGCGCAGAGATTTCCGCGCCGGGCTTTTCTCTCCTGCATGTGTGCGCGCGTGTGGAGCAGAGAAAAGCTTCCAAAAATCAAGGGGAAAATGTCAGAGAATTCAGGTTGTTCATCTTGGCGAGTAGTTCGTTGATCACGTCGCTTCTCACGTTCTTTGATCATGCAACTACGGCTAACTACGGCAGGGGATACCGGTAGCGCTGCTCACTACCCTTGGGACGTTAGGTAGTAAGAAAGGTGAACTAATAGGACCACTCTAGCTAGCTCTAGAGAACTCCTTTAGTAGAATTGCTGCTTTGGATAGCAATTCATAAGAGATTCGGTAACAGGTACGGAGTTGTCAACACGACAAGCTCGCCACCACTTTCGAACCTTGTAATTTTCGTTTCGATGAAATCAATCAAAAATGAAAGAAAAATGCCTTACTGACACTGTGACACCATCCACTTTTGACGAGTGTCACGCACACATACTGCTGCTACTCACCCTCCGTACTCAGCGCAGAATCACAGCATTCAACTCTCACACACAGTCAACAAAAAGTCACACGTCGGTCTTTCCCATTTCAAGTTAGTATCGCGCTCACGCAAAACATCAACTCACGAAAACGAACTCGATAATTTAATCTCGATGTAATTGTTCATTTGAACATTTACTTCTAAGCTTATGTTGTTCGACTGATCGACGATGCAAGGTGTCGGTGCTATAAGTGTCGCTCCGAGGGTTCCAAGACAGCCAATGAGAATCGCTCATCGACTTGGCACGACTCGTTTCTCGCGCTGCTCTCCGCACTACGAGTCTCTACTGCGCGCATAGCCTTCCTACCAGAGAGCTACTGGTTCTCCTACACCTACCACCGCTGCGTAGACAAATATTAGCAACAGTCATCATTGTATAGGGAGTGTCTTACTCAAACTCTCACGGATGACAAGCGATGACAAGTTACAGGAGGTGTGGTAGAGCTATGTTAGTGGGAGGATATCGGGTAGGAATTCTTAAGGTATAGTGTAGTTGTGCTTGTTAGAAGTGAATAGCTGCGCTTAGCGAGTGCGCTAAGAGTGCAAGGTTCGGAGTCTGAAGTGTCCCTCCCTCACTGCCTTCCTCTTCCTTCAGCTAGCGAAAAGCTTAGCACACAGTGTTAAAAGTCGATTTTTTTAGGATCCATAGTAGGGGGTAGTCATCTGCTAACCCCACAATCAGCGACTCACAAACTTCCTTATTTCCTCACAACAGCAAGAGCGTCCCCGCACGTACGATACCCCCTCCCCCGTCACCGCCTTACTGCCGGCTAGAGGTCCGCGCTGAGAGTGAGCACCGCCCCGCAGGAATTTATCTACCAGTCCTGTCAGCCTTCTCTCTTCGCAGTTCGCAGTTCGCAGTTCGCTCTTCCTACGTGTCAGGTGTCCGCGGGACAGAGGCGAGTTAACGTACTTTCGTACCTGAGGGGGACCAGGCGTTGAAGGTCCGCGTCCCACACTGTGTCGACTTTGCCTATCGTTTGGAGAAGAGAGGAGAGCAGCAGAGAGATGGACTCGTACGAGCTGGAGGATCTGGACCAAGTATTGGAGGATGTTGGCGTATGTGGGTCGGGGCCAGCGTCTTCTGGCATGGCGATAGGTTACCAATCGGAAGGTGGAATGGACAGCGACACGGAGGAGATGCTCAAGCTGTGCCTGCCGTTGTCGCCGCCGAAAGGGCCGCATGACTTTGCTCCCCCAGCAGAGATGGAGTTTTTGGAGCTCGGGGGTCCGGTGTATCATCAGCAGTTCCCGTCTCCACAGCCGCTTGGAGCGCACGGGCACTCTATGTCGGTTTCCGAGGAGGAGATGGAGCAGATGAGCCACGCGGATCAGCAGACGCCCAAGTCGTCATCCACGGTGGCGGATCTCTTTCGCAAGTCTAAGATCTTCACGGCCAAGGCTGATAATAGGGAGCGCAAGAGCTACCGCGAGAAGCAGCGTCGTATGCAGGTTAACAAGCGGTTCGAGTATCTGGCAAAGTGCCTCGGCGAAAACCCGAAGAAAGAAAAGGCTGATCTTATCCAGTCTGCCATTGAAACCATCGAGTCCCTTCGGGCAGAAAATGCTGCGCTTGCTAGAAAGTTCGCGCAGACTTCTATGCAGTCCCCTATCAAGACTGAGTCCTCAGTCAACGCAAGCAACGATTTTGAGGCAAAACAGGGGCCGGCGAAACGAAGGCGCGGGAACCCAGTGGAAGTGCTTCCTATCGTCCCGAAAGCATCTAAAGCTGGCTCGAGCCGAGAAATTGATCTCACCAAGATTCCTGGCCTCGAGCAATTGGTTAGCAAGAGTGGCATGGGCCTTCCGTCGCCAGCTGTCTTGGCAAAGCTTTTCCAGGCCCAGCAGATCGCTTCCCTTCTTCAGCCTGATTCTCAAGACTCCTCCGAGATGACTCATTCTCACTGCGCTTAAGAAACAAGAGCTCGACTCTCCGTCACTTTCTCGCTTCTCTCCGCTAAAGCACATAGCTCGCAAAGGCGGGGAGAGGATTGGGTTCGGCCCACTGAGTGCATTGTCCGCTCTCCTTGGGTTATCCATACCTTCCATACCGCCCCGTGCTTTGCTCACAAAACTTTGCACACCGTCAACGTCACCCATCGTCATTTTGGTTTCTCACCTTGCGTTCCCGTTCAGAACACCTGAATTGACCGAAATTGCATAACTTGCTTTTTCTTTACTTATATACAGCTCTGAAGAACAGAGACTCCGATTAAACAAACCAAGGCAACCGTTCAAGTTCTTCGACTTTCTTTGCGCTGGTCTTTTTATCGTACACCTCATTAGATTATTTATAAACCCGATAGCAACCTCAGGCGCTCATGTTCCCCAGCAATGCCCAGCGCCGTTCGCCATCTGTCTCTCGCAAGCTCCACATACGTTCGCGCCACGTTCGTGCCACGTCCGCAAAAGAAACCGCGTGCGCGAAACCGAACCGAAGACGCCAATCAAACTAACTACCCATCACGAGTGGTCACTAAACCGAAAACCGAAAAGCCACCTCGGACAAACAGTTCACAGCCGCAGACGACTTGTGATTTGTAAACCGATGCCGAGAAATGACCGACCAGATATGACCAGATGATCGAAAATGATTCAATGGCCAAGTCATTGGATGACCAAAAACGAGACCAAACGAAACCAAACGAGACCAAATGTCAAAGCTGCAAGAAGCTGCAAGGGCTACACGAGCCGGCCTTACGCGAGCGACTAAGTGTGGCGCTACCCTCTCCACAGGATCCAGAAACTCCCTTAACTGAACAGAAGCGTAGACCGAGCGAGGCATCTATCTCCTAAGACACGCGTAGGGAGAACCAGGAACGTTCGCGAGTTTCGCGAGTACCCCACAGAGCGGTGTCCCCCATAGGTGTGCGCGGGGACCGTTTCATTCAGAGCGGCGGAAGGTATTCTTGAGAGCTGCCCGAGAGCGCGCAGTGTTGTGTGTGGAGACACACAGGATGCTCGCCACAGCGTTGATATCGAGGCTGAGAGGGTCTGGCCGTGTAGGTTTTGCGGTGGCGCAGCGGGGGTTCAGTTTCAAGTCAAATGCTCGAACGTCGTGGCGGAATTTGAGCTTGTTCAGCAGCTCCAAGCAGGACGGCGCGGAAGATGACGTCGATTCTGAGGGCGGGGAAAGGCGGTTGCCGTGGGGCGAGCAGAGCGAGCTGAGTCAATTCGTTTCCAGAGAGACAGAGACGCTCATGGCGGAGGTGCTCATGCCGCTGAATCGCGCACATGATGGGCCCTTGGAAGAGGAGTCCGACGAGAGGACTCCGCTGCCGTTTGTGTTCCTGCTGGGAAATCATTCGTCCGGCAAGAGTTCGTTTATTAACCACGTCCTGGAGCGTCGCATTCAGAACACTGGAGTGGCACCGACAGACGATGGGTTCACAATCATCGTGCCTGGGGAGAGAGATGTTGACCAGGATGGGCCTAGCTTGATCGGCGATCCTGATATGGGATTTTCTGGCCTTCGATCGTTTGGCCCGTCTATGATTCACCACACGCACTTGAAGATCAGGAACAATTTGGCCGTAAATGACATTATCCTGGTTGACAGTCCTGGGATGATTGACAGCCCGCAGGACTCGATTGCCTACGCTGGAAAGTCGAGCGGGCATAAGAGCGACCGTGGGTATGACTTTGAAGGCGTCACTCGCTGGTTCGCGGAAAGAGCCGATGTGATCCTCCTATTCTTCGACCCTGACAAGCCTGGGACGACCGGGGAAACCCTCTCCGTGCTGACCAACTCTCTGGCTGGTATGGACCACAAGCTGCACATTGTTTTGAATAAGGTGGACCAGTTCAAAAAAATTCACGACTTCGCGCGCGCATACGGAAGTTTGTGTTGGAACTTGTCCAAGGTGATTCCTCGCAAAGATCTTCCGCGGATATACACCATGTACACGCCCGTAACCTTGGACAAAGGAAACGCCGGCCGCGTGCTTCAGTTTCAAGACCAACATCGCCAGGAAGAGCCTTTCAACCAAGAAAATGCCCAGCTGAGCTGGAAATCTAGCTTGCAGGATCTCGAGGCTCAGCGTGAAGACGTCATCGGTGAAGTGCATCGCGCGCCAAGCCGTCGTTTGGACAACATGATCACTCACCTTTACGACTCTGCGCGCCTCCTGAGAATGCACTTGATCATGACAGAAGCAGTTCGCCACAAGTTTCAAACGGCCCGCAATAAGATTTTCATGACTGCAGCAGGCGTCGGGGTTGCAGGCAACCTCGTTTCGCTGTCCGCGTTGTATCTTGTACCTTCCGTGTGGAGTTTCTCTGCAGTGCTTTCAGCTTCTTCTATCGCCGGCGCCGCTGGTGTCTATTTATGGGGCAATTACCAGCAGCAAGAGCGCAGCAAGTCGATGGCAACGGACGCTTTCTTGAATGGGTTGTTTCAGCGAATCTACGTTCGCGAAATTGCCGAGGGCGACCAATTCGTCCAGGCCCTGTGGCACAGGGTTCGCGTTCCGCTCAAGTCCACGATTGAGATGGTCGGCCCGAGTGCACTCGCGCGGGTGACATCAGGCGAGCTTCGCCAACTAGATCGCATCATCGACACCGAGGTTCCCGCTCTTCGAAGGAAGGCGGCGCCAAGGTATCGCAATTAGTCTTTACTTTCACCTCCTTTAGCACACCCAATCCATTCTCTATTCTCAGCCTCTTTGCACCTACTGACCTTCTCTTCCATCATGACCAACTCTTTCTACTTCAACTTCGCACTCCAATCAACTTGGCCAAATCCACCTTGCAAGCCCAACTACACCGCACTGAACAAGGCACCCTCCCGACCACAGATCCGGTCACACACATCTGCCAGCCAGTAGAAGTTAGATAGCAAGTTGCATAGAAGCGGAGTGGAGCAAAAATTAGTTGGCAGCGAAGGATGAAATAAATGTTCAAATGAAGTCCATTCAGACGGAGAGTCCAATAAGTAGCAAAGCAGTGAAAAGCACATTGACATTGACATTGGCACATTGGCACATTGGCACATTGGCACATTGGCACATTGGCACATTGGCATTGACTTTGACTTTGACATTCTGAATTGGAGGAGCAGCTGCGCCGTCTACTGGCATTGCTACAGTCCTCCACATTGACACGTTCATACATAGACAGACACATTGCATTAATTATTGCGTTTGCGTTGCTTTACGGAGCTGGTTGCGAGCACGTGCTATCACTAGGTGAGCAACGAGAGTGCACAAGTTGCAACTTGGCACTTGCTACGTGCAGGGAGGGAAGGTCGTGGGATGAAAGGAAGAGGCTGCTCGCGATTGACGTGAGATTGGGCGGATTGGAGCTGCAGAGCGTTGGCGCACGTGGTCTCATGATGGACACCGCGAAACGGGAACGGGAGCGCGGGAAGCGGTTGCGGGACTCTGCAAATGCAGTCTTCCCTCGGGGAGGGGGCGGCCTGAATGGAAACTTGCAGCAAGGGCCTGAGACAGGGTATCTGACTCAGGGCGTGGGCAGCAATAACGCGATGGACGAGATTGTTGGCAAGATGCAGCGAATGGAGCAGGAGGTGAGGAAAGGGAATATGGGCTTGAGTCAGATTAGAAAAAATGACCTCCACCACCTCGCGACGCTCGCAGAGAGGATGGAGAGAGTGGAGACTGAACTGGTAAAAGTTCGGCTCGACGCGTCTTCCGCGAAGGGGGCTTCGCTGGAAAGCGTTGATATTATGTCCCATGTTGCCATGGTGGACAAGGACAGGGCTTCGACCAAGCAGGCCATGCTGGCCCTTGAGCACAAGGTCAATTCTCTCCATCAAAAGTTTCAGGGCCTGACCCAGAAAGCTGACTTGGGCGCTGCCATCGCAACTTCGTCCGTATCCCGGCTTGAGGAGGGGTCAAAGGCGGTATCGCACAGCCAAGACATTCGCTCTAGTGCTGTGGAGCGAGATGTGAGGCTTATGCAAGAGAAGGTGCTCCAGCTCGACCACGACTTGCGCACGGCAATGGGCAGCTTGTCGCAACTTTCAGGCGAATCTAGGAGAACAATTTCCAGCGCGGAGCAGAACGCAGCCCAGACACTCGAGCGCCTGACATACCTGAACACCCTCTTATCCGAAAAAGAGCAATCGCTAACTGAGAGAATGACGCAACTACAAGAAAACATTCAGGGCATGGAGAGTTATGCTAGGCAGGTTGGAGATCGAAGAGTGAACATGATGGAGAAGCAAAATGAGTATGCCAAAGAAGCTACAGACCGAAGGGTCGGCATAGCAGAGTACGCCGTGGAGAGGGAGAGAAGAGATCGTCTCTCAGCAGAGTCCCAACTCCGGCGTGAGTTCGAAGTACGCTATGAATCGTTCGAATCAAGTTTACGCGAGCATGAGACCATCTTAAAATCCGCCAACGAGCGCTTTGTCAGAAGTACAAACAACGTTGTGGATCAACAAGTTGCAAAGTTGGAGCAGATGGAGAGCAAAATCTCGAAAAGACTGGCGAGCGTCAATGCGCAAATGCGAGAGAATAAATCATTGCTCGAATCTGCAGCGGCGGAAGCTGGTAAAGTGGCTACGGCTAACTACAAAAAGCTGGAGGACCTGCTCAAAGCGGAGATTAAGGTGCGCACGTCTGCAATGCTCAAAGTTCGGGAACAGTACGACGAGCAAAAGGCTCAATTTGACAATCAACTCAAATCAATATCAACAAGGGACAACGCCTCACAAGCGCTAATTCAGACGAAGATTGATTTATTAAGGCAAGCTCTCGAGGAGCAAGACGCAGAGCACCGCACTGCATTGAACAAGCAGATTGGGAGAGTGCAAGGTGAAGTAGAAAATCTGGAGCTCAAGACAACCGAAGCGACAGATCGGCTCGACCGTGAAGCAAAGGATCATATTCAGAGCTCAAGCTCACAGTTTCTTCGGCTCGAAGGGCTCCTTGGTTCTCGATTCGATGACGCTCTTGAGCGAGCAACAGACATCAAGGCAGAGCTTGAGAGGCGTCATTCAGAAATGGAGGCCGAACTTAGGGGGCGAATTTCGAAGAATCACGTAGAAGCTCATGAGCTAGTGGCGAAGGAGCGAGAGAACAGGATTGCGTCAATGAACAACCTATCCATTGTTTCAGAAAGACGATTCGTACATTTGGACCAAACTTTCCAAAGCCAGCTTGCCAAACTTGAAGGTGATGTTTGCAGCCGACAAGAGGCTACCCTAAGCAGACTTGCGAACCAAGATGCCACCCAAGCCCAAAGGCATGAGGAGCTGGAGGGCAAGTTTGTCAGCTTGATCGAAGACATGAGAAGCTCCTTTGAAGCAGCTCAGAAGGAACAACAGAAGGGATTCGAAGCAAAATTTGCGGGCCTGCTTGAAGAGAAAGAGATACTTAAAAAGAAGTTGGCTCAGACCGAAGAAAACCTCGAAAATCAGATTCTTACATCAAAGAGGAAGCTGGAATCGCGCTGTGATGAGCTTGAGGCCGCTCTGAATCGCTCCTGCGCACGAGAAGACCGGCTAGAGGCACAGCTACTCCAAGAAAGGGAGACGAACAGGCAAGCCCAGATCGAGACTGCACGGAAAGTAGAGGAGTCGCTGCTTGCTCTGGATCAAAAGGCTGTCAAGATGAATGCGGAATTGTGTAGCTCATGGGACGAAACCGTTGCGCAAACCCAAAAGCAGCTCAAAGCATACATGGACAATAAATTCGCTGTGATCCGCTCAACGCTGCGGACCAGTGTCCAGGCTGAAGCGGTGTCAAGGGCTGAAAACATTCGTTGGACCAGGCAAGATCTGGAGAAGCTTGTGCGACTACAGGAGCAACTGCAGCATAGGTTCACAGACGAGAAACTACGTTCGCTCGCGACCAAGATGGAGATGCTTCTGAAAGATGAGCGTCAAAAGACGCAAGAGGGAGATAGCTTGGTCAAAGCAGAGCTGAAGAATGAGATTTCCGACGTTCAAGCGACTTTGCGAGAGGAAGCCGAAGTTCGCGGCATCATGAACGGAATCTGTGCACAGATCGAGCAGCAGCAAATTATTGATCGCGAACAGCAACTCTTGTCCGAGACAAAGCATTTTATTGTCGAGGAGCAAATCTCACGCACGGAAGCCTTGCGGCATCTTGGAGAACGTATGGAGACAGCAAATGCTGAGACTAGGCGAGAGTTGACGACTCTGCACTCCAGCACCCAAGAGAGCGTTGAAGAGTATAAACGCCAACTGAATGAGAAAGTGGAGCACGTTGCTGCGGAAGCTACAAAAGAGCTCGCAGACCTTGCGGCGACGCAAGCGATGAACAATATTGTCAGCACTTTGGCGCAGAAGGAGCTCCAAGACGCGCACGTGAAACTAGAACGCGCTGTGGCGGAGTCACAGAGCGCATCGCGCTCGAAGGTGGAAGCGCAAATCAGTGAAATTAGGGAGAAGAACGCTGATATTGAGGTCCGTCTCGAGGCCCTCTCTGTGCTTGATCAAATCGCTTCTGATGTTGAGGTGCAGCAACACGGAGACGCGATTGCGAGGGTTGAAGCTGAAGTCCAAAGTCTAAGGGCAAGCGTGCAACACTTGTCGGGAGAGCAATGGAGCTCACTCAGTGAAAGGTTTGAAAAGCTGGAGAGCTCGAGTAGAGAGGTTTCCGAACAGCACAGCGAGCTGAAATCCAAGCTGGAAGAGATTTCCTCGGATGCATCGAACGCCGATGGACTCGGAGATCTGCAAGCTGAGCTGTACAATCATAAGCTATCGATTGACACGCTCTTGAAGAGGACAGAAAATGTTGAGGAATTACTTCTGCTAATCGGAGACAACGAGTTGAAGGAGACTAAAGATATTCAGGCCGTGAGGAAAAGTATCGCAAAGCTAAAGGCGGATGGCAACAAGTTGCAGGAAGATATGCTCTTTTTTGCCGAACAAAACCTGGACGACAAAAAGAAGCAGATCACACTTGAGGACGAATTGGAGCGCGTAGAAAACGACGCCAAAGAGCGCGAGAACAAGCTCGAGGAAGACGTCCTATTCTTTGCCGAACAGAACTTGGAAGAGAAAAAGAAGCAGATTGACTTGGAAGGTGAAATAATGCGTGTTGAGAACGACATCAAAGAGCGCGAGAACAAGCTCGAGGAGGACGTCCTGTTCTTCGCAGGCCAAAACCTCGAGGAGAAGAAGAAGCAAATTGACCTCAAGTCGGACTTGGAGCGCGTAGAGAACGACGTCAAAGAGCGCGAGAACAAGCTCGAGGAGGACGTCTTATTCTTTGCAGGCCAAAACCTCGAGGAGAAGAAGAAGCAAATAGATTTGCAGGCCGAAATTGATCAAGTCGAGAAGGCTCTCAAAGACTAGCTAATCCAAAATCAACGGCTTACTATCGCTTGCTGCGACCACAAACTCATACACGATACTATAACACCATTCTTGCTTTCTTTCCCGCTTCATCCCACTTGACATCACTTCATCGTGCCTGCCCACCTCCTCTTGCGTCCGTGTCGCGTGCTAATCGCACACATCCCAGCTCGCCATCGTGGGCGTCGACAACAGCCGCTCGCCCCTCACGAGATCCAGACCGGCACCTCGCGCTCCCCGTCGGTCGGAGAGCAGCCCCAGTCCCAGTCCTTTCCAAACTTTCCAAACTTGCCAAACTTTGCCACTCTCTGCTTCCCCGGCGGGAGCCACGCGGGCAGGTGCGAACGCGGGGAAGGTGTCTCGGTCGTGAGTTCGTAAAGCGGGGCACCCAGGCCTGGACAAGCTCGCGCCAGCAGCATGGGAGCCGCCTCGGAGCCCCGTTCGTCGGACGAGGAGTATGGCGCGAAGAAACCTAAGGACGCTGAGCGAGAGGAACGGAGAAGGTCGCGCAGAGATGATGATCACCACGGTCGCCACGGTCACCATGGCCATGGCCACAGCAGAGACCGCACTGGGGAATCCAGACACCACCGCGAGCACCACCGCGAGCACCGGCATCGGCACAGACGGCACCAGCACGAGAAGAGCGAAAGGAGTGCGAGGAGCGACAAGGCCGAGCGCGGCGAGAAGATGCGCGACAGTGAGAATGGCGAAAGGCTCGACGATGAGCGGTCGTCCGGGCACAGCAGCCGCCACTCCAGCCACTCTCGGCACTCTCGGCGCAAAGAGCGAGACGGGCTGGAGGGCCGAGATGGCGAGAAGGAGCGCAAGAGCCACAGGGGCCATGGGCATCACCACCGCTCCTCGCGGTCGTCGCGGTCGTCGCGCTCGTCCAACAGAAGCGCCGAGCCGGCGCCCAGAGGCAAGGGCGAGGCCCGGCCGGAGGAGGGCGATGGTAAAGCAAGCTTGACTGCGTCCGTGCCGTGGAGCGAGTTTCGGAATGCAGAGAAGACGCAGCAACACAGAGACACTGATCGCCAGCAGTGGCTGGCGAGGCGACTAGCGGGTATCGACGAGGAGATTGCCATTGACGATGGCGCGCAGAGGCCCAAATCAGCGTCAGCAAAAGCCGCCAGCACTTCGCGGTCCGCCCACGGCCGCAACGGAGGTCTTGCTGGAGACAGCTCGAGGCTCCGGCATAACTTGACCACAGGCTCGATGATGAGCTCGGGGGTGTCCGAAGCGACTGAACTGGAAAGCCTGGATTCGCGGCAGCTCTGCGACATGCTTCAGGAACTGCAGGTACTCAGGCTAGACGAGCGGAGTTTCCATGAAGATCAGGTGGAGTGCTTGATGGACGAACTTGCAAAGTGCACAATCGAGAAGATCAAATTAGAGCAGGATCTTGCGAAACAAGAGGTGCGCAATTCCTCCGCAGATGGCTCGCACAGCGCCGAGTCGAGAAGCGAGGCGTTTCGAGGATGGTTCACTTTAAAGAAACGTTTCTTTGGCAGTCAGCAAAGTAGTGAAGACAGTATCCCTGAGGGCAGGGAGGAAGAGACACACTCCCAAGTAGTATGGGTTGTGTGCAGAGAAAATTTGCTTGCCGCCTTTAAAGATAAAAGCGAGGAGTATCATGTTTGCTGCCTGCTCCTTGACGAAGATGCAAGCGTCTGTTTTGCCGAAGAGGATGGGCAAGTGGCCCTGATAGTTGACAGTTCGCTGCAAGAGCTCCAACTTACGTTTCTGCAGAACGACTCTAGAGAGCTTCAGGGCTTGGAGCAGGCCATATTGCACGGTCTGGCGATTCAGGCACCTTCTACAGGGAATATAGGCTCGCTGCGAGAGGGCTTTGAGCTGCGCCAGACGATTCGCGCGCAACAGAATGTTATTATGAAGCTTTTGGCATCACAGACTCAAGGACCAACGTTGGAGAAAGCGGTTCGCGAGCTCGTTGGAAATGTCGAAGTTCTCGTCGACAATTCCTTTAGCACTTTACTAAGTTCCAAGCTCGGAAAACCGAGTTCTCGCCCCGCAGCAAAGTTTGATCGCCAGATATCGGAAGACTCACTGCCTTCGCCGCCTCACTTGGAAGACGCAACTATGCTTGAAAACTGAAAATACTCACTGATCAATGTTTTATTGCACATAAAGGATTAAATTTCCGTATTCACTGCTGATAGAAAGCGACGCTTTCAAGGATCCACAGGCGACAAAATCCTTCTCGCAGCACCCGTCCAGATGTGCTGACTCGTGTCGGGCAGCCCACTTGACTTGATCTCAGATCGGCACAGAGCTGGTCGCACAGCACATTCCACAAAAATTGCCCGCAAAAATTGCTTGCCGAGCTTCTTTTCTGTGCAAAGCAATTTCGAGCAAAGTATGAGCTCAAGTGGCTACTAGACTGAGTGGCAAACTTGCGCCAAATTGCATGCATCAACCAAAGTGATCTTGATTCTTGATTGACACGTGAAACAACGTTTCCTCTTGATCAAAACTAGTGTGACAGAATGAGCTTCATTCGCATTCACTACGACTGGTAGTGGAGGATTGCACAAAGCCAAAATAATTACCGGTACTCAGTACTAGTACAGTCAACTACCAACAAAGATCCTGTGACTACATCTTTATCTATCCTGTCCATCTATCTATCCATCCAAAGTCAGTCTACGCTCCTCAGCGACTGCAGTCGAACGTCGTAGCCAGCGCTAGCGCTGCGGCAGACTGCTCTCCACCGCACTCTGTTCCCTGCTGGGAAAATCTAAGTCCGCGATTTTGTATTCTCCCTCGTGAAACGCTCTGTTCGCGCTCTCTGACTTGGCAAAAAAAAACGCCGCGCCGAGACTAGACGTGATTGATGCCAAGAGCAAGGTCTGCGACACGAGGACGAAGTATCTCGTTGAACAGGCTTATAAAATCCCAGTCGGCGGTGTTCGTAACAGGTAAGTCGCGTCTCGCATGTCGCGAATCTCGCAACACTGTTTAAGCCAATGCGCTCGCAGCGTCGACGGCTTCGCAGACTTGCGTGAACGTGGTACCATGTTGAGCTGAAAGGGTGTGCAGGTGCCACGTGCGTTTGTGCGTGCGCTCGTGCGCTCGTGCGGCCCGAAGGCGCCGCGAATGGAGATTCGTGGCTTGTAGAGGAAAGGCGGCTTTGGTTGCGGCGCTGACGATTGATCGTTTGTTTTTCGTGTCTGACGCCCAGGTGAAAGGAAAAATGGCGCTTTTGTTGGCAAGGAACGCTGCGTTCGGAGCAAGGAGGTTCGCCGCACAGGGGGCCAGATGGAACGCGCGACAGATGAGCGTGAGGAGCCTGTCTAGCTTCAAGTACATGCAGAGCCACGAATACGTCAAGGTGGAAAAGGGAAGCAACATTGCTGTCGTGGGAATTTCTGACTTTGCTCAGAGCCAGCTCGGAGATGTTGTATTTGTGGACTTGCCATCTGTACGTTAACGTTGCGTTGAGTCTGGAATATCCAGGAAAAAGAATGGTATGGGTAGCTGACGAGTTTTTTTGTTTGAAACTGTGCTCGTTACATCATTACAAAGGTCGGGGAGGAGTTCGAGAAAGGCGAAAGTTTCGCATCCGTCGAATCTGTCAAGGCAGCCTCCGAGGTGTATGCTCCAGTGTCTGGCAAGATCGTTGAGGTGAACGAGGATGTCGTCAACTCTCCAGAAAAGGTCAACCAGTACGCTATGACCGACGCATGGTTTGCCAAGTTGGAGATGTCCAACGAGTCTGAACTCGACGATCTCATGACCGAGGAGGAGTACCAGAAACACTGCGAAGAGTAAGCGCAGAGCATGTGTCGCGACCAGTGCCAGTGTCAACCATCATTTAGTAAACCAGCAAATGAGAACCCATTTCCACAGTCAGAGTATCGTTTGATCTCAACCTTTTCGCTCCTCTCCTCTGGCGCTTTGTCAGTACCTACACACTCGCTTGCCAGAGATCACATGGACGCCAGATCCGAGGTACTCGAGCTCCTGTCCGCAATCATATAAGCCCAAGCACAAGAAGCGTTTTCAATGTCTCCATTCCGAGCTAGAAGGACTCCTCCGCATATCATGATTATGCAAAAGCTCGGCAAACCAAGATTCACACGACATACTTGCCCACGATGGCTCAGGCTCAGTAGCTCAAGACGACTTTCACGACCTAGCTTTATGCATTCAGTATGACAACCCCGTTTGCTGCGCGACATCCGACGTCCGACGCCGTCCAAGTTCCATCCATTTCCATTATTTCCATTATTTCCATTCACATCACACTCGCTCACCCTCACCCTTCCTTCCTATCTTCCTTCCTTCAGAACACGCTGTTCAACTACGCTCGAGCTAGCGAGCTAGATACCGTCGTTAATTAACTGGTAAATTAACAGCTTCGTGAGCTGTTCAAACCTCCAACTTGCAGGTAAGGTTAAACTCATTACTCGATGCCCTTGTGGGTGTTACCAATAGTTTAAGATTGCTTGGCTCTGTCAGCGCTTTGTCAGCAGTGACTGTGCGCAGAGTGATACAGAGTGATGCAGAGTGCGCAGTAGCTAGAGCGAGACGCGGGTGTATCGCTCTCGATCGCAGTGGATAGTTTGTGGAGAGATATAATAATATACGTCGTGAAGCTTGGAGATGTCGCGGTTAGAAGACGCTGCCGAGCTGCGCCTGGGCGAGGAGTTCGAAGGGGAGACGTGCCTCACGAACGCGGAAGTGGCGATATTGCTGCAAGATGCGCGTCAAAAGTACGAGCAGGAGGACCGCGTGGTGCCCGAGGTGTTTGAGCAGACCATGGCCTACGCGAGCAGGTTCAGCCAGATCAAGGACCCAGTCACGAACAAGAGCGTGGTAGAGGAGCTTCGCAGGGAGCTGGAGCTCAAGACGTGGGAGCGCGCAACGGAAGGAGGCACGGAGGAGGTGGCACTTCGGCAGTTCGAGCTGGTGTCGGCGATCAATTTGAAGATGGATGAGGTGGACGAGGCCGTGGCGCTGATTCCTAGTTTGCATCAGCTGCTGCAGGAGAGTGAGATCGAGGAGGTCATCGACAAAATCAATCGCGCAACTGGCAAGACATTTCAGGGCTGAGAGGGACTTTTTTTCTCCACGTTCTTTTAGTTCTTTGTCGGGGTGCGCTTTTAAGATGAATGGCTCAAGGCTCAGCAGTGCCTATCCGTAGTGCGGAATGAGCCGCCTGCTTGGTGCCCGTGCCAATGAGCTGCTGTGGAGTTGAAGCATTTCTTTCTGTCCTTCGTACTCGCTCTCTGCATCTACTTTGTCGCCTTCCCCAAGCTCTGATTCGTGCGGGATTCGCGAATCGCATCAGGTGACGGGCTCAGGGGAAAAAAAAGCAAAAAAACAACAACAACAACAATTCATACTGTAACTGTCGCTCTTTCGAGAAAATAGCAAAACAAAATTTGAAGGAAAACTTTGGCAAGCTTTTTGGGTGTAATAAAAATTCGCACATTTACGTCCAAGATGATCTCAGATCTTTTAAAAAATAGCACAGTGAAGACGAGAGCGTGGAATTTCAAATCTCCAAGGTAGTTACTTTACGACACCGGAAGAGAAAAATGCAGCAAGATGCTCAAAATCGTAGTTCTCCAGGACACTCATGAGCTTGGAGTAGACCCCGGCGTTTCGTACATCGCGACCCTCGAACTTTTGCAAATCCACATACACATCATAAATGATGCCATACAATGTTTCTAGCGCTTTTGGCCTCCTTGCAAACTGTTCTTGGATCTCGTTGCTGTGTTTTAAAATAGTCCTGTGCTCCTTGGACAAAAACGCGGTTCCCTCCGGTAGATCGTTGGTAATTTCCTTGAGAGCGTCCATAATTTCCATTCTCTGGGCGAGCTTGGCAAACGAGCGCATTTTGTCGTCGACCTTTCGGAGAAACATTGGGACTGTTTCAGGTTTGATGTTGAACTTGATGTTGAGCATCACTTTGCGTTTATTGGCCTCCGAGGAGAACACCTCACGAACAATCGCGATCGCCGACACCGAGTCTGACGATACCTGAGCATACCCTTCGCGATACTGGACACAGAGAATGCTCTTGACTACAGTGTTTTCAAACCAAAGTTCCGCTACAGGCGCATCGCCACCGCCGTCCGAAGAGGGCTCCCCAGTAAGTGTTGGGGCGTTCTGGGAAACACCTGGAAGGCAGGTGCTTATCCAGTCATGGACCTGGTAGAGTGAAAACGACCCACTAAACTGCACCGAGCTGAGCGTCTTCTGATCCAAGTCCGCGGGGGGACTCGACACTCTCTGGTGCAAGCACAACGGCTTGATCTCGACGGTAACCTGCTGAGCAAGTTTCGGATTTACTTTGGCCACCACAGTGGCTTGGATCTGGCCGTATTGACCCTCAACACATCGAAGCTTGAGTTGCACGCGCTTGGTGGATTCTGTGCAGCGATAAACTGCCTGCAGACCGCGAGATGGGTCCGCGCTGGAGCTGACAACCACGCTTTGGCTCCTCCCCGAAGTATCATCCATGATATCGAGCATCGTGGAGCTTTGAATGAGGACGAGGTCAATCGGGACTGGAAGCTCAATGGAGAGCTGGTGCAGGTTCTCCTCTCTCACTAAGACGAGCTCGTGGTTGACCTGCAGCTGCTCAAAATTAAGCGAGCTAGAAAAGTGGGTCCCGCTTTTGGAGGAGGCCTTGTCCAGCTTGGCCTTGCCGGCGTCGATTTGCTTTTGCAAATTCTTGAGTTCCTCCTCCATCTGCTTGATCTTGCCCTCAGCATCTACGGATGCTTTTGTACGGCCGAGTTTGTCGCCATCTTCGATTTGGTCGAGAGCCTCAGTGGTAAAGCTAATGATGTTTCCGGCGTACGTGCAGAGGACAACCTCGTCGTACCCTGGAGAGCAGACCACGCCACCTTGAACAGACCTAACGGATTCATTTACAAACTGCTCAAAAAGTAGCGCGGCGCTTTTGCCGGGAGCGACTTTCTCTTCTGCCACCAAGCCGCGCCCAACATCTTCGCCGCCAACTTTGAACACTTGCACTCTCCCATCGTTTCGGCCCACTAAGATATCTTCCGTGTCGTCCTTGGTGAGATCGTATGTCGCAATACAGTTGATGGCAGCTTCGCTGCTATCCCCCGGTTCGTCAGAGGACTGCCAGACATGCCGAAAGCCGTTGTTATCCCCTTGGTCGTCATACGAGAAGAGACCCAACGCTCCTGAATCAGTCCCGTATACATACATTTGGTTGTGGGCCGCCGACTTTGAGCCATACTCCTCCATCGCCAGTATGCCTCCGTCAGTGCTCAGGTATCCAGTAATCTCCTGCCCGCCTCGCACCGCGCGGATGCGCTGATCTGCTCCGCCGAGGAACGTGACATCGGAAGGGTTGTTGTTCTTGCTATTCCCCGTCGTCGCTCTCGCTGGCAGCATGCTCGAAATCGTCTCATCATTCTTGATGTACTCACGCTCTTCTCCATCTTCGTACGACGCATACGTGCCTTCCCCGGCCACCCAGACCTTCTTATCGCGCACCCTCAGCTGCCTCACAGACTCGGAGAAGCTGGCCGTCACTGTGGACACCTCCTTGCCCTTCCTGTTCAGCCCGTGCACAACTCTGCCTTCCGAGGCAAAGATATGCTCGCCGCACAGAGCTACCTGCGTCACGGCCTGCTCCCCGACGCGTGTTTTGAACGCCAGCTGCGACTCCCCGCGGCGGAACTGAAGACAGCTCAGCTGGCCGAATCCGTCGCCCACAACTACCTTCTGCCTCCTGCTTCCCTTGCCGAACGGAAGAACCTTCGCTGTGTTCAATCCGCTCACTGGGCCCACACTTGCCAGGTCGCTCCGACTCAGTCCTTCCATTGTCACAGTCGCCCTTCTTCTCCGCCGAGGACCCTTTCGCTTCCCCGCTTCCCCGCTTCCCGTACGCACAGTACACAGTGAACAGCACGCAGTACACCGTAGTGCCAGAGTGCTTTTATTAACGGATCTGTCGGGGAGGAGTTGAGTGTCGCCGGGGACCCTTGGCTATTGTTTTGGTTAGCTTCTTATGCTAGCACTCGTCGCGGACGCGCACGGTTACTTGGGCTCGCCGGACGGTTAGAATGAGCTATGGTAAAATGTATGTGGGCGCTACCATATGTTGAAGGTCCCAGTCAGTAATGGTACGAGTAGTGCTTTAGTTAGCTGTGAGCATCGGGGAACGAATGAACAAAGGACGCGGGGAACCCAATTTCCCAGTTCCCGTGGGAAGAACCCAAACTGACCAAAACATTCCAAAATATTACCAAAATGACCAAAATGACCAAAATGACGGTTCTACCGTTTCGCCTACGGGTCGAAGGCCGGCCGACGAAGTGTCCTCGCAGGCTTTTGCGACTCACATTCTTCGCATACTTATTGCGTAAGAGACGCCGACTAGTAATGAAACAAACCACAGGCCTCAAGGAGCCTACAACCCTCACCAAAATCGATCTGTTTGTATTCTTACAATATCCAGTAGCTAATAGCTAACACCAGAAGAGGCACACACACACGCACACACGCTTTGGTACTTGTGGGGTGCGCGTACCCCTCACGAATCGGTTTTTGTTTGTTTGGTCCGCTGTGTGCGAAAGGAAGATGCTGCGCGGAGTGACGGTGTTGGCGCTGGAGCAGGCGGTGGCAGCGCCCTTCTGCACGAGCCGGCTCGCGGACCTCGGTGCCCGCGTGCTCAAGGTGGAAAGGGTCCGCGGCGGGGACTTTGCCCGCAGTTACGACGCGTACGCGCGCGGTAGCAGCAGCTACTTTGCATGGCTGAACAGGGGCAAGGAGTCGCTGCTCGCCGACATCAAGGAGGAGGCGGACAGAGAGATGATCCTGGACATGGTGCGTGAACGGCAGGTGGACGTCTTTGTGCAGAATTTGGCGCCTGGCGCAGCGGAGAGAGCGGGACTGGGCAGCGAGAGGCTAAGAGAGCTGCACGACGGACTAATCACGCTCGACATAAGTGGGTACGGGAAGGAGGGTCCGCGAGCAGAATACAAGGCGTATGATCTCTTGGTTGCCGCCGAGGCCGGCCTCTGTTCAGGTGCGTTTGCTTCTATCTTCTCGTATCTTGTACATATTTTGCATTGTCGTATTTTGTGTACTTTTTGTTCTCTTTCGCGTGACAGGTGAGCAAGGGCTGACCGACCTTTGGATTGTTCTGGTTTGTTTCTTTTGGATGCAACGTCGCGAAATGTGTGTGTGCAAATGCGTGCCTGATTGGGAATGGGATGGGATCAGTGACGGGAACACCAGATGGGCCGGGACGGGTAGGGGTTAGCATATGCGATATTACGTGCGGGATGAACGGGTTCTCAGCCATCATGCAGGGTTTGTACCAGCGGGAGCTCACAGGCAAGGGATCGGGATACCAAGTCTCACTCTTTGACACAATAGCAGAAATCATGAACGTCCCCTACATCCAGCAAAAGTACACAGGCGTGGCGCCCAAGAGAGTCGGGCTAAGCCATCCGTCCATCGCTCCGTACGGCGCCTTCAGCACGAAAGACGGGAAAAAGTTGCTCCTTGCAATCCAGAACGAGAGGGAGTGGCACAAACTGTGTGATCAAGTGCTCGGCAACCGTGCGATGGCCACCGACGACAAATTCATGAACAACAGTGCTCGTGTTGCGCATCGCGAGGAGCTGGATGGCATCGTGCAAAAAGTGCTGGCAGATTTTGACGCAAGCGAACTTGCAGCGAAGCTCCAGAGCGCCGGTATTGCGTTCGGAGAGCTTAATACGGTGCAAGGGCTTGTTGATCACCCCCAACTGAGAACCGTCACGTTCCTTACCGACAAAGGCGAAGAGTTACGCGTGCCCGCGCCCGCTATCATTCCCGGACCCAGTGAGCTCGGTGCTGTACCAAAGCTTGGAGAACAAGATGCCATGATCCGTCAGGAGTTCGGAAAGCGCAAATAACCATGTGAATTATTTTTATTCCGACTGAACTTGTCCTGACTTTGAATCGTCAAGGTCCACGCCAGGTTTTGCAGCCGCAACCTTCTCTCGGAAAGCTTTCTCTGCGTCAATGAGCGTCTGCCGAAATCCTTCCGAGGAACTGAACACCGATGCGTCCACGCTTTTTTCGTCGCCTCCCTCGAAAGCCTTTTCCCACCAAATTGTTCTCAACAATCGAGGAAACTGTTTGTACAGCGTGATTGTTATCCACCGGACGTTTTGCTCAGCCACTCCATCGCTGCCATCCTCTTGATAGAAGCCCGCAGGCACATTCTCAAGCTCCCAGTCCATGGCTTTGGACTCCTCCATCTCAGCAGTCACATCCAACTCTTTCGGCACGCGAGAGTCCGCGCCCCACACATCATGCCACAGCGTTCTTTCTAGAATCGCAGCGCCGTCCACACTGACCGTCACAGTCCTATTCCTCGCGAGCTCCACTTTCACCGCTTTGGCAGAAACATCTTTCGGTGCGACCAACACCCTAACAATCACTCGCTCATGATCTTGCGACCATACAAAACCCTTCTCCACCGCGCCTCGCTCGGCCACCTTCGCGAGGAGGGCTTGCTTGCTCCGTCGCGATTGGCTAGCCACATCTCTACCCGCGCTTATCGCCGGCGCCGGGGCCGGAGCCGCGGGAGATTGTTCAACCACCACGTTGCCGCCACCGACCACCACTCGCGAAGGCTGTTGCAGCCGCGTCACCCTCGGCATCACAGGGTCGGCTTCATCGTCGCTGCTCAGCTCCAGCTTGTCCCACTTTGAATAGTCCACCATCCCCTCTGCACCTCTCCTCCTCTCCTCCTCTCCTCCTCTGCACTTGAATGCAATGAGTTCAATGAATGCAAATAAATGCAAGCAAATGCAAGCAAATGCAAGCAAGATAAGTAATTCATCTTTCTCATTCTTTCTCTCCGCGACTGGTTGTCCACAGAGGAGAATGGCCTCGTAGGCTCCAATTAAGCAATAGAACCGAATAGGACTTAGAGAACCGGCGAGGGACACACAGAGAACCAGCTAGGACATGGAGAGCCGGCGAGGCACACGAGAACTTGAACCGGCGAGACACACACAGAGAACCGGCTAGGGCATGGAGAACCGGCGAGGCATACAGAGAATCGGCAAAGCACACAGAGAACCGGGCCCACACGGAGAACCGGCGAGGCACACAGCGAACCGGCGAGACAGACGGAGAACCGGCGACCACAGCCACCTCACTGTCTGCCAAGAGGAAGGAAGGAACCGGGAACCGACTGATTTGCTTTGATAAGTTGATAAGCGCAAGGGAGAGCAGGCAGCGGCGGGGATGCTGACGGTGACGGTGGCAATGAACGACGGGAGATTCAAAAGGGAGATGGAGTGTGAATGAATGCGGATATAAAGATCGTTGCGAAAGTATGTTTCTATAGGTAATGGTCATGGCCAGCCGTGCGCGGGCAAGCGGCGGCGCGGAGTATTCAATCAGTGTGTTGTGCGAAAGTTAGTGTTCAATAAAAATTCAGCAGAATCATGTGCAAGAATGGGAATGGGGCCCGCCCGGCAAACGACGACCAGCAAATGTCAGCAGCAGATGGTACGCGATTCCATCGCGGCCGTCCCTTCAGGCCTTCAGGCGTTCAGGTGAAGGGGATTACGGCCGGTCAGGTTACGCGAGTGCCGTCGTCTCAGGGCCTTTAGTAATGGCGAAACTTGAGGAGACCAGAAGAGAAGCCACCCTTGTCCTCATCAGCAACAAAGCCAGCAGGCGTAGGGGTCTGCGGTGGAGAGCTGCTTGGTGAACTGAGCGTGGACCTGAGCCCAGACTGGTTCACGCTGCTCAAGAGCTTGCTAAAGAGCTGCTGCTTGATGAGAGAGCTCAAGTCGGTGCTGGAAGTCGCGCCAACGTTGGAAGCAGCGGTGCCGCGGACGCCTCTTTGGTCGTTCCCAAGGAAAGGAAAGAGCTGCGAGCTGTTGGCCAGCCCCCCGGTCGGTGCGAAGAAGGAGGCAGGGGTAGCCGGAGAAGATGCCAAGGCCATGCGCAGAACCGATTGCAAGTCGTTGTTGAACGGCTGCACAGCGGGAAGGGAGGCGGATGCGTCCTCGAGCAGTGGAGAGCGTCTCGCAGCGTTGAGGGCGAGCAGCGACTGGAGCTGTTCGAGATCAACACGTGGTGGGGCGCTCTGCTCAGGCGAGGCAGGCTCGGACTTGTACTTCTTGAGGTAAGCAGGGTGGTGCAGATCGAGGCTTCCTACGTTGACGCCAAGGTCGGTGTCCTGGAACTTGCGCTTCTTTGGGCTAAAGTTCCCCGGGGTCGAGATTCCATTGTTGCGGAGGGTTTGGTAAGTGGGCGTCGAGACTGCAAAGTCAATCCCTTGGTTCGGGGACTTTGCAAACAAGGACTGGGCCACAAAGTCGGTGCGGATTGGTTGCGGAGAAGCTGACTTTCCGGCGGCGGCGGCAGCTGCTGCAGCGGCAGCAGCGTTCTTCCTCTGCCTGCGGCGACTGCAAAAGATGCGGAACGGAGTCGAGTCAATGACTTGCACACAGCGGATCTTGGCAGGGTTCTCCTCCAGCTCGGCAAAGACATATGCTCGGAGAACGTGGAGAGAATCGCAGGTGTGCACGTTGCTCACCCACGAGTAATGCCAGCCGAGGCGAGCCTTGTTGAACTTGAAGCGAGAGTTGTCCTCGCTCAACTCGCCCTTGATCCAATCCCTGGAAGGGCACTTGCGAGTCCGCTCGAGCTTCATGACGACCTCAGTCTTGTCCCACACATCGCCGACCTTGACGCTGGAGTCGTTCTCCTGCAGACTGAACTCTGCCCAAGCATGAAGATTGCTGTTGCATCCTGCAGCAGCAGCAACGCACATCTCCACAGCTTGGCCGCAGAATCCGTACCGGACGTGGCCGCGATGATCGCATCGAGGAAAGCAGCGAAGATTCTTTTGTCCAGAATCCTTGTTGTTTCTCTGGTATTTGTCCGCCAGACATCCCTCAGGGAAATAGCAATGAACCATCTTGCGAGGGTATTTTGTTGTACGTCTATTTTTGTGTTGTGACGTGTGCGTGTGGCGTGGGTTGTGGAGTTTTGGTTAAATATAAGTCAACTCTTCAGTAGTGATCAATAATTGTTCAAGAGAAAGCGGAAGTTAGACGTGGTTCGCCAGCTTGCCTGTTGAATCAACGTCTTCAAAGAGAAAGATCTGTCGATTCACGCAACTGTGAGATTTCGGGGCGACTGGGAACCTTGTCGAGAGCGTAATTCTGGACCGGCGCGAGCAAAAATAGTCCGGGATATGCGCGCTCTATTCCTTTCTGGGTTTCTCCTGTGGATATTCAGCGTGTCGGTGCCTGCTTCTCTTCTGCGACCAAGTTCTTAGGCTCTTCTTCGCGCCTGGATGCTTGCTTGACTTTGGGGTTTGTTGTGTATGTATATATTTTCAATTTCCAAGTCAAACAATGCACAGAATGCGGAAAAGCCAAAGGGTTGGTGGCAAATAGTCGCACTCTCGTAGGTCAAGCGCGAGCAAAATGCCAAAGCAAAAGAGGGATGCCAATGAAATTTAGACCAGCCCAGGCCCAAATTTATTAACGTCTGCAGATCTCCCTATACGAGTGCGGGCGCACACGCTCAACGCCAACAACGTTCGTTCGTCGGAAAGCTAGCAAGCAGCACAAAGTCGTACGATACAGGGTCCGCTCCGAAAAGCTTTACCTTCTTTGCGCGTCCACTGTCGGACGACCACGCCGGTCCCGGTCCCCGACAACCTTGTGTGATTGTGTGCGTTTGTTCTGCACTGCACCTGGCTGATTCAGCCAACAGCGCGGCCGGAGCAGTCTCGCAGACTGTTCGCACTCGCAAGTTCTCAATCGACGCTCTCTCTCGAAGCGGACTCGCCGACCTGAAGAATGGCCACCTGCAGTTGGTCGGCGACCGACGGTTGGTCTATCTCACTCAAGCAAGAACGTTTCAAATCTATGCACAGCTGTTTTGGTGCGCACAGTCACAGTCACAAATGGAGTCTGCCAATTCGTTCAGCGAGCAGCAGCGCTTCCCTCCTTGAACTTGCTGCTGTTGCCTGCTGTTGGTGGTGGCGACGGTGGGTTGAGTGATTATAGTTTTGCTCTCTCCTTTCATTCACAGTGAACATGAAATGCAAAGAAATGTAATGAAATGAAACTTGCGCGCTCCTTCTCAGCTCCCTCTCACAACGCTCCTACGTGCATGGCTAAGGTCGCCTCTCTTGCCCTCTTCCTCTCTCTTCCTCCACTCTCTTCCTCTCTCCGTCTCTGCCTCTGCCTCTGCCTCTTCCTTTGTTTGAGTGAGTGAGTTTGTGAGTGAGAACTTGCGCCTTGGTCTCGCGTGCCTGCTCCTGGCTTGGCGAATGTGCTCTATGTGGGCGGAGAGAGTTAGTTGACTGTTCACTGAGAATTAAGGAAGGCGTTGGCTCTTTCCTGATCAAAATTCAATTATTATGAATGCTCGCTGTGAGCTTATCTGGATGGTGTCTAACAAACAAAAGTCTCATTCTTTCTGTTTTGACCTTTTCTTCAAGACAATTTTGTTTTATTTTCCTGCGTGATCTGAAAGTGAAAGAGAATGAGCTGTCAAACTCCCAGTCAAAGAAGCACGACGTCGGCTGATGCCTGATCATCATGATATGGTTGTAAGTAAGTCTAGCGTCTCAGTCACTAGCTGGAATAATCATTTCATTCTTTCCCTTCCTGGGCTTGTGCTACTTTCCACTTCTTTTTTTTTTCTTCTCTTTTCTTCTACCCCTGGTGCTACCGCCGGCCTTGCCGCAGCCACCGCTCTTGCCTTCTCCCCCAGCCCCTTCCTCCTCCCAGGCTGGCCCTTCCTCCTCCCTGTACGGCCGGCGTAGCCAGCGAGCTGGCGATTATGTGAGCAGTTATTGAATAGGTTAAAGCTGCTCCTGCTTCTTTCCCTCTCTCGCACATCCCCCCGTTCCTTCCCCGTTTCTGGTAGGACCCGCTATTATATTGATAGGAGACTTTTCTGCCATTTTTATTCGCCGCTTGTGAGGAAAACAGGGTGTGCGCTTGGCGTTTATAAGCCTCTTGTGGGGGATGCGCAGGAGTGCTAATGTTAAAGCTATCTGTTTCTGTCCGTGTAAGAGTCCGGAGAGTGGTGCTATCGAAAGTAATAAGTAGAGTGCTAGCACGCCTCGTGCGCGTGAGAGAATTCTGTATAGGACACGATAGAAGAGAGGTCGATTCTCACTTGCCACTCTCGGCTATTAGTGATATGAGTAGATGGGCTTATTGACCCACAGGGCTCTGTCTCCCATGTCCTTCTTCTCTCTCTGTGGTCTTTCTCTGTTTGAAATATTCAGGTATAAGGTTATCGTTTGTGTTGTTGTGTGTTGCATTCGATTCTGCATAAGAGCCCGAGTTTCTCTCTCTCTCTCTCTCCTCCATTCTGTCTTCTGTCTGCTGACTCTCTCTCAAAGTTCCATGCGCCGATGATCTTGGGGATTGCGTAAGAATATGTAGGACCCTGGAGGTGTGCGAACACTGTGAGTTTGGCTGTGTCTCGGCACGGAAAAAGCTGTGGCGCTTATTTGCAGTGAAGGAAGGCTCTGTTTGGTACACATAAAACTTATAAGCGAGAAACACGAACAGAGTCGCGCGGTCACTCATCTTACGATGAGTTAGAGATAAATAACTTAACTTGCATTTCGATTTTCGCAGCGAATCGTGTCGGTACTTTGGTACTCACTGAGCCTCGACTACCGCAATCAATAGTCATCCCTACCGCTCCACGGAAGGTGGGTCTAGCCAGTACTTGCCCGCAGCGACTCTTATCGTCTCCGCTAACCGCTCGTAATCTCTGGCAGTTTCCTCGCCCGCTAGGCCAGCCCGGAGTAAAGAGTAGGAGGAGGCGTGCAGCTAGTACCAGAATCTAGGAATGGGGGATGTAATGCGAGCTATATGCGACGGAAGGAGAGAAACTCGCCATCCAAAGGTGTGCGAAAGCTTGATTTCGATTGATCGATCATTCAAAATCAAGACATTAGATTGATTGATTGATTATGATTGATTGTGATTGATTGATTGATCAAGATTGGTTGTGAACGGAAGGGACATGGAAATGTAAAAAATCAAGTTAAAGGCGAATTATCTTCTGAATTTCCAAAGAGGTGGATGATCTTTGCGAGGACGGAAATGACGGAAATGGTTGAAAGCGGAGTCGGCTGGAAGGAGCGAGTGGTGGCCACTCGGGCTCTCAGTATCTCCCAGTTGAGACTCGAGAACGAGTGGCAGGTGGTGGGTGGGTGATAGGTGGGTACCGTGAGAGGTGGCAGGTGATAGTCGCCGTGCTGTGATTTGGTCACGGACCGGAGATTGATAGCGCTTACTGCGTGTGTGACTGACGGATTGACTAGGACGAGCTGCGGAGATCCGTGGAGTAGAAGAGTGGTGGAAGAATGTCTCGGCAGAAATACGAAACCTTTTGGCTGGACGTCGGAACCGCACAGTCTCCGGGAGGTGTGTATGGGTCTGAAGATGTCTGGAGTTCTTGCTAGTTCGCAAGGGTTGCAACTCGCAGCGTGTTTGCCAGAGATGCTTCCGAAAGAGTGGAGTTGGGCTCCACGGGTTTGTTGAGGGGGGGGAAGTTGGAAGGGAGCAAGTGGCGCGCGTGGAGCAGAAATGAAAGGTGAATCTAACTCACCTCACGAAGCCCGAACATTAAACATGATCAACTAACACTGCTTGCTACCCTGGAGCCACAAAGGAATCTAAAACTACGACAGTAAGTATAGACTGTGTAGACCCTCCTTTGGGGCAAAACAAATTTGCGTCCTTAAACTGCAAGACAAAGACGAGCCACCCTCTTCGTCGCTCCGCATCGTCTCCAACAAGTGCAAACCGATCTTTGAGAGCGTAGCTGATCTGGACCAAACTTTGAATTTTTATGTCGGTTTTTTAATGACATAAATATAAAAACATCAACTTCTTCTCAAATGAGGTCAGTTTGGCCAGATTGGTCCGGCTAGCCTCACAGAATTATTCTTCTCTCACCAAAAACAGAATCATATCAAAACCCAAGCTCCACTAATAATTCTCACTGTGCCATAGGCTCTCGCACGAGGTATAGGGCACATATAGTACAGTACTGTAATACATCGCACTAGCAAATACCATTGATTGTTTATAGCATCCTCTATAGCCCTAGCGAAACGCCTGGACGTCGACTATACGTCAGATAGGGAGTAAGGTAGTGAGGAGAAGCCTAAATTAGTTGTGCACTTGGTTTTGGTTTGCTTTTGAAGGTGAAAGCACAAACTAAGGATTCAGAAAAGAACGTGCACTCAAGGGCAAGACATGTTGCAAAGAGAGTGAGAGTGGAGGTATCGAAAACACGGAAATATGGAAACATGGAAAGAATGGTCAGGGTTTAGACTTGTGTTCCATCCAGAGTGAACGAAAGATTTCGGGATTTCCGATGGGCAGACATGGCGCATTCTGAGACACTTCCGAGATGCGCGCGCCACGAGCTGCTGGTATCTTGTCTGCTGCCAGTAGCTAGAGCCATCTTACGAAACGGGAATCCATGCCCAGTCGCTTGATTTCACTGGTTTCCAGAAGTCAGGAGATTGATCTGGAGCTGGTTGGTATTGAATCGATGGAGTCGTAGAGCCAACCAAGTTCTGTAGGCCGCGCCATGTTTCTGGCTCCAGTGTACACTTCGGCACCTAGCAAGACCTCGCATGCTTGATGACGATGTTTTGCGCGAAGCGGAACCTGCTCAATTTTCGACTTTTTTTTTTCGGGGCATATTCGAGAGATGGAAATGACTCGAAAATTTTCGCGTATGCTGGGTTGAAGACAAAATCTATCGGTCGACCCTGCGTCTTCCAACCTTTCTACCAACACAACGACAGAATCAAGTGTGATGGAATATGACGGAGTGATAACTAGACCGGAAACAATTTTCGCCTAGCTTGGCCGGCACGCTTGCAACCACCAATAAGTTATGGTTTTCTACCACACAGTTGTCCAACTTTTCTCAACCCGACAAACTCGAGCTTTCGCGCGAACTGAAAGCCGGATCTAACCAAATGATTGCTTGTAGATGTTCGTTCGCAACAGTATCACATCACTAAACGCAGAGTAAAGTTCGAGACAATCTTGAATCCCACGTTACGTATACCCTTCTCCTCGTCGTCGCGATTTTGGAAGCTTGGCCACTGGCTACTCGCCCTGACCACTCCTCACAAGCCTTCTCTCCTCCTGGGCATTGTGCGTCCGTTCTGCATCACATTTCCTGCGTCTTGGCAAATGAATTCTGCGGTTTCCGCAGAGGAAACAGAGCCCGGCACGCGACGCGCGAAACACACGCTTTCGTGCGCATGTTACGCGAACCGGCGGGAGGCTCTGTACACCGCGGAAATCGTGCCGTGAACCAGACTAAAGAATCCTAGAGCCTATAGGCCGTAATCTTTCTCGGCATGCGACACGAGTCAGTTTTCTTTTCCTTGTCTTTTTTCTTTTTGTTTGCTTTTTTTTTTTTTTTTTCCCTACATTATATGCTTCACATTTTCAGAATAGGTTTGAGTGCCAAAGAATCCAGAAAATATTCGATCGGCGGTTCGTGGCGAGATGTGCCGGTACAGTATCTCGAAGGTTTGTGTCCTGAATAGTTTGTGTCTGTCTCTCTGTCTCCCTGCTTGTCTGTCCAGTATGAGCCAACAGACTCTGTGGCTAGCTAGCTAGCTCCCAGTTGTCAGCGCTACTGGGAAAGGGGAACTTTGCATAAAATCTATCCCGGTTTGGTTCGTCTTGGTCGGGTTCAGGGTGGGGGGTTCGGGGTTGGAGGGGGAAATCATACAGTAGTGAAGAATCGCGCTCGTCCACAAATGATTGTTTTCCAAGAAAGATGGCCATCATCGATGAAAAACTTGTCTCCGCCTGAGCATTTTCGCCCAAGCCAATCTTCCCTCGCGGCAATCCAATTCCATTTTGTGGCGCCTGATAAGGCATGCGGCTTTTGTGTCTAGCTAACTAGCGTTGCACCGGCGGACGTCAAGCACAGCCTTGAGCCGCATAAGGTCGTGTTGAAGTGCCAAACCCTCGATCTTTTGCCACCATGCGCGACTTGAATTCGCTGCCATAAAACAACACTTGCCCTTGCCCTCGATCTGGCGCGGCGACAGCGGCGACTGGCAATGCAGCTCTCACTGCAGTCCAAGTGAGCCAAGGAGAGAAAAGCGGGGTCGCCGCATTGACCCGACCGGCGCTGACAACCCTTCAGGAGGCAACAGGCAGTTGGCAGTCAAGGCCGAGCGGGCAAGTGTTCTCGGCAAGCACGACTGACCGTGTGAGTAAGTAAGACATCAGCAACTCTTTGCAGCTCACTGTCACTTGAAAACAAACCTCTTTCACATCCAACGAATGCTCCAAATCTCGAACCACAAACTTTTCGAACTCTCAAGCTCATGCTGACACTTGACCCAACCGTCCTTCCGTTTCCCATGCTAGCAAAACTCAACTTGCGAAACGGCTGGGACTGATGCACACTTTTCGAGTCTTTCGAGTGTGAACTTGTGAAGGTATGTGCGCTGGGTCTGGTATTTGCACACACCTGGGGAGAAAATGGTCGCGCGCCACAATTTGTTCAAGTCAAGGTGAGACGGACGATCTTGACTCACACATCCAGGCATGCTCTGGTCACTCTGGGCACTCTGGTCACTCTAACTTTTTGACTGTGAGTGAAGGGCGACTTGGGTGGGGAGAGAGAGGGACATTTCCCCCTCTCGATTTTCTGCGCAGCTCTCGTGGAGCAGTGAAGTGTGTCGCCGTGGGTGGGAATTGAGGCGCGAAACTTACTAGCGACGCAATTTAGAATATATCAGAAGACAAAGATGACAGGGTTTTTACAAGTTTATTAACAGTAAAATAAGAAAAAAAGAGGATCAGGAAAGAGGAATGACCTCAATGATCTCAGAAAATTAAAAAGCTAGTGGGAGGTCGGCGCTTCAGTACCGGTACTGCAGTAGGCTTCGGCGTTCCGATTTTTCCAAGTCCATGAGAATTATTACTCTTTGCCTCGCAGAGGCATTGTCAAAGGGGTGAAGCACGGGGTTGGAGCCTTGACCAAGCTTCATGCGATGGGAAGAAAGAAATATCATGCTTCTTCTCCGTTGATTCGATTTTTATCTGATGCGAATTAAAAAATTCCTATCATACGAAAGCTTGAATTCCGAACGTGACTCAAGATACCCAACTATCCGCAAAAGGAGGCTAAACCGGCGAGAGCCAGGATTCCCTGAATATCCCCGAATTCACTGAATCGATTACCTGAGGCTCTGACTAATTCGGTTCCTCACCTCGAATCAATCAAGGAGGCTGTTAGAATCGCGAGTTCGATTAAGAGAACCGGCCTCGCACGGCGAGCATGATCCACACCGCACAAACATTCTCTGGATACGGGAACACCCTCACCCGCAATGCAAAGTGGGGATGATCGGCTCTCGTCGCGATTATGTCACGAGCCACCGCGCTCTGGCGCAAAGTGTGGAAGATCCGAGCTGGGTTCCTGTGATTCACCATTGTCGGATAGCCTTTGAAGCTATGCGAGGCAGGAATTGCTTGTTTTATACTCTCCTGAAACTCCTCATTCCCAGCCAAGAGCCCTGTGCAACGCTCTAGTTCATATGCGCTCAAAGCAGGGTTCAAATAGTAGCTCAGGTCTTCGTCCCAGACGGTTGTGAGAGAGTACTGTTCTTCACGCTCGTCAGCGATCAGGTTTCGTAGCTGCGTTTCGAGCTCCTGTGCAAGAGCAGCATGGTCTAGCGAGTTGCTCAAAAGAGCCACAGGCGGGGCTCGCTTCAATGCGCGCAAGAGGCGCTCATCCATGGATTTCCACTTCAAATCATCTTCAAGGTTGAAGCTGCACCCAAAGATCCTATCGTCCAACTGCTTGTTTGCGAAAAAGCTCTCATGATTGAAAACGCAACCGATGCGCTTGTAGAGCTGAGGACCACGGCGTCCGGAGTCCCCAATGCTTGTCTGCTCCCCCGCATCTAGGTGCGGGTTGGTGAGGCGTTGCCCAGTGAGGCTCTCCCAAAAAACGCATTGCTGGGACTTTCCTCGCTTTCCGGCCAAACTCATCACCCAAACATGTTCTCGCTCTTTTGCGTCTTTGTGGTCCTGCACCGTGCCGACGCACACGAATGCACGAAGACCAAAGCCGAGCAAAAGAGAGCACAGCAGCACGGCATGGTCCTCGCAATCTCCCTGCCCTTTGCTGAGAAAAGAGTGCAGAGTGTGCCAGACTTCCAGGCGCCCCCCGCCAACTGCCTCTTCTCGAGTGTACGGTAGGAGGCTAACAAAACGAGCTGCGTGTCGTGGCGAGTCCAGCAATCTGCCAGCGCGCATTGGCCATATAAACGTGCACGCCGAGTGATGCTCGCCCCACTCGTTCTCGGCAAAAATCTTGATCATGCGATTACGGAATCGTGGATTCATCTCCACGTATTCTTGCCACCAAAGCTGCGCATACTGACAAAATCTGCGGTGAGCCTGAGCAAAGTGCGCTTGCTCTTTGTTCAGGGTAGCATCGACTTCCTTGCTTGTCAATAGCGAAGCGCGTTCATTACTCGAGTCTGCTCGTAGCGAGGGAATCATGTCCATCCGAATATCCAAGATTCCGACCGGGACCCGGATTTTCGAGGTAGGGCCTACCCCTGTCAGCTCCACCACGACAGAAGCGCCCCCTGAGCTCCCGAGGATCCGGCGCCACTCAAGTTGATGAGACGCTAGTAGCTCTGGCGCACCGTCCAGGTCTTCGCTGTCAAACTTTATTAGCGCGAGATGAAAGTAATGTCGAACGTTGGAATTAGTTTTGCCTTTCTCTTCGAAGATTTCCGGGTCATTGGCAACGTTCGGATCTAGCGCGCAATCGTGGCTCTGCAAAAGCAATCTCCGGAGGCCTTGCACCTGGCGATCATAAGAGGCTGCCCCTCCTTTCAAGCAAAACTTTTTGGAGAGTCGGACCAGAAAACTAGCCCGGAACTCGGGAGTTTCGCTATACTGCACAGCCGGGGACTCAAATCGCTGCTCGCCATACTGCAATCGTAACACTAAGCGCTGTTTCGAGCCACCATTTCCCCCACCCAAATTACCAAATTCTCTTCCTCCGACAACCTTGAAAAGCAGGTACTGCTCCCCCGCAGCCACTCCACTTGATGAGCTCGCATCTCTATGAGCTGAGTCAGTCAATGGCCTCTGCTTTTCTTGTGAGTCTAGCGACTGAATGACTTGGTCAATTATTCGACGTTCTTGAAGCGTGTCGAACACGTCCTGATCGCCCTTTCCTTCTCTGGCAAACCCAGCTATAAACTCTCTAATCTCGTCATATACATTCGTTCTCCTGAGGTGCGAGTCGATCAGGTCTTTCAGCGACGCCACATTGATTTCCCCGAGCTTTTCTTGCGCGCCAGACACTCCCGCCGACGCCTGGCTCCCTGGCAAGCTTGGCTCCCTTCCTTCATCTTCGGGCAAGCGCTCCTCGTGCACCTCCATGCTTGTGTGATTCTCGATCCCCGAAACGACCCTCGACGCAACGACTGCAAAAGTTTCCAACTGCTGGACTGTGAGATAGAGGTCGACAAATCGTTGGCAGCTCGACAGCAACTCCTGTGCGAACAAGAACAGCTGTTCGCCGTGCCTCAAGCGCACCAAGCGCTCTAGTAACGGTACGAGTACAGACTGAATGTCGAGCAAGTTGGGTCGTTTTTTTAAAAAAAGTGAGCAAGACAACTACTCAATAATAGGCAGCTCCTATAATAGTAGATGAGCTAGAGAGCAAGCTACCTTCTGAATTCTGGTCAATCATCATCTTCGATGTCTTCTTGGAACCGACGCTTCTTGCGCCGGAATTTGCCAAGAAATGACGGCTTGCATGGGACGTCGGCAGGTGCGGCAGCGGCGCGGTCTGTAGCAAGACGGCGAAGTGCCCTCTCGGCGTTGGTGTGGATCTCGTCGGCATCGTCGTCCATACGCTGCGAGGCGCCCTGGTGGTGGGATTCTTGAGAATGAGAGGCATGGGAGTCTTGAGATAAAACCAGGTTGCCGGACCTGTCAATAGCTCTTCGCTCTGCCTTTTGCATGGCCTTGGCCCTATCCAAAGAAGCGACAGCCTCGTCTTTACCGTAATCCTTGCCGGACGTCTGCGAGAGCTGCGAGAAAGCAAAATCTTGTGATTGTGATTGTGATTGAGAAAGGACAGGGTCGTTCTCCTCAAGTCCTAGCTCTTCCCCCTTCCAAGTGAGAATATTTTTCAAACCAAACATCTCCTCGTGAGTCAGCTCCTCCATACCGCGGCTTGTCTTGTATCTTGCCTTGTTGTGTTTTGAGTTGCTCTCGTTAGTCTCCACAGCGCTACTCAGCTGTTGTTTTAGATTTTGGCGATGAAATACGATTTCTTCCATCGTTGACTTGGAAAAGAAGCGAAACACGGTCACGTCTTGGCGCTGCCCGAGCCGAAATGCGCGGTCCTGAGCTTGGGAGTCCAATGCAACATTCCACATCGGGTCTAATATGACCACTTTATTAGCCACCGTCAGATTCAGCCCTACACCTCCGGCCCGTGTACTGATGAGAAGGACAGGGATTGTTGGGTCACTGCAAAACGCTTCTAATGCCTCCTTCCGCTTTGTTGCAGTAAGCGACCCGTCGTACCTTCTGTAGCGAATAGCTTGCCTCTTGAGACATTCTTCTAATATGCTGAGCATTTTCGTGTACTGGCTAAAGAGCAACACCTTGGTGTTTGGCTCCCCGTGCCACACCTGGAGGAGTCTACGCAGAGTCAAAATCTTGCCGCTGTATTTGTCGTCCGTCAGCATCTTGAAAGAGTTGTTGTAAACGCAGTCAGCATCCTGCCCCATTATAGTTTGAATAAGTTCCCGCTTCAAGTTTTCTTTGCCCTCTTCTTCGGTTTCTTCGACAGCCTCGCTCCCCTCGGAATCTGAGCAGTCGTCCCAGGTATCCCCTTCTCCCCCGGGCGCTCCGCTTTCCCTGCCATCGCGACTTGCCGGCTTCTCTATCGCGCTGCTGTTGTATCCTGCAGAATCGCGTGTAAAATCTATGAGTAATTTTGGGTGATTGGCGACTTTGGAGAGCAACGTCATGATAGGCAACTGCAGGCAAGTTGGGCATCGCGGACAGCCTTTCTCAGAGCCGTAGTGATAATATCGCCACAAGAGCCCTTCTGGAATTGTCTTGTAGCAGCACTTTCCTTTGGTCGCGCCTTTCATACCACAGTTACATGGGTCATCTTTCGTCCGGAGCGCTACGGCCTCGGGAAGTTGTAAGAGGCGATAATACGCCCTCGCCTGGACTGGTGACATGTTTGTGAAAACGACTTGGTCGAGCTTTTCGGGCAGTTCGTCTTTGACCAGCATCTTGTCTCGTCGCAAAATCACCTTTCGAAGCACTCTGCGAAGCTGCTTAGCATGCTTTTTCGCCAGCTCCTGAACCCTGACGTTGTCTTTGTTCTTTGGGTTGAGCCCATCGTGAATGGGCTTTTCGTACATTGATCGAAACGTCCCTGCGTCCCCCAGCCAGTTGGGACGAACAAGCCGCGACAGCACATAGAGCTCGCGCAGATCGTTTTGCATTGCTGTCCCTGTCAGCCCGATCCTACGCTTCGTTCTCAACTTTGCAACGGCTTGATGGGCCTTAGAGCTTGGGTTTTTCAAAACATGCACTTCGTCCATGATACAACACGCCCAGTCTATGGAGCACAGTTCCTCGGCACAGCCCTTGAAGATGTCATAGGTAGTGAGCAAAACCTCGCAGACGGCATCCCGACATTCCTCTATAATATCGTCCTTTGCGACTCCTTTGCAGCTCATCAATTTCTGAATGGCGAAGCAGCCCCACTTCTTCAACTCGCTCTCCCACTGATGCAGGACCGCAGCTGGGCAGAGAATAATCGTCGTCCGCGGCAAATCTTTCACTTCCTCTGCCTTGCGCAGCCTGAGCAACTGTTTCCGACGCAGGTTTTGCGAGTCTTTCCGCATTCCGGTCTTCCTATACATGGCCGTCAGGAGGGCGACGATTTGCACGGTCTTACCAAGCCCCATATCATCGTTCAAAAGGCACCCGCAGTCCGCGACGATTCTTTTGTACACCCACTTGATGCCTTTGCGCTGGTAGTCTCGCAAATACCGATTTACGCTCGCGGGCACTGCCACGCCATCTCCCAAAATGTAATCTCCCACTTCTTTCCCGCCGTCTGCTTGAACACCCAACAGCTTTGGCCACTCTAATCTCTCGTCAGTGCCGGCTTGGAACAAATCTTCGGCGGCCTCTTTCTCCTCGCTATTTTCCATTTCCATTTCCATTTTCGTTTCCATTTCCATTTTCGTTATCGTTTTCATTTTCGTTTTCGTTTTCATTTTCATTTCGCTGCCGCACTCTTCTCCTTCGCTGCCGGACAATCCTCGTCGCACATGGTTTTCCCGGGCCTCGCCTCGCCTCGAAGGCTCCCTCGGGGAATCGGCATACTTCGGGGAATCCCCAAACGCAAAGATGCTGTCCACGCTCTCGCGAGCGGCTCCTGCGCGCTTCTTCGTTCCCGGAACGTTCCCCGGGGGGTCCTCGCGGACGCTTCTCGCCCCTCGCTCTCCTGCGCCACTGTTGTTGTCATCCCCTTCCTCCTCCTCCTCTGAGGAGGACGAGGAAAAGTCGAACAGGTCCATGCCGTTCCTACGGCTAGCGATAGTAGACTCTTACTGCTACATCGGCGAATATGCCTTCTTTACGGCTTTTATGGGGGTCCTCGCGGATTGACAGTGGACACGACTTTGTTTGGTTCTTTCTTCGCGAGGAGTGGGGAACCCATTTGGGGTTCTCGAGACCATTCTATATTGTTCATCGTTGTTCTTTCGAAAGTGCTTTCGCAAACGTTAGAGGACATGCTACTGCACACAGTGGCAGAGAGCTACAGTTACACCCTTCGCTATGGAATGATTAGTTGAGCCGGTGCTTAGATTTGACCTTAGCGATGTGTTGGTCTCGCTATCTATCAAGAACAATAATTCTAGCTACTGAAGGGAGTATAGTGAAATAACTAATCTTCCATTAATTAATAATTGAATAGCCAAAATAATACTCCATGTTGTGATTATTGTGATAGCAAGTTAGCGCACACACCTGCGCACACAAACTTTTGCCTATGCAGTCCCTAGATTATTCGCTATCGCATTTTCATACCCAGCTCCCGACTCACTCTCGCTCCTAGCAGAAACGATAGTCTATCGTCCGTGTTGCCGCCAATTCCTCCTCACAGTCATTCTTACCGCGTCCTTCACGGTATTCTCTACCCTTCCCCAACAGCAGCCTCCGCCCTCACATCGCCGCTCACTAGTTTTGCACACACTCCTAACCATCGCTACCCATTCCCCTACTCACACGTTGAGAGGAGAGCGGTGCGCACCTCCCAACAATTCATCTTCCTCTGCGCAGTTCTCCCTCACAAACGCCTTCTCTCTCTCTGCCCTCACAAACAACCGAGAGGGGCTCACGTACGCTGCGCGCTCTGCGGTGTACGCGCCGAGTGTGTGCCTGCTCGCTCGCTCGTCGGAGGTGTCCTCGCGAGCGCGGAAGAGAGAGAGACAGAGACAGACAGAGAGAGAGAGAGAGAAAGAGAGAGAGAGAGCTAAAGCGCTGTGCATCGGGAGAGGACGCATTTCTTCCTCTGTGTGCGTCTGTGCGTAGCGATTGTCAGCCGAGACTGCGATTAGCGATTGGCGATTGGCGATTGGCGACGTGCGCGAGTGTTCTGTGTATCTGCGTATCTGCGTATCTGTGTATCTGTGGGGTGCACTTGGCGTGTGCTGTTCGAAGCGCTGTTTTAGGTGCGAGAGCACGGCGACCTTGCGGGGATTCGGGCCCTAGAATCGCAGAATCGCAGAATCGTAAAATTTTAGGATTGTGGAATTGTGGAATTGTAGAATCGTGGAATTGTAGAATCGTAGTGCGCTCGCGAGACCGGAGATTGGATTGGAAGGCGTCTGGGTGCGGGTTTGCCCAAGTCGCCCGGCCGGCAAGGTGTAGCGTTGGTGGGAAAGAGAGAATTGGGAAGGAATTGAGGGTAGATCTCGAAGGTAAAGAGGAGCGCTCGGGGCTTCCCAGGCCCCGGGTTTGGGCAGGATGGCCGCGGCGATGCGAGACGCGAATGAGCTGTACGTGGAGGTGCTGCAGTTTGACGATCTGGGCCGCAAATTTAAGTCGATCATCGGGCTTTTGATTTTCGACGGAGGCGAGTTCGAGCAGGTGAGGAGCTTGGCAGACCTGCGGAGGCGCATCTTGAGGGAGCTCTCGGATGATATCGACTTTGATTTCTTGTTCGTGCGGGACCAAGAAACCGTGGCCCCGCAGCTCGAGTCGGAGCGAGACCCAATGTATGTGATTCGCAAGGAGAATGAAAACAAGGGGAAGAAGAACTATGTAGAGTACAAGGTCACCATCACGCGGGACACGCGCTCCAAGAAGCTCCCGATGGCCAAGCCTCGCGGAAACGTGATGAGCTTTGACGCTCGCTCTGGTGCTTCTGGGGGAGGTTCCCGTTCGCAAGCGTCCACGACGACCACCGACATCAAAGACTCGGGCTTTATGCAGAAACTGGACATATTTGCCGGCGCATTCCAACGCTACTACTTTCAAATCGATACCACGTGCACTTTGTACTGCTTTGGGCCGTGCCATGAGGGCCAGTTTGAATACGAGTTCCGCGACTTGCCACGTTCTGCTGCTGCGGAGAGCCTTAGTCTCATCGAGTTGTACAAAATTAATCCCTACGAAGGTTCCTTGGAGAAACCAAAGTACCACTTTGCAATGGAGCTCTTGACGAATTCTGGAACACGCTGGGTCCTGGCCGTTCCATCCGTGGCCGAGTTTGCCAAATGGGTCAAGAGCTTTCACAAGGCGTCCCCGAAAATGGAGGCTGTGCAGTATAACATTATTAGCGAAAAGTTCATGTGGACCTCCGTGCCAAAGGACAAGAGCGGGGAGGCGAGGAGTGTAGGCGGAAGCTCCAAGGCGAGTCGTCAGAGAACAGGGGAGCCTGGAACCGTGACGAGAATTAAAACGTTCAAGGTAATCACGTTCAACGACATACAGTTCGGGATGCAGCTCTCTAGCTGCCCGGACGGGACCATGGTACACACGGTGTCCAGAGATGGAACGGCATACAAGAAAGGCGTAAACGTTGGCGACCTCATTGTCGCTGTGAATGACAAAAATGTGGTTGGTATGAAGTGGCGCGACGTGAAACAAGAGATTTTGCGGGCTTCCAGGCCAGTTCGTATAACCTTTGGCAAGCCCAGTAAAAAGGTCGCGCCGCCGCCAACTGCCTCGCAAGTTGGGTCCTCTCCAGGTTCCGTCAGCAGCGGTCTAGCCATACGAAGGCGCCTCGGGCCATACTTGTACGGGTTCAAGAAAAAGAACAATGCTAACAACGTCGCTCGCACAATGCACCAACAAACTATCCCGCCAAACTACAAATCTCCCGCGGCTCTCTACCAGTCTATGCCTCAGAGCGCTACAATGTACAGCAAAGGCTCGTCCAAATCTCCTCCCCCGGCGCCACCGCCGAGATCGCCAGACATGAGCAAGAACAGGAATACGATTTTGGGCACTTTCACGCGAAACGGAAAGCGAAATGTCGACGAAAACGAGGACAACCCAAGTATTGCGGCGCGAGCTGCTTCAAGACAGCTCAGCCGGTACCGAGGTTTCAACTCGCGCTTGTACCAAGCCATCGTAGAGTCTCACGAGCGGGAGGAGCAGGTTGAGCGCCTGGTCAAGCAGGTTCTTGCGGATGCTCGTAAGACAAGTGCTGCTGATCTTGGTGGGGCAACTGCTGGCAGTTCCATCCCTGGCGCGCTCAGCTCTAGATTGATGCTGAGGGGCAAGAACGCCGAGAGCCTGGTCGTGGAGGAACTCCAGATGTCCTTGCGCCGCGCGGGGCCAAAACAACCGCCAGTGCCAGTGCCCATGCAAATTCATGAGTTTCCAGGCGGCTCCATGCCCAAACAGACCCGTGCTGGACCGATCCGCGATGAGGTGGCCGTAAGCTCGCGTCTGGATGCACAAAAAGTAAACCCTCGCCGAGTCGCCCGGCTCCAAGGAGTCTTTCAGCGCGCTCAGGACAGGGTTCCAGACCCTGTAGTTGCAGCAAGTGCCTCGTTCCTCAGCTGCTTTAGGTGTATTCTTTTCCGCAAGTCTGCTCGTCAGCGTGGCAAGGTGGAGGCCTTGATGACATTGGCAAAGTGCGGCTCGGTGGAAGACAAGGAAGATGCATTGGATGCAATCCTTGATATTGCTTCCACGAGTAAGAACGTCAAGCTGCTGATGGAGGTGGGCATCATCAGTGTCTTGCTGGACTCCTTAAGGAGCCAAGACAGTATCGTCATCAAGGAGAACGCTGCTGGCATCATGTGGAATCTCTCTGACGACCCGGCCATTGCCGACGACATTATCAGTGCCGGTGCGGTTCCTCTTCTTTTGGAGCTCTTGAGGCTTGAAGCGGACGACGAGCAGTCTTCAGACATCGCCAAGGAGGAGTCTGCTGGTGCTCTTTGGAATCTTGCCGACACTCTGGAGGCGAAAAAGGAGATCCTGCGCTGCAACGGTGCTGAAGCCATTGTTGGCGCTCTGAAGGACAAGGATATTACGGACTTTACCAAGGAAAATCTTGCTGGTGTGGTCTGGAACCTTTCGTACGACGTGGATAGCCTGAACGCGCTCATGGTTCATGATCCCGTGACCCCTTTGGCGCGATTGATCACGAAGGGCACAGTGGTTGCCCAGGAGAACTCTGCTGGTGCTATGATGCGAATTTCTCTCGCAAAGCAGTTTCGCCAGAGAATAAAGGATTCCAAGGAAGCGATCCCGGCGCTGGTGCAGCTTCTTGCTTTTGGCTCAATTCTGAGTCGTGAAAATGCCTGTGGTGCTCTGCACAATATTGCCATTAATGATGACAAGATCCAGCGACTCATTGTCGAGGAAGGCGCCGTCACCCCTTTGGTACGGTTGTTGCAGCCGCAGTTCCCTGTGAGCGCTCGTTCGAGAGCTGCACTTTGTCTGCGAACGTTAGCACAGAACCCGGCAAACAAGGATGAGATCTCACAGGCTGGTAGCGTCGATCTCCTGGTGGACGCTTTGAAAGAGAACGATGCGATGCTTCAAATACACATTGTTGAGGCGTTGTGGGGCCTGGCGCACGAAAGCGAGAGCAACAAGGTCGTCATTGCTCAGTCTGGTGCAATTCCGAAACTTGTCGCGATCCTCCGGCACGGGTCTACTCCCGAAGCTCGCGTTCGCGCAGCTGGTGCCCTTGGCAGTTTGGCGGAGAACAAGACCAATTCTAATGCGATTGCGCGCTCTGGTGCCGTCACGACTCTTGTGGACATGGTGAAGAGCTCCGACGAAGCGTCTCGCAGGGAAGCTGCGTTTGCTTTGAGCGGCCTCACCACAGGCTCGCCTGTCGCTCAAAAGGTTGTTATGAAATCCCTGCAGGGCGGTCTTGCCATCGGCTTGGGCGGCAATGACCGAGATAACATCCAATCCATCCGCGCCAAGCTCATTGAACTAGAGCAGCTCGAAGATGAGGACTTCTTTGACTATTACAACTCACAGTATCTCGAGTCTCGCACCGAGGAGGACCCCGACGAAGATAAGACCTCCTATTTCTCCAAGGCGTCTCGTTCGAAAAAGTTTTAGTGTAATAGAGCATTATGACAATCTAAATCTACTTTACTGCATGCATCCTTTGCATTTCCCGTTGCCGAGTTCAGCAATCCTTCCTTCCTCCACCCATGCGATCACCATCACTATCCAATCACAAGAACCGAACTCGCCATCAAACGATTCCTTCGACGTCGCCGCTCGACTGCTTTCACACTTGCTGTCACGCCATCTCGGTCTGTCTTATCACCTACACAATACCCTTAACCATCCATAACACCTCCTCGCATACCTCATCCACCCACTCTTCTCTCTCTCTCTCTCTCTCTCTCTCTCTTGTGCTGGTGGCACACGTGGCTGTGAGACGATACCGTGCAAGCGTACAGTGAAGTCCCTTGTCAAAGTCCGCGCTTTGGAGCATACGACACGCTAGTGAGGCGGGTGGGCCCGGCTCCGAAAGTGTGAGAGTGTAAGAGTGTAAGAGCGTCAAGTTGTGAGAGCGAGAGTGAGAGTGAGAAACGGAGGAGATGGGGAGTAGCACGAGCTCGCTCACCGACGCTCGGAGAGGCGCTGATTCCGTGATGGCGTTCTCCGGCGGCGGCAAGTGCCCTGTAGACCACGCGGAACACGCGGAACACTCCGAGCAGCAGCATTTGTCAGCGGCGCAGTGCCCGGTGGACCACGGGAAGACTGCGAAGGACGAGAAAGGGAAGGAGGAGAACGTGTCAAAGTGCCCGGTGGACCACTCTTCTGCGCAGGTTTTCATGGAGCAAGCAGGCGCGAAAGATGCCCAGGACGCGGAAGAGCCAATCGACCCGCGGAACAACATGCCAAAGGTTGCGGAGCAGAAAAGGTGGCCCGGACAGAAGATGGCGCTGTCGACGCACAGGGTGGAAAGCGTGATCCCAAAGTCCGATTTTTCGCCCGAGCACCAAAAGCACGTGCGCGAGAGCAGCAGTTGGATGTACCCCAGCGAGCAGCAGTTCTACAACGCAATGAAGAGGAAGGGCTGGCAGCCTAGAGAAGAAGACATGCAGATCGTGTTGGCGATCCACAACCACGTGAACGACCGCGCGTGGAGCGAGGTGCTAAAGTACGAGGAGATGCACCAGTGCGACTGTGACATGCCAAAGCTCAAGCGTTTCATGGGCAAACCCAAAGAGCTTAGTCCGAAGGCCACGTTGCGCTCCTGGGTGGGATACGCGAAGCCATTCGATCGCCATGACTGGATCGTCGATAGATGCGGCAAGGAGGTTCGGTATATTATTGATTTTTACCAGGGCTCGCCAAGCAGCGACGGCGGACAAGTTGTGTCAATGTACCTTGACGCTCGCCCAGCGCTAGACTCCTGGGAAGCCGTTGTGGATCGAGCCAGGCTGCAGTTCAAGGAGACATTTTCGCCAATATTCGGCAATAAAGCTTCCACCCCGCAGCCTGCTGCTAAGGAGTGATGTGTGAAGCGTCTGACGTGCTAAGAAGCTGCTGTCTTTCCAAAAATTGTTCTTTTGCTGACTCTAACAAAGATTTATATAAAAATAGCTTGACTGAAACCCTGCATACGACACATTTCTTTTTCTTTTTCTCTCTTTAGCGCGACCATAGAAACTACACAATTCACATTGCTCAATAAGTAAAACACGAGTGGCTGCCGGGATGGCTAGCAAGCCGGTTTGCACAAAGGGGGGCTCCCTTCCATCCTTCTCTCCTTCTTTCCTTCTAAGAATGAAGGAGACTAGTTGATCAGTAGCATTGAGGAGACTGCATCCAGTTCTTGCCGGAGTTCCTTCAGCTCCTTTTGTAGCACAGCGTTCGCCTTCACCTCACTGTCGCGCTGTGTGGTGAGCGCCTTGTTGACAAATTTGACGTCTGCGAGAGCTGCATTGGCCGAGTCTAGTTCCACCTGCATCTGCGCTCTCCTGCGTGTTGCGATGGATATTTTCCTCTCCGCTGCCTCCTTCGCCTCTTCAGCTTCCCGGGCTCTCTTCTCAGCCTGGAGCTGCATCTCCTGTGCTGCCCGAGCTTTTGACTCTGCCTCCAATAGTTTTGCTTCCAGGTCCTGGTGCATTTGCTTTTCGGCGCGAACCTGCTTTTTCAGGCCTTCTATCGCCGCCGAAACGTGCTCATTGCGCTGCTCCGTGATCTGCGCTTTCTTAAATATGCTTTTGGCTTTGCTTTGAATGGTTTTGAGCTCATACTCCTGATCCGATTTGGCCTTGTTCTCCTCTTGCAAAGCCAGCTCCTGCTCCCGAGCCTTGCTGTTCAGCTTCACGACCAAATTCTCCAGTCTCTTTGTATTCTGGCTTGCCGTGGCAATATCTTCTTGGGCATCCTCCAGTTGCCCTTGCAGAGTCAGTCTCAGCTGCTTTTCTTTTCTGTAATTCTCTTCGGCCTCTTCGAGTCTCTTCCTCAGCTCCTGGATCGCTGACGCCAGCGTCTTTTGTCCCAGCATCTTGGGCCGCGCCCCGCTGCACTCCGTCCGGTTGCCCATCTCCCGCTCTTGATGCTCCTCTTCTTCCCGCACTGCTTTGAGATTCACTGCAAGGCGGCCAAGCCCTCCTTTCAGCGGCTCTCAGAGTACAGAAGACAGCTTGCAGATTGCAGATTGCAGACTTCAGATAACAGAATACAGAATGCAGAACAGAATACACACTAACAAGTTACAGATTACAGAGCCGTGCCCGCGAAAACGCAAAGGCCACTTGCTTTGCACTATTTTCGAATTCCCTGACTTTGAGTGAGATTTGCATTCAAGTTGCTGCTGCACATTGCACACTGCACACCTCTGTGTTTATTATGAAACAGCAAAGCCGGACTTGGAGAGACCTGCTCGCCACGTTCCAATCGTCTGGCCCAACTCCAATTTCTCTCTCTCTCTCTTTCTTTCTTTCTCTTTGTCCCCAACTCTAATGGGCAAACGATTATTGCGGAAAGAATCCGTTGAAACCCTTGACTGAAAGTGAACGAAACCATCCTGGTGGGGAACAGCTCGTTGTTCACCAAGCCAAGCACTGTCTTTTTTCAAGATCAAGATGGACTGATTCTTCAATTTTTGATTGTCAATCTTCTCCCATTCCGATGGAGATCCAAGTTAGGAGATTGGCTTTTCTTAACAGTAAAGGCGAAATTTGAGCGGCGCTTTTGTGAACCAAAGAATGTAACACAGTGAGGGCTTGTTTGCTGTACATTGATCAAGAGAGAGTTGAGCCACGCAAGTCGACGAACCCAACCTTCGAAATGGGAAATCTTTTGGTCATCGCTGTCTGGGTATGGTTCCGGTACATTCATTGTTTTTCTTGACCAATAGAAAATTCAGAATTCAGATCAAGCAAACTAAATCCAAAAAAAAGGGGGAACTGACAGTGAGCACAAGGTCTTTCTTTCTTTCCCACTTTCACATGTCACACTTGGCAAAACAGCAGATCTCACTCGCGTCAGACACTTTGAGCAAATTTACTTCATTTTTATCAATTCAATCTTTCAACTTGCTGAGAGAGTCTCGTTGGTTTTTACGCAAAAATGGACTCGCGAAACCTTTCCAAATCACACTCCCAATTCTATGTTCATACAGCCAATTTTATGATTTTCATTAACCGCAAGAATCGCCCTCCCCCCTACGGCCGAAGAAATAAACCAATCTCCCCCCTCTCTGTCAATCACACTCATAGGGAATCCACGTGAGGGAATCTGCATGATTATTTCAAAGTCCTCTTCTTCCTCAGAGATGGGCGCAGGTGCCAGTGGTTACTGTACTCTCACATGTTAGTACCGTGAGTACCAGCACTCACTGTCTGCATCTGCCGAAAACTGTGGCCAGACGGGGAATTGTCGTCTTCAACCCAATTTGCAGTAAGTGGACGTAAAGTGGCCAATGTGCTCTGGGAAACTGCTCATAACATTCGCACTTTGCTTTCCATCCCTTCAAGCTGCGCTGCAGGCGGCACCCTTCCTTCTCAAAGACACTAAAGACACTAAAGACGCGAGCTCTGCAAAGTTAAAAGTTGAACGCGAAGGCACCAACATCCAGCCGCACTGACAAGTCACTGCAAATAGCTAGCCAGCCTCGCTGTACTGGAGTGGCTCGGCCTTGAGGAGGAAAAAATTCTACCTCGCTAGCTAGCTGCGGCTACTACCGATGGTACTGTGAGGAATAGCCGTAAAGGTAGCAAGTAACGTGCTTCCAACTGCCTCACTTACATTCACTCACTCACTGTCAATCGCACTCCTGACAAGAAATTACATTTACAATCTCTCTCTCTCTCTCTGTCCTTGCTTTGTGTGTGCGCGTACCCTCCGAGTGTCCTCGCGCCAGCATAGCAGAGAGCAGTGTGAGGGCGGCGAAGAGCAGCGGAGGAGTCGAGTTCAAGTTAGGCTAGGGCTGGGTTTGGAAGAAGGTGCTGAGAGGCAGCATCTTCCAACTGACGACTGACGGCGGAGTTGGAAGCACTTAGACGCACAAATTTGCTTGCAGACGTCCCTTTCCACGGGCGTGGCTGCCAGTGAACGTGAGTGAAAGTGAGTGAAAGTGAGTGAACGTGAGTGGACGGAAGGTCAAAGATGCTTTCGGTTTCGCTGCGAAACAGAGCAATCGGGCAGACGCTGGGACTCGAAGCGAACGGAAGCTGCAAAGTGCAACAGGACGGGAGGCAATGCAGGGTGTGCCTCGAGGATGAGTTCGCACCGGATGCGAGCCCTGTTGAGGAGTGGTAAGTTGCGATGGAGGGTGGACTGGGTAATACGGAAAGGAGTGTGGATCTGACCGCTTTGACCATGGATTGGGATCGCGCGGAAAGGGTCTCGCCATGCATGTGCAGCGGAACGCAAAAGTGGGTGCATCTGTCTTGCCTCCGAGCGTGGCAGACCTCTTGCCTTCGCAACAATAGTATACACAAGGCAACGACGTGCTCTGTGTGCCACTCGCTCTTTTCTTATGCCCCGGTGAGGGAAACTTTCGTGTTCCGGGCCATCTCGTGGCTCTATCAGGGCGCCAAGCCTGGCGTACTGTTGTGGCCCGCTCTGTTCACGCTGCCGTTGCTCTTCTTGCTGCAGATAGTCATGGCGTCTGTCGCGTTTAGTATCGTGACTAGCCTGGCCAACCTGCTTTTCATCCCACTGCGCGGCCTTCGAGGGAGCTTGACAGATCGAAGCAGGACTACTGACACACCGGTGTCAGCCGGAAATGCAGGGGTTGCCGGCACGGACAACCACAGGCCTGCTTCCAACACAGAGGTGCGACAGGCGCTCAGCATGCTACAGCCCGGAGCGGTTTTGGTTGCATCCCCGAAAATCAAAGATGGAATCTTTGCTGATTCTATCGTTCTTCTTGAGCGCTACGATCCATCTCTCGGTGCGAAGGGGGTGATTATCAACAAGCGCATCTCCGCCTATGAGCGATCCAAGCGGATTAGACGTGGGCAGCTTGGTGCGGATCGTAACGTGTGGGCTGGCGAAGGCGGCCCGCTGTCTCAGAGCATGCTCACTGTCTTGCATGATCTTCGAGGTATCCCAGGAAGCTTCCAGCTTGGGCCAGATCTGTTCATCGGCCATTATGCCGCCTCGAGGTATCTTGAGCTTGAGCATGCTTCTCACAACCATGTAAAAATGATCTTCGGTTGCTCTGCCTGGAATCCTAAGCAGCTGGAGCGCGAATTGGCGGCAGGGGTTTGGACTATACACTCCAGCCTCCCACGTGAAATTTCGTACAACGTTTTTTCTTGTCCATAGATTGCACATAGTAGTTTGTTATTATTATTATTTTTATTATCATCATCATCGTTGTTGTTGTACCTTATAAAATCGAATCATGGGTTGTCGACGAAATATCCCGAAGAAAAGGGTCCCCACCAACAAAAGCACATATTTCTATTTCTTCTGCGTTGTATCGCAATCAATTTCCTGATTTCCTGTTGACTCCAAACAAAGAGTTCTTCAGCGCAAAGCAGGGAGCGAAAAGCACATAAGCGGACCAGGCCCAAGAAATTTAGCGAGCGAGAAAGGTGATGGAAATGTTTATACTTTTGTTGTCTACTCTCAGGATGGGTCAAATTCTTCATAATAATGCGCGCTCAAGCAAGCACTTCAATACGCAGTTCGGGATCTATTTTTCTATTTTTTTTGGTGTCGTGGCACTCGCTCAAGGGGAGTGCAGGTCGCCAAGGTCCAGGTCGTGGCCATGGTCGTCAAAGTCGTTTGCGTCGTCCTCGAAACTGAATTTGTGGTTCGTCCTCAGCAAGCTGTCAATGTCGGAGAAAGGGCTCAGCAAAAGCCCAGAAGTGGAGATTGGACTCCTTCGCGGCGTGGTGTTAAAGTCAAGAGCATTTAAATTGTTGTGTCTCCCAATAGGCGAGCGTTCCACGTCTGCTCGCTTGCTCGCCTTCGGGGTGGTGAGCAGGGAAAACGGCTTCAAGTCAGTGTCAAGCTTTTCAAGAGTGTCCAGTTTCCGTTTTTTCGATAACGATGAGCTTGGCTCTAAGATTGTGTCATCGTTCGAGTCGCTCATGTCAATAGCAGGGGGGGTTTCAGCAGTGTCCTTGAACACTTCCATTCGTTTAATGAGATCGTCAGCTCTCTTAAGACCGGCGATTTCTACCTTGAGTTCTGCAGGAACCTTCACAGGAGACGGGGTCTTGTCACGCCGAGCGTTTTGGTTTGTCACATCGGCTAGACCTTTACGCTTCGGAGATCCTTTACTGCTGCTGGAGACCGACTTTGTACTCTCAGTGGAAGTCAGCCCTGGAGATAGTTTAGGAAACACTGGAGGAAGGTAATCTGAATTGTGCGAGTTCTCCACCAAAATGACGCGCTGCTGCATCAGCATCCTATCGCGAAGAGCCTCCTTCTCGGCAAGACGAGCTCGAAGTCGCTGGCGATAGATATCAGAATCTTTAATGAGCTTTGCTGCCAAACCAGTTGGGTCCACCACGCCATTGTTCTTGGCTTCAGCGAGTAATTTGACACCCTCCAGGCGATACCTCGGGACCTCCTTCTGGCTTGCGAGCACCTCAGCAACCTCTTGAGCAACCTCCGCCGTGGTTTCAATGTACTGCTGCAGCTCTGCCAAGTTGGCAGCGCGGCTTTTTTTCTTTTGAATCGCGCTTGTTTTGGACCCACTCTCCAAGAGGCTCTCGTTGAGCAGCGACCGCTGCTTTGAGTCTTCATTGGGGGAAATGTTAATGTCCGCAGCCGCTGCATTTGCCCCTCCACTTGGGCGTTGCGCTATTTGCGGTGTAGTTAAGTTGGAGATTGCTGTTTTGTCGTCCGCGGAAAGGGGCGACGAGGAGGATCGAAACGACGCTTGGGAAGGAGAAGCTATTTCCGCCGCTTTAGTGTTGCCACTTCCCGCGGGCCTCGAGTTTGCTTGGGGAAGTACGAGTCCGTCAAATACAGACTTGGTAAGTTCGCGGACATTTTTACGCATCATAGAGTACCAATGGTTTTTAATTGCATTGTCAGTCCTTCCAGGTAGGAGCCTAGCAATCTCTGACCACTTATTTCCCAACCTTTGGTGTGCTTGGCACATAATGTCCTCTTCATCTGCCGTCCATGGGCCTTTACGAATCTCCGGGTCCAAGTGATTATGCCAGCGTTCGCGGATTTGCTTCCCCGTCCTCGCGCCGGACTTCACCTTCTCCGCAAAGCAAGTAGCCACCTTGCTCCATGCCTTCGTGCCGATATCTTTCACCAAACTGCGAATTGCCTCATCTTCTTCCGGCAGCCAACTCCGCCGGTCCGAGTTCACAGGCTGGTACCTCTTTTTCCGCGCCTTAGCCTCCTTCTCCCCGTCCGCATTCTTATTCACCACCATTGCTCAATTGTATACATTCACGGACTCACGACCGCCCGAATTCACTTCTTCGCAGACTCGAAGAAACCGCAACCTGCCCCGCCCCTTCTTCGCTCAGCCCGGTATGCCAGCCGCTCCACTCGACAACAATTACCAGGAAAACACGCACAGAGCGAGAGTACAATAACCCCGCCCACCAGAGCTGCGCAGCCCACGCCGCGTCTCGCGCACCCTTTACAAAGACAGCTAAACCAACGCAATGTATCTATCGCCCAATCGCCCAACCTCCAAGAACAAAGAACCACAAACCGCGAACTGCGAACCGCGAACCACGACCCAACCAAGTCTTGCAAAAGGATCTCTCGCAGGCCGGCCTCTAGTCACTCTAACTTGCAACGTCCCACGTGTCCCACGTGTCGCCCACAACTGCGTGCCCCGACTTCTCGTGCTGCTTTCGAGTATACTGTATACTGTATACTGTGCGCTGTGCACTGTATCGTTGACTCAGTCACTCACTCACTCACTCATTCAGTCACTGTCAGTCCGCGAAGCAAGACTTTCTTTCCGCGGACGAGCCAAAAGAAAACAAAAGGTTTTCGCGAGGTTGGCGTCTCGAGGCCTATAAATGACGGAACGTGATCTTCCTCACCAGGACAATAATTGCTACTTTTCACGCTGTTCGAATAGCGTTTAGGCTGAAGGAGGACTACGTCACCTGCCCCGTGTATATAGGCTGTTTGGGTAGAAGGTTATGTAGGGAAGGGGTTAGGCGGTGCTAGCGATCTGGTGTAAGCGATGGTTTTTCAAATTTGGGACTAACTGTATATATATGTTCTATAGTAGTGGTTGAGAGGGGAGTAATCCTTCTTATAGAAAGGAGGGTTTGTATGCTATCTATAGTTAAAGTTAGCGAATACCAACTATTTAGCTAGCTCTAGGCAAGAGTGGTGGATAGTGGTGGTCCCGCCAGTAAGTCAATTTAAATTGCGTTCCGCGATAACCTACTCCGTGGCAGTACACGACTCGGTACCGGTACTGGTACCGGTACATACACAGAGTCCTATATATGGATGGTTTGGTATGCAGCGATAGTGGAAATCGCGAAGAAAGGAGACTCTGGTAGCGTAGTATTAACAGTACTGATAACAGTACTCACAACCAGTTCAGTCGGTGACACCAAATTTATCGAAACGGAGACTTGTGAATGACTGACAGTGAGCATCAATCATTCAACTCAAAGCCAACTCATTGTCAACTCCTTGCCAGCTCATTTCCAGCTCGTTCACAGTCATCGACAGCTGCCTCATGCCACTGACAACGTTCGACATCTTGACGAACACACACCAAATGGCTTCGCTGTCCAATCCAAGTACTAGCACTAGTACTACTCACCCTCCAAAAACAGGCCAGCAGTAGACTAGCCTAGTAGCGAGCTAGTGCTCCGTTGATTTTGCTGCTACAAGATCTACGAGATCTACGAGAGCTACGAGTACACATCACACATGCTTGCGCGGAGAGAGGGAGACTGCTGTCCCCGCAACCAATAATAGTGAGTTTCGGGAAATACAGACTGCGAGTACACCGTCGTGGGGCGCGGGGACCTGGCACTGCACACTAACCCGCAGCACGAAATTGTAAGTGGTCGGTCCTGCATCTGTTGTTGAACGCGAACGCGAAAGGAGTGAGGAAAATTCTTCGGTGAACTTCGCCAACAGAGTTGAGTTGAGAACCACAGCTGAGCGAGAGAGGGGTCAAACGGTACTAGCTAGGCTGCGAAGAGCGAGTGTGCGTTAAAAGGTACCACTGGTACTGTACTAAAGTTTGCTTCCGAGCCATGATCACATGTGTGTCGTGCCACTCGGCGCACTTCAGCTGCGACCTGGAGTCGGAGGGAGGCGGCAGGTGTTCCAGATGCAAGCGTATGGGCTTGGCATGTGTCCGGCGAGAACAAAAGAAGCGGGGCAGGCCGAAGAAGTCAACCGATGCTGATGAGAGCGTCCCTAAAGCAGTCAAAACTTTTCATGACACCTCAGAGAGCGCTGAGGCGTGTCGCGCAGAAAATGGTAGCGGAGATGACGCGAGTTGCGAATGCAAAGGCGGCCCCTTTGAAGCTTTTTTTCCACAGCAAGACGCAATCCTCCAGTACAAATACGCTGGGGTAACTGCAGCTCTCTGTCGCGAGCATGGGAGAGTGCCTGAAAGCCTAAAGTGGTATCTGCGAATGATGATTTCCTACGCGGTTCAGTCAAAGTCAATGCCCATTCTCCACGCGATGACCACTCTAGCGGTCTCGCTTGGGCCCGACCACTCTGCGTCATTGCTACACACCGCTGCTACTCCCCGAGCAGAGCCAGTTGGTAAAAGCCAGGGTGCTACACAAGCATTCCATGATGTGTACTACAATTTTCTTCGTGACACCATGACTGATGACGACAGCAAAATGTCGTGCTCGTACATGGTCGGCATCAAAGATGGCAAGTTCTCCTTGAACGCTGGGCCGAGCTGGCAAGCGCACATCATGGAATTGCCTTTGATGTGGCAGATCTCAAAGCAAAAACCAGGTTTTTACAAATTTTGGGCTAGTCTGATGGTGAATCAGCCCCATCGAGCCAAGGTGCAGAAGGGATGCATGGAGGTTTGGTTTCGAACTGAGACGGTGAAGGATAGTGCTGGTGAAGAGGATTATTGGCATCATTCCGGTAATCTAGTTGATCTGGTGATTGAAGACAGGCACAGGAACAGGTGGGTAGTGGACCTTGAAGAACAAGATGCTCAGACGTGCCGAGGCGACCTCGAATTTGCACACTGCGTCCGCCTCCATAATTTTCGTCCGTACAAAGGCGAAGACAAGTCTGGGTCGTTGACCTTGGGGGATTTAGACGACATTGAGTCTTTGTTATTTGACCCTGGCTCTGACGAAGTCATTGACTGGCCAGGGGACCTTTTTCCGTTGGACTCTGAGAGCGTGATGGAAACTTGGAAGCAAATCTCCCCCAACATTACCGCTGACGAAAGTCTTCCGTGAAGGCTTGAGAGGGAATCTGAAGCTCTCGCTTTCCAGGATCGATAGATTGATCTACATTGGCATAGCCCAATTCGTTTCAGAAGCCAACCAAAACGCCAGCTCGCCCAAGCTATCCGTTACCCGTAAGACTTTCATTAGTATCCTTAGCCGAGGGCGAAGGGTGTTGAAGAGCCAAAAGTTCCACATATCGTAGTGTTTCGTAATATTCGGCTAGATGGAACCTAACCCATTTCAGGGAGTGCACAGAGAAGAGAGCGTGAAGAAGCATGCATCTTGCAGAACGTGCTCGTACAACATGGCCTATAGGCCATACTTGATAAAGAGCCAAATGGACCCCTCAAAACGGTGCTTGATTTCGTATCACTTACTTGATCAACGATGTAAGCTACTTTGTGTTGTGAATGTCCTGTCCTCACAAGAGAGCTTGTGAGACACCTACTCCTCTGAAGACAAGGCCTCTAGAAACTGAGCTGCTGAAGAGCAGAGCTGCGTTGCACCGAGTGGATCGCAAGCCTCAACTCGAGCCAAAGGCATGTGAGCTCGCGATCGTGTCTCCAGCGCTGTTTCCACAGCTGGGCACTTGCGATGAACTGCTCGGACTTTTATTGTGGCCGCGGTGGCGAATGCCAAGAGGCAGGGTGTATATGCTTCCCCGGCTGGTCGAAGGACTTGGGCTTTGGCTCCTATGACGGTGTCATATGCGACCGATTTCGAGCCGCAGAGAGGATTGCATGGGCTGGTTGCTTTCTTCTCACCCTAATTTACTTTGCGCAGTTCATCAGACGATATTGCACGAGCCGAAAGCGCCTGCTCAAGTTCACTCCAGCCTTCTTCTCAATGTTGGCTGGTGCACTGTTCACGGCGTCATGCTTCTTTTTAGATGATGCCGTTGCGAACTCTCCTTACTTGGCGTCCCTCTGTGGGCTCTCCCAGACCTTTGACTGCTGGAGCTCGATAATATTCTTTGGAAAGTATGCCCGATATTGCCGTGCATTACCCGGAGCCGTGCAACCCGCCTTTTCATCTAATGTCGGCGAAGACTGGTGGCGCCATGCTCTTCTCTTGGTTGCCTTTTTGTTTCCGCAGGTTTTTGTCGTTGGCGCGGTAGTTGGAGTTCAGCCGTACAAAGATATTGGGGCGCTGTTCCTTGTCTCGTGCTATTTTTTGGTGGCGTCTTTTGCCACTTTATTGTTCACAATAGTGACTCGCGAACATTGGTATCTACTCTCTGAGCTTGGCGATAACAAGGAAATTGCTGAGAAACTTTCGAGAAGTATTGCTCACACCAACTTGCTTCGTATGGGATCCGTGCTCGCCGCTCTGACATGTTTGATATGCGGAATCATTCTCCCGTCGGTCGACCAGTACGCACGCAGTAAGGCAAATATGTACTTTTGCTTCACATACTCCTTTTTCGTGTTGATCAAGATGCAAGCTCAAATGCCACCGTGCATTTCCGTCAAGGCAAGGCCGCTATTTCTCCGTCGGGGCACCCAAAATAGATCAAGAACCACTACTTTTTTCACCGGGATCACAGATCGATCCAAAATCACACCACAGTCGTTGGAGTCATATGTCGTTCCGCCTTCTCCAGCAGAAGCCCTTCGCACTCCCAAGGTTGGGTTCCCCGAACTGCAAACGTTTCCTGAATAGTAGAACTTCCTCTCCCATGAGAGGGTAAATGAACTTTCTTCCGAATACTGATATTGTACCCGACTAGACACATTTCCGTTTGACAGTAAAATAGATTCAATTATTGACTCCCGCTCTTTCAACGTCCTTTGCAACTTTAGTTGTTGTTCTTCAGAGAACGGTGGAGAAAAAGTCGTTCTCCGGAGATTTGCTCGCTCAGGTTTTCAATCAAGCCAGACATGTCAAGGTCATGAGGGTTAGCGAGACGACAAGCCTTCACACTCGACACCTCCATCAGCTCGAATTGTCAAAGTCTAACTCTGTGTCTGACGTGGATGAATGCTCTTACAGTCAATTTTAAACTTTTGGAAAAGTATTCTATAAGAACGAAGTCCAAAGATGTGATGAGTGAGGCCATTGTATTAAGCTGTAAATTTGGAGAATTTGAGTTGGGGGATTGCAACCCAAGTTGGGTGATCAACTTGGCTGAAGCATTTCCTCTGGTCTGACCTGAAGCCAATTGGCTCCAGGGACCTTGGCAACCCATGATTTTATCGAAGGGGCTTGCATGGAGGGAAGGAGGCAACTATCTTGTCAACGCATTGGCAATTTGCTTCTCAGTTGGTACGTACGCGAGAGTAACCTGTTTTCGTTCAGCTGTATGAGCTTGTCCAATCGAAAGTTGGAAAAGCGAGAGAACCGGGACGAAGTGTTCCTGTTGAGAGTCGCAATGCTGCCTTGGGAGTCAGTCTTGGCGAGTGCTTCGAAGTTGTTCAATTTTCTCAGTTCTAAAGCAAGTGCTTATATTGCTTGGATACTTCTCGCTTCAACGATTGCCTGACACAGTGCAATCAGTTCCGCTGCTGCAGAGCTAGTGGCGACGAGACTTTGTCTTTTTCGTTTGCCACACGACGGAACTCATGTCGAGAAATACAACGTAATCAGTTGTTGATCTGGCTCCATGCTGCTGGCCGAGTGACGCATCCGAGTAGACCGCGACAGCCAGTGAATTGGGGTCTCACGCGCCTTTAAGAACGATGCCAAGATTCTTGGTTAGATGCCGGTTCTCCTCGCCGCAAAAGAATATAGATGAAAGCCGAGAGCGATGAAAATGAAAAAAGAAAAGAAAAAAGCGAGAGCGGCCGGATTTGAACCGACGCGTGCGAGCACATCTGATTTCAAGTCAGACCCCTTAGACCACTCGGGCACACTCCCATTGCTCCACGTGGCACACAGCACGGGTTTATTAGGCAGTTGCGTAGCAGTTAAATAAGATTAAAAGGAAAAGAAAAAGCGAGAGCGGCCGGATTTGAACCGACGCGTGCGAGCACATCTGATTTCAAGTCAGACCCCTTAGACCACTCGGGCACACTCCCATTGTCCCACTTGGACACTCAGTAGAGGCGTTCACATGCTAACAAACCTTTCCCTCCGTCCTAACTTTCTTGTCCGTTTTTTTTTGTTCATCTTTTCTTTCTTTCTTTTGGCGAATTGAAAATGCAAAATGCAAGATGCGAAATGCAAAAATGAAAAAGGGCACATTTCAGTTCACAAGTGAAAGCCGATTGGAAGAATCCGAAGATTAGTTGCCTGTGCACACATTGTAAAAAGTAAAACCTTGAAAAACCGAAAAGCCCTTCCCTTTCACACGTCAATCGTTCAATCGTTCAATCGTTCAATCGTTCAATGGTTTAATCGTGAACGAGACGCGGAGAAACTTCACCTCTCAGCTTGACGTACTTTTTCTTCATCTTCATCAGGTCGCGAGGGCAAGAAGAACAAGCACAAAACCTCGGCGAGGTCGCGTGTCAACCAGTTCAAGGTTACCCAAAACGTTTACCAAGCTGTACAATCAACAACAACGAACGCAACAAAGAAGGACAAGCACAAGCAAAAGCAAAAGCACAAGCAGAAGGAGAAGCAGGAGCCGCAACTTGGCAGCTCGTAGCCTGCGAGCAACGCAGTGAGGAGACACAGACGGGCAGTCTGCGAGTACCCTCTAACTGACGCACAGAACGACTTGGACCTGGTCGAACGTGGAGTCGCAGAGCTCGTGTGCCTTTCCTCGCTCTGTGGACGCCTGAGCAAGAAAGAGAGAGAGATCGGGAGACCGGGAGACCGGGAGAGGGACTGAATGCGCTGACGAGCAGGAGGAAGAGAGTCACGGAGACCAGGATGTCAGACTATAGCGAGGAAGAGTTCGACGATGATGTAAGTTGCGGGCGAGGAGATGGAGGTCGGGGTGGAAGGACGAGCAGCTGACAGGAAAATGGGTTTGGCTTTGTGACAACAGCCAGATAAGCTTATTGCGAAACCAATGTATTCCGGCAAAGGCGGGAAGGCAAAGGTAGATCGCGAGGAAGATGACGAGGAGCAGGAGGAGGAGGACGATGAAGACGAAGAGGAAGATGATGAAGAAGAGGACGAAGAGGAAGATGTTCAGGAACAGATTGAAAAGCTACGCGTGGCAAATGGAGCTCTACGAAAACAGCTCAAGGAATTCGCCAAGGCCTTTGAAGCAAGCATGAATGGAAATGGTGTCATGAATATTGGAGGCCTAGCGAAAAGAGATTCTCGGCAGATGGCGAAACGCGATGACGACGGCAAGCGGTCTCTGCGTGCAATCGTGGCTTCCAAGCAGAAGCAGGTGCAGGCGTTGCAAAAGAAGTTAGAGATGTATCGCAAGAACAACGGCCAACTAAAAAAGCAGATCCAACAGGCATACACCGCAGACCGGGTAGTGCAGATGGGCAACGAAAACAAGGAGAAGGAACGGGAAATCCAGCGCCTGGTCGAAGAGAACCGTAGCCTCCAGGCAATGCAAAGGAATCAAGCCAAGCAAATTCACCAAAGAGAGTTCAGCAAAGACGAATGGCCGGCGCGTGTAGCTGGGCTCCAGGATGAACTGCGCGTTGCTCGAGAAACGCTTCGTAAATATAAGGACAAGGCCAAGCAGGCAGAGGATGAAGGAAACAGGCAGCGTGAGCAAATCGTCAAATTGCAGGAGCGCAATCGCGACTTGAAGAAAGAAATTGAACGGTACGAGTCCTCGAACGGCAAGGCAAAGAGCAAAGAAGAGTTAGATCTCGAATCTCATCAGGAAGAGTGGGATAAGGAGAAGAAGAAGCTCGAACACGCGATACAAGTACTGGAGAAGGCGAACAAGCAGGAGCGGAGCAAGGCCATACATGCTCATCGCAAAGCGGAAGAAAAATATAAAGACCACCAGTCTGAACTTGACCAGCTCAAGCAAAAAATTGATGAGAAGGAGAAGGACATGAGATACCAGGTTGTGCAGATAAAGAAGCTCAAGCGTGGCCTCCGCGAGTTGGCTATGGGTGATGGCCCGCTTCCTGGCATTGAAGCGCCTTGGTCGCACAACATGACCAAGTTTTTAAATGGGACAGATGATGAATCGGATATGCTAGAGGACTCTCAATTTGGGCCAGGGCTTCCGACCGTCGACTCTGTGGCCGCTAGCAGTCCCGCAAGGACCCTTGGATCCCCGCAGCCTCCGTCAAGTAAGCCAGGCGCAAACCGTGGGCCTCGTATTGCTCGAGATGAAGACAGTGCAGCTTCTGTGCCTCAAGGTTCCGGAACTTCGCCGCTCGTAGCAGTGTCGCCCACTGCTCCGCAGGGTTCTCACAACACATCCGTGTCTCCCAAACAAACCAACGCTGCTTACTCCTCTACAATCCCTCAAGAAGAAGATCTGCAGATTGAGCACGAGGATGATGACGTGGAAGAGGGCAAGGGAGACGACGACGCTCCTGTGGCCAGAGCCGCCTCCCCGATCCCTCAGGGCGAGGGAGAAGAAGCAATTTCCTCGCCTGCTCCGAAGAACCAAGCGTCGGCACCAAGCATGGTGGAAAAGAATGCAACCGATTCGACCGAAAATGTGTCAAACAAAGGCTCTGAGGTAGATGAAGATGAGAGCGCTGCTGTGGATGAGCAAGCGAAGCCAGCAGAGAAAGCCAGCGCGTTCGCCAAGCCTTCTATGGCTAAGAAGAAGAAGAAGAAGATGTTTTAAAGGACTCCTGGAGAACCGTCATCGCCGGCAACTCCTTTAATGTCTTCGAGGTGGTGGTGTTGTGAATCCGAGCTCTAGCTAGGCTAGCTCCAGAGAAAGTATTGCGGTCTAGATGTCCCCGTCACTAGGATCTTTTGCGACTTTTGTAGAGTTTAATTGTCTAATCAAGTGAAAAGTTCGAGTGAGATTTTTGCTTTGACTCTCTTACGACTGCCCACACTTGAAGTGTTTTACTGGTTCACGTCGCCTATTGCGACATGAAGCCCTTTGGAAGAAGACTCTCGACAAGCCTTTAATACTTTGGCGCATAGCCTCGCGTCCTGCAGGGTGGACTTGGGGTGCTGGTTGCCTTGAACACACTCTGTGATAAAATGGCGATTTAGATTCTCAACGCTGCGGGGAAAGGAAATATATGTGTGAGAATGGATCAGGTCCGCGCGATTGACAATGGTATCGTTGTAACTATACCTCGCTGAGCCTTGCGTTCCGAGCACCTTGATGTAAAAACTCCAGGGGTCGCTAGAATGATCATCATTCGCAAAACTGGACTGCAACAGGCACAGCGCGCCGCCCTTCATCTTCATCATGCACATTGCCACGTTTTCGTGCAAGACGTCACCGTTGTCGATGTTTGCGGTCATACAGGACACAGACTCTGGCACATCCGCCGAAAGATACAGGCACGTATACGCGTGATGGGTCATGATCTGTTCAATTATTCCGGGTAGCTTGGAAGTGACATTAGGCCCGTGGCGAATGTTGTAGTAAATGCAAATCTGAACTAGTTTGCCGATCTGGCCACTCGTCACCATATCCCTGATATGCTCCAAGTGCGGTTCGTAAATGTAATTGTGGCCCGGGCAACAGTGCACCTTCATCTTCTCCGATAAACTCAACAATTCAGAAACTTGATTTTCGTCCACTCCAACGGGCTTCTCCACAAGAACGTGCTTGCCTGCACTCATGGCTTTCTCTGCGTACTCTAGATGAGTTTCAAGCGGGGTGAGCACGTACACAACCTGAACGTCTTCAAACATCTCCTCCAACGTTTCATAAACTTGCGTCCCGAATATTTCGGCTCTCTCTCTCACGTCGATGACGTGCCCACCAGCGCTTACATCATGCTCCTTGTGGTTCCAAATCCCTGCGAGCACAGCGAAACCTGTGCAACTCTTCAGCGCTTTTGCGTGCAGCACCGCGATGTCCCCGCACCCTATGAAACCCACGCGCACTGCCATCCTTGCCAATGTCACCCGTCCTCGTGAAGCTCGCAACAGTCCTCGTTCGTGTTGTCTTTTAAGCTCCTGTCAATCAGTTTCAGCATGCCATGGCTGCTGGGAAGCTGTGAGTGGGCGGTAACGCCGGAACCCGCGTACCTTTCCTTGCTAACGGGACAACACTGTACTGAGTATCGGTCCATTTAGAAAGATATTTCCCGCATCTTCGCGTCTTGTGAGTGTACCGGGTACTGGTACTAGCACGAGTCTCCGGGACAACACCAGAACGATGGCGATCGAGAGCGCGCAGACTAAGTCACGAGAGCACCTGAATTCTGAATTCTGAATTCCGAATATTTCTGAATCCTGCAAAGGGCCGCAGATGTTGCATCTTGGCAGCTGTACAAGGTCGAAGCGCGGACATTGATTGATGGATTGATTGATTCAGTAATTCATTGTGAGCATTTGTGAGCGCTCATCTGGGCACGAAAAATGAAGACAAAAGTCGGCAACTGAACAAGGTGTAGTTCACGTCTCGCTCGGAAGAAGAGCTCGAGAAACAGGTTTTAGATGAATGAATGTTCGTCTTGAAATGAATGTCTGCTCAAAGAATGAATTTCTGCTCAGAAATGACTTCAAGATGTTCGAACGAATGAATGAATGAATGAATGAAGATTAGTTTCCGGGAGACGAAAAAATTAGCTCAATTGAATCCAGAAAGTCCGCACAGAAAATCACCTGTACAATGCCGGTATTAAGAAGTCTTTTGTCTTTCTGTTACTGACTAAAGAGGGCAATCAATTACCAAAATCCATAATCAAAGACTACTCGCTTCCTCTCAGGGCTAGGGTTTCATTGTCCTGAACGCCAAGCATCCAGCCTCTCTCCTCGTCAAACCCTCTGTACCACACCTTCTCCCAGCTCTCCTAGCCATTCCACTATCGCCAACCAATGGCCACAACCTCCCACACTACCCAACTCGCTAGCCCCTCCCATACCTGAATCCCGTCTACCCCCTTCTACCACTCCATGCCTACCACTCTCCCATCACCCACCTATCCAAATCTCTACTGCATATCATAACCATCAGCGTAATCATCTGAGTGGCGGGCAGCGCTCCGTGTGCTAGCCACTCACGCGGGAGGGAGGAGTTCTTATAGAAAGACGTAGGTAGTGGTAGCGAGAGCAGGCGGAAGCAATAAGAGACAACAAGAGGCAAGAGACAGAGAGAGAGAGAGCAAAGCAGACTCCGGTGTGAAACGTGCGTGCGTTGATAGTTGATAGCAAACAACCTTCGAAGAAGATGCCTGTTTCGTAAGTTTGGTGTACGCGGCGAGGAGGGGTGTCCTCGCGCGGGGTGCTGGAAGGGACTGCGGCGTGAGAGCCGTGGGCCGGACGATGGTCCGGTTTGGAGATTGGGGATGATTGTGATGATGGATGGGGATGGTCGGGATTAGTTGAACGAGAGAGTGTGGATGGATGGATGAATGGATTTGTGGAAGCTGGTGGGTGAAGGCGGTGTCCGTCCTGGTGTCTATTTCATCGCGCTGCGAGCGATCTGAGAAAGTCGCGGTGGTATCTGAGAAAAGAAGCGAGTTTGGCGAGAACTCTGGTCTTTTTGGATGAGAAATAGAAGCTCAGTCCAAGTTCCTGCAGAAATGCGGGGTGTTTGTCCTTTTTCGTAGTGCTATGATCGTCTGTGGAAGGCTGCGGCGCACTTTGTGCGTTGCGCTGGATACTGATCGGTGCGCTGCGGGGATCAAGAATTAGTGAGAATGGGCGAACCAGACCTGTTTGTATTGTGTCTCCTTCCGGGGGCCGTGCATCAGTTCACTCATTACGCGTCTGCCGCTGACCACTGCTTTTTGGCTTTGGTTCGCGCAGATTTTTCCGAGATTCATGTCTACGTCTGATTTCCTTGCAACTCACTCCGATTCATGTCGTACGGCGTCTCGTCGTCTTGTACTGGGCCTGTGAGGCGAGTTTGCGATGGAAACGGGTTCAAGATCCTGACGCCCATATATCTCACGAACAATTCACATCGAATTCACAGCCATATGTCTAACATGTTTGTTTCCAATTGATTACAATCAACAGCGTTCCAGAATCCGTCCTTAAGAGGCGCGCAGCTCTCTCCGAGCTCAAGGCCAAGCGCGAGGCTAGCGACAAGGAGGTCGCTGCTAAGCGCGAGGCTCTCAAGGAGAAGGCCTTCAAGCGTGCTGAGCAGTACGTGAAGGAGTACAAGAGTGATGAGAACGAGCTCGTCCGTCTTCGCCGTGAGGCCAAGGCTGCTGGCAACATCTACGTTGAGGCTGAGCCAAAGGTAGTCCTTGTTGTCCGCGTGCGTGGTATCATCGGAAACAGCCCAAAGGTCCGCAAGGTTCTTCAGCTCCTCCGCCTTCGCCAGATCCACAACGCTGTTTTCGTTCGCCTTAACAAGGCTACCGTGAACATGCTCCGCATTGTTGAGCCATACATCATGTATGGTGAGCCAACCCTTAAGACCGTCAAGGCTCTCATCTACAAGAGGGGATTCGGAAAGATCAACAAGTCCCGCATTCCTCTCTCTGACAACGCTATTATCGAGAAGGCTCTCGGCAAGGAGGACGTTGTGTGCTGTGAGGATATCATTCACGAGATCTTCAAGTGCGGACCAAACTTCAAGAAGGTGTCCAACTTTTTGTGGCCATTCAAGCTCTCTTCCCCTAACGGAGGCTACAAGAACAAGCTCATCCACTTCAACGAGGGTGGTGATGCTGGAAACCGTGGCGAGCACATCAACAGCATCGTTCAGCGCATGATCTAAAAACCCATTTTTCGTATTCTGACTCATCACATTTCCCGTTGCCTCTGCAAATTTCCTTTTCAGTCCTTTTTTTCTTCCCTGTTTTCACCCCCGCCAAACGTCCATAGTAACCACATTCTCCGCCAACTCCCAGCGCGGTTCTCCACTCTCCCATCAAAACAGAATCAGATCTTGAACTTGCATCTCCACGCTTCTCCTATCTTCCTATCTCCTCAATCTCCTCTCTCTCTCTGCCTCCACCTCGCGGATTCTACCACGCACTTAGCGACGCGGGTAGGAGTCCCGAACCCAGAGCAACCAGTCAGCCACTCACCCAGCACCTCTGTCTACGCAAGCCGCGAACGTTCGAGTACGCAAAGGCTGCGCAGAGAGGAGAATTTGAAGGAGCCTCTGCTGCGAAGACGAAATTAGGAAAGCAGGAAAGCAGGCAAGCAGGCAAGTGGCAGCGTGGTGCGAGCAATAATGTCAGGGGGGGAGGAGAACCAGGCTCCGCGAGTGAGCTGCGGAGTGCACGTACACTTCACGGCGGACCTCCCACGGTGCTTGCAGCAGGTAAGGAGACTCGATCGGGCGTGTGTTGGGGGATTGACGGATTCGCCGGTTTGTGGATTTGGGAATTTGTGGATTTGGGGATTTGTGGATGTGAATTTGCGGACCGGTGAAACGGCCTCGAAGAGAGGGAGATGTCAATAATTTGTGCGACTAACGGGCGTTTGGTTGGAATGTTGTGGGATGTGGTGGCGTGCGTAGCTGGTGTTCCATGGAGACTTCTCGTTCGTGGTGACGCCACTGGTGCACCCGCGCCTGCGCAGGGACACGCAAGGCATTTCGTCCAGCCGCGAGACGGCCTTGACGAGTAAGTGCGAAAAGAACGGCTAGGTTGTGTGTGATAATCGAGATGACTCACCATGATTCGTTTTGGCTCCGTCATCCCTTGAACTCAGGATCCGATCTTATTTTGCAGAGCTCCACATGGAATAATTGCGTTGTCGGGCAGGTCTCCGATTGGATCGACTGTGATCGGCCTGAAACCTATGCCAGGCACGCGAGCGAGAGAGCGTTTCGCGAAGAGATCTTTTGGGCTTCTCATTTGGCCATGTCAGCCGTTGTGCTTCCAGTGCCGCGGTACGACTGCTTCAACTACGCCAACGTTTTGGTGAGGACTGCGAAGGAAACCACGCAACACCCAGGATTTTGGGTGACTGTTCCACTCTCCACCCCAGAGTACCTTGAAGACCCAACTGACGTGACCGCAGATCCGTGGCACGCATGGAACAGGCTAAGGACGTTGTGCGACCACGCCGGGTACATCGGGGTGATGCTCGAATTGACGGCATCGCTCCCGAGCCGCAAGGAAGTGGAGAAGTGGAAGGCAGAGCCAGTGAAGGCTGTCAAAATCCCAACTAGCATCTTTCTCACGAATAATAAGGGTTACCCAGTACTCTCCGCAGCCCACCAAGAGGTGGTGGCCCTTCTGCACAGGCACGGAGCCCAACCTTTGATCTCTGGCAGACCGAGACATATAGAGGGTCTCACACCGTACTTTTTGTACATTCAGCATCTTATCCAGCGCATCCCGCAAATCTCGACTAAAGACTCATTCGAGCAACCGTTTTACGATTACCTCCAAAGCCCGCTTCAGCCGCTAGGGGACCACTTGGAGTCCCAAATGTACGAGACTTTCGAAAAGTGCCCCGTAAAGTATGCAAAGTATGAGGAGGCCATCGCGCTTGCCCTCAGCAAAACTCCAAAGGAGAAGGTGTCTGTGGTCATGGTTGTTGGTGCTGGGCGTGGACCTCTTGTGAGAGCTTCACTTCGAGCGGCAGACTCGACTGGTCGCAGGATTCGAATGTACGCCGTCGAGAAGAACCCGAATGCGGTGATTACTCTGAAAAATATGAAAGAGATGCTTGGGTGGGGAAACGTCGTCACCGTTGTGCACACTGATATGCGGTACTGGGACGCTCCTGAATTGGCGGATATCCTGGTGTCTGAGCTCTTGGGGTCCTGGGGCGACAACGAGCTCTCACCAGAGTGCCTGGATGGCGCGGAGAAGTTCTTAAATCCAAACGGAGGGATCAGCATACCGTATGAATACACTTCTTTTGTGGAGCCGATCATGACCCCTCGCCTGTGGCATGACTGCAAATCCTTCGATGACCTCAAACATATGGAGACCATGTATGTGGTAAAGCTCCACAGCTTCTCCGCATTCGCCGAATCGAAACCAGTTTTCACCTTTGCTCACCCAAGCTGGAACAAAGGAAAAGATCCCGAAACCGACCAGGAGGAATTCACTGAGCAAAACTCTCCGGCGCTTCTTGTTGACGGTAGGATTGACAACGAGCGCCACCGAGTGCTGAATTTTACTGCAGAGCACGCGGGGCTCATGCATGGCTTCGGAGGATACTTTGAATGCAAGCTTCATGATGACGTCATGATTAGCATCAACCCGAAGACCTTCAGTACTGGAATGTTCAGCTGGTTCCCTATTTACATTCCGTTGCGCGAGCCACTTGTTATCAAGAAAGGAGACAACATACAGGCAGCGTTCTGGCGTCAATGCAAGTCAGCCAAAGTTTGGTATGAGTGGTCACTTCAGTCTCCTCAGATAACTCCTATTCATAATGTGAACGGAAGATCATCCACCATCCACCTCACATCTGATTAGAGAACGAGGAAATGAGTTTTATGATCTGCCGATAGCTTTCAGCTTCATTATTCTCTCATTCTAAAACCGCAAAAAACACACACCTTTTCACCCACTCAGTCCCCTTTGTTCTTTAAAAGGGGAAAGAAATGCGAATGGGAGAGTGAAAAGTTGCGATCTCCTTCACTGGCACGCACAAAACAAAACAATACGCCGGCACCAATACAGTGAAGCGGCAGAATCCACGTTTCCAAAAAAAATGAATCAATTTGTGAATATAGGTTTGTCGTGAGATCAAAAAAGTTGCGAATGTGAAAAGAGAATTCAGAACGTCACAGGGCAAAACAGACACGCGCATGGGCTATTTTCTAATCGTGAATACGTACAAAGTGCGAGACGGCCGAGTGATTCAGACCGTTGCTGCGCAGCATCTACCATCTGCTTGGGCGTCCGCGAGCGCCTCCACGGCCACCGCCGCGGCCGCCATAGCCACCACCGCCATAGCCACCACCGCCGCCATTGCGTCCACCATTTCCACCAAAAGAGCGGCCACCGCGATTTCCGAAACCCCCACGGCGACCTCCACTTCCTCCACTTCCTCCGTTGAATCCTCCGCGAGAAGGCTTCTCCTGGAGAGCTGGAAGCTCGGTTGGCACACTGAAGCTGCTGCCCTCCTTCTCGCAGACCTTTTCTACAAGATCGCTGAACTGGGACTCGATATCAAAAACAGCACCCTTCAAGTCCTCGAGCATGCTCATTCCCTTGATATTTCTGACAGCCTCGTGAGGAAATTCACGGTTGAGAGCTCCCCAGATGTATCCCAGTCCATGAAGCTCCTTTCCAGCGTAGAACTGCACGGTGATGAAGCCTTCTGCGCATGAGAGCAGAGAGCGAGGCACCAAGGACTTGGTATCCGTGAAGCCGGTGATTTGAGCAAGAGCTCCTGCGAGGGCCTTGCGAGCGCCCATCTTCTCGATGAGGCCATCCGCGACTGGAAGAAAGGTGTCAATGACAGAGTCCGGGAAGTTTTCGAAACGCTCGCCGGCCTGGTTGGCCTCTGCCACAAGAATGTCGCCAGGCTGAGGAAGGCCAATGCGGCGAAGGGACATTCCGGTACCTCTCTCGATCTGCTTGATCAGCTCCTGCTCAGTATTTTTGTACAGAGTAATGCAGTATCCCTTGCGACCTGCGCGACCGGTGCGGCCAGAGCGATGAACGTAGGTCTCAACCTCAGCCTTTCCAGAGAAGGCGCCAGCAGGAGGCTGAAACTGAATGACGAGATCGACTCCCTTGATGTCGAGCCCGCGGGCTGCAACATCGGTGGCAATAAGCACGTGGAACTTGCGAGAGCGGAATCCAGCAAGAGTGGTCTCACGCTGAGCCTGTGCAATGTCTCCGTGAAGAACCTTGGCGTCCTGCTGTAGGTCCTTGTCAACCATGAGCTCATTACAGTTGCTCTTCTGTTGACAGAAAACGATCGTGCGGCCGTTGTTCTGCACGTTTCCGTACATGCGGATCAGATCGCTAACAGCCTTCGCGCGAGCCTGCCATGGGCACATCAACGACAAGTGCTCAACGTCGGAAGAAGCCTGGCGATCCTCGTTTCCGATCAAATCAACAGTGACCGGATTGTTCATCTTGGTGCGAGCCACGTCTTTCACCCATGGTGGCAGAGTAGCAGAGAAGAGCAAAGTCTGAAGGCGGCTGCTGTTGCCCTGAGCCTGGCGCTCAGCATCGATGGCGTCGAAGACCTTTTGCATGGACTCCTTGAAGCCCATATCAAGCATTTGGTCTGCCTCATCGAGAATCAAGTGGCAGACGTTGCCCAGCTTGAGGTTTCCACGCTCAATGTGATCGCAGATGCGTCCAGGAGTTCCCACGACACAGTCCAGTCCTTTGTACATGGCACGGCTCTGATCGTTGATGGAGGCTCCTCCGTACACGCAGCAAGTGTCGAGATGCGGGCCGGTACTTTCGAACTCCTTACCCACTTGCACAGCCAGCTCGCGGGTAGGGGCCATGATCAAGATAGAAGGGCCACGGCCGCGCTCACTGCTGAGTCCGTTCTTAATGATAAGCTCAATCACTGGGAGCGCAAACGCCAGCGTCTTTCCGCAACCGGTATGTGCGCGGCCAATGACATCCTTGCCTTCGATGATGATCGGGAAGGTCTTGGCCTGGATCTCGAAAAGGCTCTTCACCCCGCGCTTGGCGAGAGCGCCGAGAGTCTTCTCGGAGATGTTAAAGTCCTCCAGCGGATAAGTCTTGATCGAGAGCTGCTCGTCATCCTCGGCAGGGTCCGCCTTGGCCTTTTTGGCCTTGGACTCTTCCACCTTTTCCGCTACCACGCTGGACGCCTCTTCGCTGGCATCCTCGCTCTCCTCGCGCTTGCGCTTCTTCTCCTTCTTGTCCTTCTTCTCTTTCTTCTCCTTCTTCTCCTTCGCGATCTTCGGGGCCACCTCCATATCTCCTTCGCGCGGGCTCATTTCCTCCTCCTTCTTCCAATACAACTAACCGCTCAACCGCACGCAAACCAACTACAACAGCAACAACAACTACAACAACAGCAACGACCACGCGAGTGACAGACAACAATCTTCTGCTCTCACGAACCACACTCCACACTCCACAAACTGCCGATTCGTTGACTGCAACTGCTTACACAACAACTTGAACCGAGCGCGCTCCTCCTTGCTCCTTCCACCTGACTCTCTCTTTTGGTGGGGATGACTGGCACCGGCGAGGCCGGACCAGGTGCTACGCCGGGGTTACGTCCGCGCCTATCCGTGGGTGCTAGCGCAGCGGTACGGCGCCTAGGGTGGCGAGGGAGATGGACGGTGCTAGGTGCGAGGGGTAGGGTGGCGTAGGAATCGGAGCGGTGATGGTGTGAGGGGGATTGGATGGGATTGGTTGGTCACCTCGTCGCCGTAGACGTCGGCTAGGAACGATAGGGCCCTGGAGTTATTGTTTTCGGCGGGAAGAGGGTACTGCGGAGCGTTAGAGTTTATGGCGGGAGAGAGTGCTACTCTCGCGGAGAAATTGGCCCGGCATGCCTATTGTTATTGGTAGATGCTCCTATTGATCGTATTGTTTGTGGTATGCTTCTCATAAGACCCATGGCAGCGACGCAAAGCACGCAAAACCAGTCATTCGTTCACAGCATTTGACATGAGGAGCAGCTCCCTCGTTCACGAACAGCTCTTCGTTCTTTACCACGGACGAACAAAACGAACAGGCGAGCGGAAATGGGTTTCGGGTGTGTCGTTTTGCGCTTGCCACACACCCACACACTCACACACACACACTCGCCGCGAGTACTAGTATACAGCGCGTTAGTGAGCGGACCTTTCACCCAGCGCGGAAATGCGTTCTGCAGCGAGAAGTGCGCTGCAAAGCGGCGCGTGGGGACGCCGCAGTCGTACGGGCGCTAGCTCTGTTGTGCGCGGATATTCGCAAAGTGCCCGAAATGCGCAAAGCGTCGAACGAGTGGGCCAGGCTAGAAGCGGACTGGCTTTTGGAATTGGGCTTGGGGTTGCGGCCAGCACGACGGCTGGAGCGCTGGTATACTGCTCGTCGGAAGAGAACAAAGGGGACGGAAAGACGGCGGTGAAAGTGCCGAAGAATGAGAGCCCGTTCGTGTACCCGGAATTGACGGCAGGAATAGAACGGCGCGAGGAGCGTGAGAGGAATTTGCGAGATCTGAGCGCGAAAGCGAGACATCGGATCTTCCTGTTGCAGCAGAGGCTTGGGCGCAAGGATATTTCGGAGGAGGATTTTCGTCTTGAAATTCACAAGCTTAAGCAAGATGTGAACAGAGAAGCGCAAAAGTTTATTTTCGGGGTGTCTGAGGAGCATGCTGATGCGAGGGAAGAATATCTTCATTTGTTTGGGTGTGTCAAATGGACCGACGAAACCATGCAATTCATTGCCTCTCTTGGCCCTCTCATAGAAATCGGCGCGGGAAATGGCCAGTGGAGACGCGAGCTCGCTAGTCGATGGAAGGCAGACATTTTAGCTTTTGATACAAAGACCATGCTCCCATTGCCGCCCTCGGAAAGACTAGCTTCCGGTGACGATGTATTGACTGGTGATGAGGAGATGCTTGCAAAGCACCCAGATCGAAAACTTATGCTCATTTGCCCTCCACCAACGGATATGCCTCTGAACTGTTTGAAAAAATACAAAGGAGATGTTCTTGTGTACGCTGGCGAAGGAAGAGGCGGTGCTCACGGGAATGCAGCCTTCTTCGATGAATTGGAGAAGAACTGGACTCTAGAGAGCATTTTGCCGCTGGAGCCGTTCCCAGAGTGCTATGAGAAGTGCTTCATCTTGCGCCGAAAGTCAAGAGGCTGGTTTTCTTGGCTGGGAATGTAACTAGCTAGAGCAATGCGACTGAATGAAAACCTGCTGGGGAACAGCAACTCCCATTTTTGAAATCACTCATGCTTGCGTGCTTCTGCGGGAATAGATCTTGCTTGTGACCAGTATCTCTCTTCGCCTTTCGCACCTTAATTTTTATTTCTTCCCTTCTAGCTTATATTAGCGGAGTCTGTCTGCAACTCTGCGATTTTCGCACACTATTGCAAAGCGAGCAGATCCACAAGTGCGATTGCGAGGATTTTGTGTACCAGGAATTGTGGAATTGGAAATGTACTCGACAGAGGAGCAACGAATGATGAGACAACTATGAAACACCATGAGACAATTGCGAGAAATTATAAAACACCATGAGACAATTGTGAAAAATCATGAGACATTGTGAGACAATTGTGAGAAATTATGAGACTTGTGAGACACGCGGCAATGGCGGCAAAAGGAAAGGGAGAATTCAGTTCCGCACTCAACTCCCAACACACCCAATATGCACCCAATACACCCAACACGCTATCCCAGATCTTATCGCATTTCGCTATCCACTACTACGTTTAATTACGTAATTCTTAAGAGCCATTACGAGTTTAGCACTTAACATCCCTCCTCAAAACCCTCCGTAAACACCTTTTCCTTACCTTCAAGCTTAGATAGCGCTTACCATCCGAAGAAAAAGACGTTAAAACCATCCCACCGTCACTCAGAGGCCCCTCACGTCACAAATCCCTGGTGCTTTCCGATAATCTGCACGTCACGACGGGCCTCTTCACGTCACTGCGTGGCACTGGCACCTGTGGTTTTCAACCGTCGGCTAAGCTTGCAAATCGTTTCCGTTCGCTCACAGAGTTGGTTCACAGAGTGAGCGAATGAAATAAGTTCAAGTTGGAGAAGTTGGAAAAGTTGGAAAGCGGAAGGGACTTGAAGCCCACTGCTAGCGACGCCTCGTGCGAAGGAATAGACGAAGATAGCCGCCACGCGAGTCACGCGAGTCTCGAGACCGCGATACTGAGGGACTCGGAGGGAGCGACCAAGTTGGCGTTGCACTTGCACTTGCACTTGCACTTGCATTTGCAGTTGCAGTTGCAGTTGCAGTTGCATTTGCAGTTGCGCTTGCGCAAGGGACTGATTCTCGGGGGTACCATTGGTGCGCAACACCGAAGGACCGTCGCTCTGTCAAGCCGCGGAGCTGTTGAGTGGCCGAACGAACTTTGGCGTGAACTCGGTTCCCGGCAGTATGGCGGACGGCGCGCCGGAGAAGATTGAGGATGTGGAAAGCAAAGGCGGCGAATCCCGGAACGCGATTCCAGGGTCCGAATTCGAAGATGGACTTGGGAGAGATAGGTCCGCGAGGTCTGAGGAGGATGAGGACGAAGGCGAGGATCCAATCAATGCGAATGAGAGAGCAGGGCCCGTGAATACGCTGTTCGAAGGGGCTCAGGAGATGCTGGAATGGACCAGGAGCAGAGTGGACATGGGGCTCTCGCCGCTTAAGTGGTCCGAGAAGTGCGAGTCGTCTATTCTAGACTTCTTTTCGCACCCGAACATTCACAGGCTCGTATTCTTCATCGGCACGGACGGACTGCACGTCCACACTGGGTCGAATGCTTTTGCACCGCAGATTTCGACCGCGGGGAACCCTAGAGCGTCGGGCGATGGCGCAGGCTATGCGGCTGCCGCGCTGCTTCAGGAGCTTCAAGCGTCTGGCGCAAAAGAGTTTATGTACTTTGTGCGACCGGAAGGCAAGCCGATCACCCTTGAGAACTATGACTTGCTGGTCAAGTACGGACGCGTGAGGGGATCGGTACGAGGGCTCGGGACGATGAGCTCACTCTTGAGATCGATGAATACTGTGTTTGCAGGCCAGTTTCGCGACAACTCCTCGTGGCCAGAGAGCGTCCGCAAGGATTTCGCTGGGCAGCTACACAAATTCGTGGCGTCACTGACGGAGACTACCAATCAATCGAAAGGCAAAACCATCCTGTACATCCCGTTGGAGGACGTAGATGATCCAGAACAAGCCGCCAAAGACAAAGACCTCGTCCAACGGCTCGAGTCCACCATGATTCGATGGACAAGGCAGATTAAAGAGGTGGTCAACAACCAAGACATGGCAGCTAACACCGAAACTTCTGGGCCTTTGGAAGAAATTCAGTTTTGGCGATCCCGGACACAAGACTTAAGCGGAATCAGCGAACAGCTGCAGAAAGTTGGCATTAAGAAGATTGGAGCCGTTCTTCAGTGTGCCAAGTCTTCATACGTCGGCCCATTTCAAGACATCGCAGACATGATCCAGCGCGGATCCGCAGAAGCAAACGACAACTTGAAGAATCTGATGCTCCTGTTCGAGGACTGCACAGAGTTGGCAAGAGCCGACCCCAGAGATATTCCCCGCATCTTGCCCAATATTCTTGCCTATATTAGAATCATTTGCACTGCTTCGAAGCATTATAATACTGAGGAGCGGTTGACCGGTTTGCTACGTAAGGTGAGCAACGAGATTATTCGCTGCTGCTGCTCCAAGATTGACCTCAGCGAGATTTTTGATGGCGACGTCGGGGAGTCCATGACTCAACTCAACGAATCGATTGCCGGGGGTGTGGCTTGGAAGCAGCTTTACAAGAGGACCGCCGATGCTGTCGCTCGCTACAACCCTGACAAAAAGATGCACTGGAACTTTGACATCGCAAGCATCTTTGCTCAGGTTGACGCCTTTGTGCAACGCTGTAGGGACCTGCTGGAAGTCTGCGAAGGCCAAGTGCAGTTCGCACGCAAGCTAAAGCGGCTGCCCAAGGGGAAACGTGCGCCGTTGCCTGTTTTTGGTGGTACCCGTGGCGCGGAAGTGGCGAAACAACTGTTGGAGATTGAGGACCAGTTCGCAAAACACATCGACCATTTGCGTTCTCTTGACTATGACATACTTGATGTGAAAGCGACTCGGTGGCATGAGGACTACAATCATTTGAAGAACGGAATGAAGGATTTGGAAGTCATGATGCAAAATGTGATCAATGCTGCTTTTGAAGGCGTCACAACAATTTCAGCTGGATTGGAGCTTTTGGAAGCGTTCTCAGAGCTCGCCAATCGTGAGGCGATCAAGCGCTGCGTCACCAAGAAGACCTCCGAGGTCTTCAACTTGATGTCCAAAGAGCTGGACCAAATTCGAAATGAGTTTGACTATTTTCGAGCTGCGCCTCCCCTTGGCCCTCATGAACCCCGGTACGCCGGCGCTGCGCTTTGGGCGCGCGGGCTCATGAGAAAGGCGGAAAACGACTGGAAGCTCTTACACAACGCCTCTCATTTTCTGACCCCAACGCGCGAGGCGGAAGATGTGAAAGCTGCATACGAGACTCTAGCTGGCGTGCTTGAGGATTACTCTATGAAGATGTATCAGGACTGGATGAGTCAGATGCAAGGCTTGGACCAAAGCCACATGCATCAAAAGCTCGAGATACCACTTATGGCTCGTGCATCAAGTGGGGGATTGTCTTCGCCAACGTCAGCTTCCGGAAACGCCTCACCTTCGGGCCATGGAGAGGTGCTCTCGAACGGGGCGATTGGCTCCCCAAGTCACGAGCGAAGCGCTAAAGGCGAGAGTAGCAAGCTTCTGGACTCCTCTGAGGATGAAAACGCGGGGGAGCACCGGGAGATTGCGGCACACGCGCCGATGCTCTTGAAGGACTCCTCGGGGCTTTTGATCAGTAATTTTGACAAGTCCTTGATGCGCCTATTCGAGGAGGTTCGCTACTGGGAGAAGTTCCAAGGGGAAGTCCAGATCCCTTATGTTGCGCACGACATTTCCAACAAAAAGGAAGATCTCCGAATTTTGCGCGAATATGTAATGCTTGTTGTGCGGGATTATAACAGCATCATCACAGACCTCTTGCCAGACGAGCGCCGTCTCTTCCAGGAGCACATCCGTCGCCTAGACCGACGTATTGCCCCGGGACTCACCAAGCTGACCTGGGCTTCCAAGGGAGTGATTGATTGGTACGTGCGCGAATGCCGGAAGCACTGTGCAGAAACGCATAAGATAGTCAAGCTCTTCAAGACGAAGAAGACGTCTCTGCTTCAACATTACAAGAGCGTGGGAAGCACTCTTCTTTTGGACTTACAAAAGAATACAATTTATGAGGGCTCTGTTTTCGCTGCACGTCAGGAAGATCACCGAAAGCTGGTGTGCAAGTGGTTCGAGAATGCCCACAGCAGTATCACTGAGACCTTGAACGATATGTACGAAAATTTCAAGAGCGATCCGTCCGAGGTACAGCGAGAATGGCAAAAGTTCACAAAGTCAAACGACAAACGCCTTGGAGACGCGCTTCGTCAGACTGTCAAGCGCTCACTACAGGAGCTCTCCAAGGCAATAAATGGAGATGCCAAGACAGAGCCGCAGCAGCTCTTCAAGATTAATGTCATTTTGGAGAACAACAGCGTCGGCTTCAGGCCGACTATGGTGGAACTGACGCAAACCATAAACATGGTTTGCAAAGACCTTATTAGCGCTGTTAAAGTGGTGCCGCGGCTCAAGTCTGTCACAATCGACGCAGAGCATCAGTCTGAGCTCGAGCAAGAGCGCGCTCGACAGCATGCGCGGTACTATGACACCATTTCGAATGACGAAGATATCTTGAAGATCTTGGTGCAAATTATGAATGGTATGTCATCCTGTGCAACTGAGCTGCAACGATACCTTACGTACTGGGACAAATATCGTCCCCTCTGGGAGATGGACAAAGGGGCATTTATTCGCAGGTACGCCAAGGCAAATCGTCCGCTCTCTCAGTACAACTTGGATATTAGCCGGTACAGAGAGCAGCAGAGCGACATTTCTGCGGAGGATATGACAAGCTCGATAAACTTTGTCAAAATCGACTGTAGTTTGCTGAAGAATTCGCTCATTCATCACTGCATGCAGTGGCAGAGCAAGCTCACTGGTCTGCTCAACCAGATTGCAAAAGCAGATCTTGATGATCTTTACCAGTTGTTTCGAAAGCATGCCGCCACTCTGCGTTCTAAGCCACTAAACTTAGACGAGCTCAGCGAGCGCATTCACTTGAAAGACGAACTTCTCGCGCAACGTGAAGCCATTGAATCCCGGTTCGGACCGCTTGAGCAAAAGTACCAGACTCTGGCTAAATTTGATGTGCAGGTCTCCGATGTCGAGTCCCAGCAACTGAGTTCACTTCCAACCGCATGGGCTGAGTTTAGGGAAGTGCTGGAGCAATCCGAGAGCTTGCTGCAGAAGGAAAAGCAAAACATGAAGAAAGATCTCGAGTCCGCTCTGAATAGCTTCAACCAGCAAGTTGTAAGCTTTCGCGAAAGCGCAGCAAGTAGCCTTCCCTACGCTTACCACACAGATGTTGAGACTGCTTTTGAGATTCTCGACGACGTTCGAGCGCGATGCGCGGCTGTGCGGCTCAACGAAGAGCGGCTGAAGCCTGGTCTGGGTATTTTTCAAATTGAGCTCCCTGACTCGCAAGAGCTCATCTGGACGGAGACCGAGCTCGGCGTCCTTACGCAGATATGGACACTCATTCGCGACTGGGAGACCACTTGGAAGCAGTGGAAAGACAACCAGTTCGACAAGCTCGTTCTTGGGGACATGGAGACGAACGCGGCTCAGTACTCCAAGTTGGTGGGCCGACTCGCCCGAGAGAAAGGAAAAGAAGGCGCGCCAGGAGGGGCCAAACTGTTTGGCTCCTTCCAGCATCTTCGCGAGACGATTGACCAGTTCCGACAGACACTTCCGCTCATTCAAGATCTCAAGAATCCTGCAATCAGGCCGCGTCACTGGGATTTGCTTAAAGAGGAGATCAAGAAAAACTTCGATCCTTTCTCCGAGACATTCACTCTTGCCGCTGTGTTCGCGCTTGGGTTTCACAGCCATGGCGAGTTCATTTCCGAGATGAGCGGCAACGCAAACAAAGAGCTGGCCATTGAGCAGACACTCGGAGAAATTGAAAAGACTTGGAGCGCCATCGATATCGAGATGGGAGAGTATAAAGAGAAGTATTGGAAGGTCAAGAGTACGGAGGACATGTTTGCACAGTTGGAGGATAATCAGGTGGCGCTCTCCACCATGAAGGCAAGCAAGTTTTACGTCTCCTTCAAAGAGAGGATTGAGCTTTGGGAAAGCAACCTCGCCGCGGTGAGTGAGGTGGTCGAGCTCCTCTTGCAAGTGCAGCGCCAGTGGATGTACCTGGAATCCATCTTTATGGCATCAGAGGACATTCAAAAGCAGTTGCCAACCGAGTCCAAGCTCTTCGCTCAGGTGAATGCTGACTACGCCGAGCTCACGGAGGAGATTGTTGCGCAGCCTAACGCTGTTCGTGCATGTGTTAGAGAAGGTGTCTTGGACAAGCTCAACGACATGGACGCCAAGCTTGAGCGTATTCAGAAGAGTTTGGACCAGTACCTTGAAACGAAGAGGCAGAGTTTCCCCCGTTTCTACTTTTTGTCCAACGACGATCTTCTGGAGATTCTCGGCCAACAAAAAGATCCAACACAGGTTCAAAAGCACATCAAAAAGTGTTTTGTGGGTGTCAACGTTCTCACGTTGGTGGAACCTGGCAAGCAAGGAAATAAGACCTACGAAGCGCATGCTATGATCTCCAATGACGGAGAGAAGGTGCCATTGTGTCGTCCGGTGATTGTCGATGGCCCCGTGGAAATGTGGCTCAACGATGTTGAGGCGCGCATGTTTGACACTGTGGCAAAACAATGCGGACTCACTCTCCAGGCGCACAGAGGAAAGAAAGAAAAGTGGATCAAGGAATGGCCTGGTCAGCTGCTCATCACTGTTGGCGCCATTGCTTGGACGGCAGAGTGCACACGCGCACTAGAGACCATGATGAAGGGCGCCAACAAATCTGCGCTCAAGCAGGCTAAGAAGAAGCAGGTGAGCTACCTGAACCGACTTGCCGATATGGTCCGTGGTCAATTGACGAGAATAGAGCGTAGCAAACTCGTTGCACTGATTACCATGGAGATTCACAACCGTGATGTACAGGACCGTATGATCAAAGCCAACTGCCAGAATATTAGCGACTTTGACTGGCTTTCACAGCTCCGGTTCTACTGGAACAAGGACGAAGGCGAGTTTGGGGGGATCAACGTCCGTCAGACGAATCAGCAAATTGAGTTTGGCTATGAGTACCAAGGAAATAATGGTCGTCTCGTTGTTACTCCGCTCACAGATCGCTGTGTCCTGACACTTGTCACCGCATTGGCGCTAAATCGTGGTGGTGCCCCTGCTGGCCCTGCAGGTACCGGAAAAACCGAGACTGTCAAGGATCTTGGCAAGAATCTCGCCAAGTATGTTGTGGTCTTCAATTGCTCTGACTCTATGGACTACAAGTCAGTAGGTCGCATGTTTTCTGGTCTGGTGCAGACCGGAGGTTGGGGATGCTTTGATGAATTCAACCGTATCCAGATTGAAGTGCTTTCCGTGATTGCGCAGCAGGTCATGTCCATCATGACGGCAATTGCGCAAAGGAAAAAGCGGTTCAACTTTATGGGTGTCGAAGTGCGCTGTAGGTGGAGCTGCGGAATCTTTATCACCATGAATCCTGGTTACGCTGGTCGTACGGAGCTTCCAGACAATCTCAAGTCTTTGTTTCGCCCAGTCTCCATGATGGTTCCGGATTTGGCTCTCATCGCAGAAGTCATGCTTGCAGCAGAAGGTTTTCGCGATGCCAAGTCGCTCGCGAAGAAGACCACCACTCTTTACGCTCTGATGATCCAGCAGTTATCGAAGCAAGATCACTACGATTTTGGATTGCGGTCCTTGCGCGGTGTGCTGATGTGTGCTGGCGCTCTCAAACGCGCGGACGCCTCTGTATCCGAAGAGCTTATTCTTCTTCGCGCTTTGCGGGACATGAACGTTCCCAAATTCATTCGAGAAGATATGGAGCTCTTCATGCTTCTCATCAATGACCTGTTTCCCGGCATGGAGACCCCACCAAGCGAACAAGGTCAACTTATCGTTAGCATGCGGAAGGCCTTGTCTGTACGTGGATTGCAGGTTCACGAGATTATCGTGTCCAAAGCAGTACAGCTGTACGAGTCGAAGCTCACACGTCATTGCAACATGGTTGTCGGAAAGACCTTGAGTGGAAAGTCGGTTGGATGGAAGTGCCTTGCGGACGCTACCACCATGATGTCCAAAGAATGCCCCGAGGAATTCCAACCTGTTCGTGAGTACGTGCTGAACCCGAAATCTGTGACAATGAACGAGCTGTACGGAGCCTTTGATCTGGCCACCTTTGAGTGGACGGACGGTATCTTGTCTAATGTGTTCAGATCGTGTGCGCAAGACGAGAGAACAGACGAGAAGTGGATTGTTCTAGATGGGCCTGTCGATACACTTTGGATCGAGTCTATGAATACCGTCATGGACGACAACAAGACGTTGACGCTTATTAATGGTGATCGTATCGGTATGTCCAGCTCGATGTCTTTGCTCTTTGAGGTACGAGACCTCTCAGTGGCGTCGCCCGCGACAGTGTCCCGCGCTGGAATGATTTACTTTGATGTCGACGATCTTGGCTGGGGCCCATTCAGTACCAGCTGGATCTCCAGACGCCTTGCCAAGGAGGATCAGGTCGCTGTCGATAATGGAGCCAGGAAGAAGGCGGAGGCAGCCGATTCTAGCGGAGACGGTGAAGAAGGCGGATCCTCAGGTCCGGGGAGCCGAGCTGAGCGTGAGAGATTTTTCAAGAGTCTCTTTGAGAAATATTGCAAAGGCGTGCTGGCCTTCAAGGCTCGCCAGGTGACTGAGCTGATCCCGGTGACGGACTTTAATGCAGTCAAATCTCTTTGCAACCTTTTTGACTCTCTTGCCACTCCTGAGAACGGGGTGTGCCCGCACACTCTGCCAGAGTCCTACTTTGCGATGACCGAGAAGTGGTTCATCTACAGCATGATTTGGTCACTTGGTGCTGCAGCCACGGTGGAGGGCCGCAAGAAGTTCGACGGTTATGTGAGAGACCTGGAGTCCCAATTCCCTCCCGCCGAGCTGGTCTACGATTACTTTGTGGACGTGGCCTCCAAGGACTGGAAGCTTTGGGATGAAAAGGTCCCGACACCATGGCGCCCGCCCCGTGGAATGGATTTTGTCAAAATCACCGTGCCAACGGTCGACACCGTGCGAAACACTTTTGTCACCGAAACCTTGGTTAGCCAGGGATTCGCAACTATGCTGGTCGGTGAGACAGGAACTGGCAAGACCGTGCTTGCAGAGCAGGTGCTCGAGCAGTTCACGAGCGGCGAGGCGACCAAGCACTCCAAGTTGGTTGTGAACTTCAGCAGTGCCACGACTTCTGAAACCACACAGGAGATTATAGAAGGTGCCATGGAGAAACGTTCCAAGGATAAGTTTGGCCCACCGGGTGGCAAGCAGCTGATTTGCTTTGTTGATGACTTCAATATGCCTCGAAAGGATCTGTTCGGTTCACAGCCACCGCTTGAGCTCCTTCGTCAGTGGATGGACTACGGTGGTTGGTACGAGCGTCAGAAGCAAACTTGGAGGTATATTTTGGACATGCAGCTCCTTGTGGCGATGGGACCCCCTGGTGGTGGAAGAAGTGTTATCAGCGAGCGTTTGCAGAGCCGGTTCAACTTGATCAACTTCACCCCTCCCAAACCAAAGGATATGGAGAGGATTTTCGCCTCTATTCTCGTTCCGAAATTCCAGGATGGTTTTGACGATGAGGTGAAGAGCATGGGAGAGGTGTTAGCTAAGGCGACTGTCCAGCTCTACAACACGGTGGCGAAAACGTTCTTGCCGACACCTGCAAAGTCGCACTACCTCTTTAATCTTCGCGATGTTTCGCGAGTCACTCAAGGGCTCCTGATGGCTGATAAGACCCGCATCGACACCAAGGACACCTTATTGCGCATGTGGGCCCACGAAGCCTTGCGTGTCTTTGCTGACAGATTCATCGAGTACCAAGACATTTCCACCTTTAGGAACCTTGTTCAGGACCAACTCAGCTCTGTGTTTAGTGCGAACTGGTCAGACTTGATGGGAGACTGCGAGCGTCCGGATGAGGGTCCGATCTTTTGCGATTTTCTTTCTGAGCCTATTGGTAATTCGGACGATGCCAAAGCTCCGTACGAAGAGGTGTTGGACATTGGCAAGCTAAAGGCTTTCCTGGAAGAAAAGTTGGAGGACTACAACATGGAGCCAGGTTTCATTCCGATGGATCTCGTGCTCTTTCGCGACGCGATCGGGCATGTCTGCAGAATCTCGCGTGTGATCAAGCAGCCTCGCGGAAATTGCATGCTTGTTGGTGTTGGTGGTTCGGGCCGCCAAAGTCTTAGTCGTCTGGCCGCGTTCACTTGCGAACAGAAGATTTTCCAAATTGAGATTACAAAGCAATACCGGCTCATGGACTTCCACGAGGACCTCAAGAAACTGTACATGTCGTCTGGAGGCGAGGGAAGACAAACGACCTTCATTTTTAGCGATACTCAGTTGAAAGAGGAAGCGTTTCTTGAGGATCTCAACAATATTCTTAGCAGCGGAGAAGTCCCCAATCTGTACACCAAGGATGAAAAGATGGCAGTGTACGAAGCCGTGCGGCCAGCTGCAAAGAAGGCGGGCATCTTGGAGACCGCTGACAAATTGTGGGAGTTCTTTATCGAGCGAACAAGAGCCAATTTGCACATTATCATGTGCATGAGTCCTGTAGGCGAGGGCTTTCGCAACAGGTGCCGCATGTATCCAGCGCTTGTAAATGGCACGACGATAGACTTCTTTCACCCATGGCCAGCGGAAGCTTTGACAGAAGTGGCTGCAAAGTTTCTTTCTGACACCAAGCTCGGGCATGGAGAAAATGAACCACATTTGAAGGTTCAAGTTGGAAAGGTATTTGCTCTTGCACACGAGTCTGTGACTCGTGCGAGCGACCGGATGCTGCTGGAGTTGAAGAGGTACAACTACGTGACCCCGACGAATTACCTGGAGTTGGTAAAGAGCTACAGAGAATTGATCGAGGAAAAGCTGAAGGAGGTTGGTGACAACCGCGCCAAGTTGAGTGGTGGTTTGACCAAACTCGAAGAGGGCAAGAAACAGGTCGAGGAGATGTCTGTCGAGCTCGAGGCGAAGAAAGTAATTGTTGCCGACGCTCAAAAAGAGTGTGAGGAGCTTTTGGTTGTGATCGTTGGTGAAAGGCGTAGTGCTGATGAGCGCAAAAAGCAAGTCGAGGCCCAGGCAGAAAGAATTTCCAAAGAGGAGGCAGAGTGCAAAATTATTGCAGATGATGCCGAAAAGGATCTCGGCAAGGCGCTTCCAGCTCTCGAGGCAGCTATGGCGGAGGTGGATAAGCTTGACAAGGGTTCCATCTCAGAGGTGAAGGCATACGCTGCTCCTCCACCAGCCGTGGAGATGGTGCTGAATGCGGTGATGCTTTTGTTCCAGCTCAAGCCTGACTGGGCTACCGCAAAGAAGAAGATCAGTGAACCAAATTTCTTGCAGCAAATTAAGGCATTTGACAAGGACAACGTGCCAGCTAAAGCTCTCACCAAACTTAAAGCGATTACGAAGCGTCCGGATTTCAGTGCTGATCAAGTGAGAACAAAGTCTCTTGCTGCTGCTGCACTTTGTACCTGGGTTCTTGCTATTGAGCTTTACTCTGGGGTGGCAAAGGAAGTCGCTCCAAAGAGGGCAAAGTTGAAGGGAGCCATGGATAAGCTTGCTTCTGCGCAAGCATCATTGACGGCTGCCGAAGAGGAGCTTGCTGTGGTAATTGCCAAGGTGGAGGAGCTCAACGAGAAGTATACCACCTCAGTCAATCAAAAGAATGCTCTTCGCGAAGAAGCTGAAAACCTCGAAAACAAATTGGATCGCGCAGACAAGCTGGTGTCGGGACTTTCCGGAGAGCGCGTTCGCTGGGAGGCTTCTATCGGAACTTTTGACAAGCTCATGCATGATCTCGTTGGTGACGCTCTTGTGGCTGCCTCCTTCTTGTCATACGCCGGGCCGTTCGACTCGTTATATCGCGAGAGGCTCGTGAAGCAGTGGCTGCAGGCGACCAAGGAACTTGAGGTGCCGTTTTCCGAAGATTTCAATTTTGCAGCGTTTTTGGCGAAGCCCACGGACGTTAGAAACTGGAATCTGAATGGGTTACCGAGCGATAACTTTAGTACCGAGAATGGTGTCATCACCACCCGTGGGCGTAGGTGGCCCCTCATGATTGACCCGCAGGGCCAGGCAAACAAATGGATTAAGAGTTCGAACAGCGAACTGATCGTCTGCACACTAAAAATGCCCGACTTTGTGCGCAAGTTAGAAACTGCGCTGCAATTTGGTCTTTGGTACTTGCTTCAGGATGTGGAAGAGGAGCTCGACCCTTCCATCGAGCCGGTTTTGACCAAGTCAATCATTAAAATCGGAAATCGCAAGGTGATCAAGCTAGGTGACAAGGAGATCGATTATTCTGAGGAGTTTAAATTCTTCATCACCACGAAGCTTGGAAACCCGCACTACACTCCCGAGGTCAGCACGAAGGTGACATTAGTAAACTTTTCTGTAAAGCAAGAGGGGCTGGAAGCGCAGCTCCTAGGAGAAGTCGTGCGTCAAGAAGAGCCCAAATTAGAAAAGCAAAAGGCAGAGTTGGTAGTGAAAGTCGCCGAAGGCAAGAACTCCTTGGTGGAGCTCGAGAATTCTATTCTCAAATGCCTTGCAGAAGCCAAAGGATCGCTTCTGGAGGACGAAGAACTCGTCGAGACGTTGGCGATTTCTAAGAAGACCGCGGAGGAGGTAACTCATCAGCTCGAGGTTGCTGAGCAAACTGAGATAAAGATTGATGCAGCGCGCCAGGGCTACAGGCCTGTGTCTCAACGAGCCGCAATCCTGTATTTCGTGCTGAATGATCTCTCTCGTGTGGATCCGATGTACCAGTTTTCGCTTGCTGCTTACAATGAGCTGTTCAACAATAGCATCGTGCGCTCAAGAAGCAAGAGCAGAGGGAACGGCGGAGACGATGATGACGACGATGACGATGATGTTGGCATGGAAGACACTGACGCAGACGCTGGCGGTGGAAATTCAGGCGAAGACCTCGAAGCGCGCATCAAGGAGATCAACGATTTTCATACGTACGCTGTATACGCGTATGCCTGCCGTGGTCTGTTTGAGAGGCACAAGATCCTACTGTCACTACAGATCGCGATCAAAACTTTACAGGCCGACAACAAGCTTCCAAAAGAAGAGCTTGACTTCTTTTTGCGCGGCGGAAACGTGGTGGACAGGAGCGACCAAAAGCCAAATCCGGCAAAGGACTTGCTTGATGCGGTCCAGTGGGACAATATCACCGAGCTGGACAAGCTCACTGTCTTCAATGGCATAGCTGCTTCCTTTGAGCAGAACAGACGCGAGTGGGCCAAGTGGATGCTCTGTCCATCTCCAGAGCAAGAGTCCCTGCCGGGAGAGTGGGATAACAAGCTCACGGAGCTGCAAAGGATGCTGGTCGTGCGAGCGCTGCGGATGGACCGATGCCTGAACTCTTGCATTGGGTTCGTTTCCAGTAACCTCGGAGCGCAATTTGTGGATCCTCCACCTTTCGATCTCAAGGGCGTTTACGCGTCAAGTTCAGCTGCAACTCCTCTGCTCTTTGTGCTCTCCCCTGGTGTGGACCCCACCAAACAGGTGTACTCGCTCGCCGAGAACATGAACAGAAAAGTTGCAGACTGCAGTCTTGGACAGGGCCAAGCGCCCATCGCGACAAGGCTCATCAACGAAGGTCTGGCAGAGGGCAGCTGGGTGTTCTTGGCGAACTGTCACTTGGCCGCTTCTTGGTTGCCGAGTTTGGAGAAAATCATCGAGGACTACCGCGAGGCGAAGAACTACCACAAGAATTACCGGCTGTGGCTAAGTTCGAGTCCAACGCCAAAGTTTCCCCTTGCAATCTTGCAAATTTCCATCAAGCAAACAACCGAAGCCACCTCGTGGGCTCAAGGCCAATCTCATCCGTTTGTACAACCTCATTTCAGATGAGGACTTTGACAGGTGCGAAAAGGGCAACAGGTACAGAAAATTGCTGTTCTGCCTTGCGTGGTTCCATGCTCTGGTGCTGGAGCGCCGCAAGTTCAAGTCTCTGGGATGGAACATTCCGTACGACTTTAACGATGCAGACTTTTTGATTTGCGAGAACATCATCTGCATGTATTTGGACGAATACGAGGAGACGCCGTGGGATGCTCTGCAGTACCTGATTTCACAAGCAAATTATGGAGGCCGTATTACTGACGACTGGGACCGAAGGCTGTGCAACTGCTATGTGAACCAGCTCTTTTGTGACGAAGCTCTTGAGGTTGACAACTTTAGGGTGTCCGAGCTTGACCTGTACTTTATTCCTGACGACGGTGACCGCCAATCTTATAAGGACTACATTTCTAGCTTGCCTCTAGATGACCATCCTGGATGCTTTGGGCAGCATCCGAATGCTGACATTTCAAGTATGATGACGAACAGCAAGGATGTTTTGGCTGTTACCCTAAGTTTACAGCCCCGCGTCATTTCTGCAGAAGGCGAGTCCGACGACGATAAGGTTCTCCAGATTACAAGAGACTTGGCTAAGAAGGTACCGGCACCATTCGACGCCTATGAAGCGCGACAGACGGTGGCCTCCAAGTCGGACCCTGCGCCTCTCAAGTCCTGCCTTCTGCAAGAGATCGATCGGTACAATATTCTCTTGCGCACCATTTCCTCGTCTTTGAAGGGCCTCGAGTCAGGTATTCAAGGTTTCACCTTGATCACTGCCGAGCTTGAAGAGGTGTTTGGCGCTCTTCTAGATGGTCGCGTTCCAGTTGCATGGGGCACTTGCTACCCAAGTATCAAGCCACTCGGCTCATGGATTCGTGATCTCATGGAGCGCATCGACTTTCTCGCTGAGTGGCTTGAGAAAGGTGTGCCGAAGGTGTTCTGGCTCAGTGGGTTCACCTACCCGACTGGTTTCCTGACGGCGCTGCTGCAAACCACTGCACGCCGGAACGGAATTTCCATCGATTCTTTATCCTGGGACTTTCCTGTGTTTGCAGGAGCCGAGATCAACAGTATCGCACAAGGGCCAAAGGAAGGTGCGTACATACACGGTATGTTTATCGAAGGTGGACGCTGGAACAACAGTGACAACTGCCTTGCCGATGCGAATCCAATGGAGCTCGTCGCAAACATGCCGATCGTTCACTTCAAGCCAGTGGAGACCAAGAAGAAGATTACCAAGAGCATCTATGTATGCCCACTCTATTTGTACCCGGTGCGCACCGGAACGCGTGAGCGGCCATCTTTCACTCTCGCGGTGACACTAGATTCAGGACCAGTGGACTCTGATTATTGGGTGAAGCGCGGCACGGCACTCTTGTTGGCAACGGCGGACTAGAGCTCCGGAACGGCGCGCGCCATCTTCACACAACGAAGAACAAAATATAGCGACTAATTGTAAGAAGAACAAAATTACTGTGAGAATAAAAGCGCTGTAGATCTTTCAAAAGTTGTCATTCAAATCAAGATAGAAGACGTTTCAAGACATTCGTTCCGTTCGATGCATAGATAGGTACTGACTGTGAGTTTCGGTATGTTTCGGTACTCGCGACGCACGAAGTTAGATAACTCCGGGAACGAAAACATACGGAACCTTGGACTTGTAGACTGGCCAATCGGATCCATACTTTTGAGCGCAAGCGTGGTCGTCGCGCAAAGCTCTGTGCACCAGGAGAATGAAGAAGTAAATCGGGTAGAAGTAGGTGACAATACAGCCCGTTCCTGTAGTCATGGACCAAGCCAGTCCCATAAGCCAGTCTCCTGTGTAGTTGATCTTGCGAGCAGCTCCCCACCAACCGGAAATCAGCAACTTCCTGCCTGACTTGGTGGTCAACGTCTTGAGGTGTTTCACGTCCTGCAAACAAAATCGCAGAGTCAGTTTTCGATCTACGAGAAAATTTCATACGAAAGGAAATCAAAAAGTTGCATATACTTACCTCGCCGTTCGAGTCGCGGCGAAAAGCGTCCTTTTGAGAGTTGGCTCCCCTGAAGATGGTGTAACCAATGGCCTTGAGAGCGCAGATGAAAGCCAGGTGCGGCCAGGAAAGACCAGGGCTGTTTCGAACGAGGTATCTTGCCTGAAGGGAGTACGAGAACGGAACCCAAGCGAGGTCGCCGAAACAAAGCATCCATCCAAACCCGTCAGTGGTGATGTCCATCGTAGTCAGAATGGCCCGCTCATGGTACACTGCGTCAAAGACGTACAAGCCTTGGAAGAGATTGATGAGGATCATTTCTGGTGTGACGCGCCCAAGTTCCTCGTACTGCTTGAGAGCACATCCAGCGTTCAGCACGCACCAGCCGATGAGACCAGGGCGCAGTTCGCAGAACTCTTTCAGGTCGAGGTCCCCAAAGATGCGGGGATTTAGTTCGCGTCCGATGAAAAAATCGTAGATTGGGTTCCCCGTGTCACCTCCCTTCGCAAGCAAGGCTCCTTTGACGTGCGATTTGGTGTACAAGAAAACGGACATAAGAAAGGTGAGGACAACCGCTGCGGACGCCAACTGGATGTAGTGATCGTAGAGCCAGGAGAGCGGGAATGTGCTGAGCTTGATGAGTGTACCGTCCTCGCCAAAGTATGGGAAAGCGTGCCCGAGAACGAGTAAAGTGACCCAGAATTCCAGGTGAGCGCTGATCCGGTAGTGTAGCCTCTCTCCGGTTTCCAAAACGACTCCTTCTGCCTTCTCGTGAAACAGCAGCCGCTCCATCAGCACGTGGGCAGCGAACCATCCAATGACGACTGCCACCGCATTCCAGTCCCACAACTCTGAGAGATCTTTCGGGATCTGCTCCTCGAGTTCCAAGTAGTTTGCAAAGTTGAACTTGTACTTGTCCGACGCGCCATAGTACAAAAACGCGATCACCACGGGCAGCGCCAGCATCGTGGCAGCCGCTCCCACAGGTCCCCCGAATTCGTACTCCACATGCTTGCTCTTTTCCACGCTCTGCCTCGCGCTCTCCGCTGCTGCCGAACTATCTCCCGTCTTTTGCTGTCTGCGCCGCATTCTTCTCTCCCTCCGACCCTTTTGTCCGCCGCTGTTGTGTGTCGCAGTGTCGCCTGGGATACCTGCTGATGGACGCGCGATAGACGCTGTGCCACAGCGGAGAGGCGGAGAGGCGGAGAGGAATGAATGAATGAATGAATGCAATGAATGAATGCAAGCGTTCAAAGAGAGAGAGAGTTGGAAGAGTTGGAAGCCCGAAGATATGTTTGCGTTCGTGCAAGCCTGAGTGCACTCTTATGCGTCCCACTGTCCAGGGAGTAAGGCTTCGCCGCTTCTCCATGTGCCTCTCGCAACTATGAAGGGTTGAGGGTATTGATTGTCGTGATGGTGTGATCAATCGCTGAATGCGCTGCCAAGCATGTCTGTCATCAGCATTTCATTCGTCTCTGTGATTGATTGATTGATTTGCTGGATTCCTTTTTTAATTAAAACCAAGACAAGCTTTGGAAAGAGCTTTCTATCGACGGCATCAACGGTGCCATTCGCATTCCCCGCGACATCTTCTTTTGATCGTTCAGTTCACTTGGCAATGTTCATTCATTTCGAGAAAATTGGCTTTGTGCTTAGAGTGAATTCTGAATTCTGAAGAAGTGGTCGATGAGCCTGATGACTCTGAAGACAGACAGAGTGAGATCATGATGGCTAAGCCTTGCAGTCAGCTCAACGAAGTGGTCTTCAATATCAAGACATATCAAGACATCCCGACTGACTGTGCGAAAGAAAACAAACTCCAATCCAATCCAATCCAATCCGAATGATCTTTGATCATGATGTGATCAAAATGATCTTGATCAAACCAATGTTGACGACATCATCTCCCTCTACGCTAACTAGAGCTCTAGCCACACGTATACCAATAGCTAGCTAGCAGTTAGCCATTATGCGAGCTGAGCTGAGCCTCGGCGTTTCACTAAATGAATACTATTAGGAGTAGGACTTGTATGGAAAGAGTACAGGAGTAACTCAGGAACGCATTTTATGGAACAGACGAACGATTCACGATCAAGGAGCATTTCCTTGAGTAACGTTGCACACAAACATGCGTAAACCCTGTTTGAGGTTGAGGGGACGGAAACCTCGACGTATCGCGGTCCTCGAGGACAAAAAAAAGTGTCCCCGCGAGCGTGTTGAAACAAGCCGATCAGTTGGCAGCTAGTGTATTATCATCGGCAGCAGAGGGAGCCGTATGTTCATTTCGTGAAGGAGAGATGCAAGCTTCTGGGAAAGATCGCAAGTCCAAACCGCGGCTTTCAGAAGAGCAAGTCAAAGTAAGTTTCGATGTTTGCGGCACGCTCAAATGGTGGGCCAAAATCTGACTGTGGGTGGTTGCTGTCATTCGCAGGAGCTCAGAGAAGCGTTCGAGCTGTTCGATACTGAGCAGACTGGGTCGATAGACTACCATGAGCTCAAAGTGGCAATTCGGGCGCTTGGGTTCCCGGTGAGTCGTGCAGAGGTAGTTGGTCTCGCGGAAGAATACGACGTCGAATGTTCGGGGCGAATTGCATTCGCAGATTTTTTAACAATCATGACCAAGAAAATATTAGCGCGAGAGCCCGACGAGGAAATCTCCAAAGCGTTCGAGCTTTTTGATGAGGACGGCACTGGCAAGATCACACTCCGGAATCTGCGCCGCATCACCCGCGAGCTGGGCGAGAACCTTCCGGAGGAGGAGCTGCAAGCAATGATAGACGAATTTGACACCGACCTCGATGGCGAGATATCCCCGCAGGAATTCGCGCTCATCATGAACCAATCCAACCTGTACGTAAAATAGACATATTCCTTCTTTTTGGCTCAACCTTCCAGCTGAGCCGCCGTGTACAGTTCACAACCTCACTTCGTCCCGTACACGGACCGAATCTCATCCGCTATGTCTGTGTTCCAAAGCCCCGAAATATGGTTTCTTGCAGAGTAAATAGCAAGCAGCAAAAGGAACTTGCACTCAGAAGTTCCAAGTTCCGTCAACATGGCTCGCGCACGCGGACATCCTCCAAGAGCCTTTCGCTCCGCTTTCGCTCGCACGATACTCCAAACCAATGCGCGCCAACCATTCAAAAAAACCCGCCACCTTCTGCACGCATTTCTGCGGTCACGGTCGATGGATCATCGCATGTGACTCATGTGACCATGTCACTCGCTGCATACAGCACAGCTCATGGTGTAGCACACCTCACGCGGTAGCCCACGATTACCACAAACACTAGTCCTGACCAGTGGCGACGGGGACTTGTGCGAACCAAAGGTTCGAGTACTGTGAGTACTGAGAGCGAGACGAGTGAGTGAGTGAATGAGTGAGTGAGTGAGTTAGAGACGAGTGCGAGCTGAGTGCGAATAAACGCAACGCAGAGAGAGAAAGAAAGAAAGAAAGAGAGAGAAAGAGAGAGAGAGAGAGAGAGAGAGAGAGATGCCGCGCGTGTCTTCGGGGGAAGAGAGGTACATCCACGGCGGGGTGACAGAGGTAAGTTGGCGATTTGTGCTGTTCTTGGTCTTGGTTTTGGTTTTGGTATAGGCTGGCATTTGCATTGGCGATGGCGCTTGGTTTCGGGAATTGGGGAATTGGGGGATTGTGGAGGACGGTTTGCTGATGAGATGTGTGTGGCGATGGTGATGTCTTTTGGTGATCGTTGGCGCTGGTCCGCTGTGCTGCTCTGCTGGTGCATCGATATTCTATTGGTGGATGCGATGCAGGGCGTAAGGGAGGATGGCAGGGGCATGCTGGATCTGAGGCACCTTGTGGTAGAGAGCAGCGTAATTGACTTTTGCAATGGATCGGCTCTGATTGAAAGAGTTCAAACCGAGTGCAAGGTGCTCGCAGGGGTCAAGGTGAGTGGCTGCTGCTGTTTGTGGTATTTCAAATGACCGCCTGTGTTCGTGATGATTGGCTTACATTTGGTTTATGCGTGCTTGTATGGCGGGGTAATTGGTAAAACACAGGTGGAAGCTAGAAATATGGAGAATATTGACGAGGAGTCAAACGTAAGCCTCTTCGACGTGTCCACCGACTGTACCGCTCTCGAAGCGAGGGAGGATGATGTGTCTCAAAGGCGATATCGGGAGCTTTCCCAACAAATTACTGTCCAAGTGGAGAATCAGCTTGAAAAGATGCTACAGTCTCGGAGTCATCTGTTAGACATCGTTCCTGAGCGCTATGCTTGGAACATATACGTCGACATTGTGGTACTTGGAACGGACGGAAATCTTTTTGACTTAGTGGCACTCGCTGTGTACGGTGCTCTTGTTGGAACTAGGATCCCAGACGTGAAGGTTGTGGATACTGAAGACGGAATGGACTTCGAGGTGGATCCTGACCCGAGCAATGCTCGGCAACTTCCCGCAGAGCTTTTGAAGTACCTCCCAATTCGTGTCTCTCTCTTCGACATGAAGGGAAAAATGGTCGCAGATGCTTGTGAAACCGAAGAGCTTTGCTCCTCTTGTACATTTTCAATTCTCGCAAACCGCCGCGGTCAGATATGTGCCACGGAGATTTCACAAGCCGGACGAATCCAACTCTCCACGCTGCCCGTCGCTCTTGGGAATGCTGGTCAAATTGCAAGCGAAATGTACAAATTGCTGGATTCTGAGTTCCCCATTAACAGTAGGAGCTTTTGAGATCGGCACGGGCACTGCGGATATGTTCTTGTCTCTGTTAGTATTCAAAACGAAGTACACCATCCGGCATAGACATCTCGATGGTCGTATGCTCGGTTTCTTTCTTGCTTGCGAAGTCCTATAATAATATATTTTTGTCCAAATCCTGAAAGTGCTCTGTGCCCTTGGGGAGATCCAAGGTTTGTACCTCTGCATGTCAACATGAAGCCTACACCGGAATTTTACTTCGCTAGAATGTATCGGCGATCATCTATGGATTGCAGATGCGATGTATGCAAAACAATTTATCTGCAAATGCACGCGTTCGAAATTTAGCAAACTATTCTTTTGTGAGTATATAAGAAGGTGTCTAGTACAAGTCAATGGCTTGCTGCTCGCAGGCAGTTCCATGGTAGCCGCTGTAGCAAGAGCAGATTCCTTTCTCATGGTCGCATGTACCACGTCCGGAGCACTCGCGTCCACTCTCGGAACCGTATCCTCCCATTGGGTCTGACTTTGATGGGCACTCGACGATGCTGCAGTCAGGACCACGGTATCCCACATCACAGATGCATCCAGCGGAGGTGTCCTTGTCCCATGCTGTGTAGGTGAGAGTGTCAGATTCCCATGGAAGATCATCGTGCATTTCCACAACGAGCTCAATAATCTCGCTCAGAAGCTTGCACTGACCGCGACCATTGCAATCATTTGGGCAGACCCTGCGGTTGCAAGACTTTCCGGTAAAGCCTGTCTGGCACTTGCAGACTCCGGTGGAGCGATCGCAAGTTCCAACATTGGAGCACTCAACCAACTGCTCGTGGGTGTTGGCAGCATTAGGTGGGGCATTGATGGCTTTTCCGGCAGGGCAAGTCTTGCCAGAGCAATCAGGGAAGGTAAAGTCATAAACATCGTCAGTGCCTTCTTTCCTCAAGAAGCAAGTGCACGAGTCCTTCTTCTTGATGGATGTGTCGTATCCCAAAGCATCAGACCCAGTCTCCGGCTTGAATGGGTGATCGGTCACGTCCGCTGAAAGGGTTGCCTTGTAATTTGTGCAGCGACCGCGGCCCGAGCAAGAGTTTGGGCATGCAGCCTCGCTCACATGCACTGCAGCAAGCGCTGCGACGATGACTCCGAATGCAAACTTCATCTTTCTGTTCTCGCCACGTCCACTCCGCGATGTGTAATACACGTCTCTCACAAACGCCTCTTCGGTTGAAGGTCTGCCAACGTTTGAAAATCTCCATCATTCCCCAGCGGTTCACCCAGATGCATTTAGCCTGATTCCCTATCAGTGCTTGGCAGTCTTTGTAAAGCGCTCATGTTACAATACCTCTCCCATTACAGTGTAAGGCGACCTTCTTTCTTTCTTTCTTTCTTTCCCGAAATGCCGTTAGTTTTGGCCGTTTGCGAAGTTCTGGTACTATGTACCCTTATGGTCCCGTAAAGGGACCATTTGGACTCTCTACTATCCTCTACTGACCATTCCGAACTGTAGCCTATGGCATGCTACTCTAAGGAAGCGCAACTCCCTTCTGCCTTCTCGCATCGTTTATCGCACTGGTTACCGGTGAAGAACGGCCGTGCGAGTCTGGATAAGCCAGCACTTTAGCGGCCGCTATAAATTGAGCATCCAACATTGCTCGTTCTCCAGACTAGAGCTCTGAAGTTCGCCTGAGATGTCCTTCTTCTGAAAAGTGTTTGCTCCTTGAGTTCGCTGCGTGATCAAAGCCCTTATTAAGAAGAGCTCAGCGCGTCAACTTTGCTCTGCTTAACAGGCAGCTAGCTGCCTATTCCGAGACGGCAAGAGGGAGCTAAAACTGAAGTTGCAAATGTTTGGCTTTGAAAATTTTCGAGTGAGCTAAGTTTGACCCAGTCCAAACCGTATTTACAACCGTCAAACAGCCGTTGCGCTACCGGTTGGCTCAGGCTCGCTCTTCTTTTGTAACAAGCTACGAGATCCTCCTTTCTTTACCGGGTACGTATCATCGGGCTATCAATCATCTCTAGACTGTACTGTCGCATTTTGTTCTCACATTGCCAAAACGCAACGCAAGCATCTTGCTGCTTTACCTTTCATCGAGGTTCTAATTTTGTAGGTTTCAAAGAGAGAGAAAAGGTGGACTTGCTCGCGCGCTGTACCACAAAAAACCCCTTGGAGAACTTTTTTCCGAGCAAGTTTGCGCTTTTCGAAATATCTCTGGACCAACAGTTGAAGTTAGATTTGAGAGAAATCTGTTCATAAAACGAAACCGAAATGTTTTCCCAAAATAGATGGGAGGTTGCCTGCCTCGGTGGCCTTATCAACATTTTGCAAAAATAGTTTCCCAGAAAAAGTTGTATTGTGGTTGTCTCTCCGAGACTCCCGCTTCCTGATTACTAGTTTGCAAAACCGGTCCATTACAACTTGACGCTGTTGCGAATGTGCGCAATGCCGTTCCATGGATTATCATGAACGAGTATATCTGTCACGAAGCGATTTCACGGACAGAATATGACAGAATGCGGGCATCTAGCCAGAGGGGAAACCACTCGTTTCATGCCACACCATGCACTCATTTGCATTTGCTGCCTTTGTTTTCGCCCATACGACATTCAACAGAATTCAGAATAAACAAAAGCAATATTCAGAAACAGTCTCTACAGAAGACTTCAAGACTTCACGGAGCTGCTCTCGAAGTTTTGTCTACCCGCTACTTGCGTTGCGTCGAGGAGCGGAGCACGACTCTCGCTTCGCGGTCCACTCCGTATGGCGCTTGCCGATCGCAATTGATTGACTGCGAGGTTTTACTCTCGCTTGCTGCAAGACTCGATTGCCCCAAAGTTCTCTCGTCTGTTTTCATTTTCTTCACCTCTGTCAACATCTGCCAGTCAAGCTGCAAAGGCAGAGAGGTCTGGTGCGGTTTGTTGGAATGCATTTCTTGTTGAAGAACAGAAGGAGCCCACAGAATAGCGAACAATGCTCCGTTCCTCACTATTCGCGAGCAACGATCGATTCCAGATAGGACATACACGTCCAACACGTCCGAGTTTTCAAGAGCAAAAGTGCATTGGACTTACGACAACACTCCATGTGTCAAAAGTCCAGGACCTCTGAGGCGGCATTTCGCAGTGCTTGCATGCGCTGACCGAGAGAAATAAACAGATCGACGTGAGTGTATTCATTAAAAAGTCTTACAAGTTACAGTTCTCTTGAGTCTCTTGAGCCTCTGAGTTGCTTGAGTACGCGGCGCTTGTGCAAAGTGCATTAGTGCATTGTCCTTATTGCCCTGCGACCATTGTCACATCCCTGTAGTGCAGTGGTGCAGCTCTTTTACGGTTTACAGTGCAAGCGTGATACGGGTGCCGAGCGAGAAGGGACATAGCCTGTGAGAATTGCTTGGGGGCGTCAAACTCACTCCAGATCGAAAGCAGTCTGCGAAGCCACTCGCGCGCGCAAAGATCCCGGAGACAAAGAAGATGCTGACGAGTCTTCGAGACAGCTTGGCCGCGGCAGTGAATGGGGTGCGAAACGAAGTCGACCAGATGGCCAAACTCACTTCACCGGCAGGCACCCCGGTGACCGGAAGATACTTCCACAAGTCTGGTTGCGCAAGCTCGCCGGAGCGGCTGGATCAAGTGCGCCATTCAAGAAGCAGGTACAGAGAGGAGCTGGTGGTGGAAGAACAGAGGCAAAAGCACTGGGAACAGAAATACAAGGCTAGGGAAAGAGAGTTGCTGGCGAAAATGTCGCACATGGAGCAGGAAATCAGCGCGCTTCGGGCGAACAACGACAGGCTGCGATGGGAGCCAAAAAAGGCTCGAGACGGCTTGGTGCTCCTAAGTGTTTCGCTTTCCAGCGTGTTTGTAGTTTTGTGCTTTGCGCTCTTTGCTATGGCGGAGCGCCAGCGCGGCCAGCACAGGACATGGGAAGACCAAGTTCAAGGCACGGTGTTGCTGCTCCTCGGGGCCGCACTGCAGTTTGGATCAGTTCCGCTCACTCATCTCAGCGGAAGGTACCTTTATGGCAACTTTGGGTTTCGCTTTTATCAACCGGGAGAGGGGGGCCAAGCATTTTGCATTCTACAAGGATTCTCTTGGTACCTTTATGGGCAATTTTTGGCTCTCGTTATCATGGCGGTACTTTTTGAGTGCCCAGTGGGAGTGGTGACAGCATCCGGTGCATCTGGAGCGCTCTCACAGGTCTTGATGGTCTCTTCGTTGTTGAGCTTCAGGCCCAACCAACTCATACTGAAAGAAAAAAGACGCAGGCTGAGTGTTGATGGGTACAGTAGCAGTGGAAGCACAAGCTTTAATAGTGACGACGAGCTTGATATTTCTTCTTCCTCGCCTCTGACACCAGATCGGCTCAATGGAAGACAAAGGCTGGCAAACCTGATAAATACGAGGAGGAGGAAAACAAGCTTTGACTGGCAAATGTCTGCGGACAAAGGATTAGAGTTTGACCTCTGGCTGGACGCTGAGACACCTTGGAATACTGGCCTCGCCACCTACGCCATGGACACCGACACGGCTCTCTTTGCATCGTTTGTGGGACTTCAGTTTTCTCTTGTGGTCATATCTCTCGCTCTCGGGTTTATTGCCGAGAGAGCTGCCGTGAGTAGCGCACATCGCGCAATTTGTGGTTCAAGCGCAGTTGTACTTCTCGTTTCAGGCCTGATTTTGACTCAAACCATGGGCGGCTCGCTCTTTCATAGAGCGTCTTGGAAAGCTTTCAAGCCTTTCGCCGGTGGAACCCGATTCCTCCTTCTTCAAGGTATCGTTTGGGGCCTCTTTGCGGCATGCTTGGGGACCCAGGCATCCTTTCTGGGGGTGCCTCTCTATATATCAAGCCAGCTGGTCTCGGTGACAGGAATGCCGATGACATCCGCTGGGCTAGTCGCAATTGCAGGGCACTTCCTTCTTGTTCTCTCCATCAGTTATTACAACGAGCATGAGCGAGCTGCGACCGTGAAGAAGTCGGACATCCCACAGCAGATATTACAGGCCTCGACACACTTTCGCTTTGAGCAGGTCAAGGGTGAAGATGCCCTGAGGCGGTTTCACAATAGAATGAAGCGGCTCTCTGGGTTGAGAGAGATAACGGGAACACTTGTGGTCGCAATTCTTTGCAACACGCAGTACTTCATATTTGTGTTTGCTTCCTCGCTCTTCTACGCTCCGCTGCCACTGCTCTGCGCGATCGGGCCCGCGCAATTTTGTATTGAGCAGCCTGCGGACACCTTTGAGGGGCTGCAAAAGTTCTCTCTATGTATTTGCGTATTCACGATAGGATACTCTGTGCTGAAAACCTTCAATATCCGCGGAACAGTGCGCACGGTCCTACTCATGTTACTCACCGTCATACCGGTTTCGATTACCTTGTACATGCATCAAGGATCTCCGTTGCAGCCCCTCCTCTGGTCAATCTGCGGAATGTTTGTTTTTTATATCTACAAAACCTATAGCGGATCTCCAGAGGTGACTGGCTGTCGAGAATGGCAAGCTTTTCAGAAAGCAACATGGCTATGGGATCTGTGGGAAGATTATCAAGGTGCCGAGCTGTTCACAGACACATACTTGGACAAGTATGAAAAGGATGACGGGGGTGCAACGATCGGATCCAATGAAAGCTCGGTGAAGCAGGCAATTTGCTGCTTCCACCCTCACGGAATTTTTCCAACAACCTTGATCTGGCTCCCGAATTCGCGAATGTTTCGCAACCGCTTCCCAGGTTTTTCTTTGACATCTATGACCGCCTCTATTATTCACCTGACTCCCGTCATGAGAGATGTTGCGCAATGGGCAGGGGTCAGAGATGTAGGGAGAGCGTCCGTGGATCACGCGCTGAAGACCGGATCGAATCCGATGCTGGTCGTTGGCGGGCAAAGTGAGATGTTCCTTTCGAAGTCCTGGACGCCTGGTATCAGTGTCCATCGTGGCCACCGTGGCTTCATCCGTATGGCTATAAGGCATGGCGTCCCTCTACTCCCGATCTTCTCATTCGGTGAGCACAAGTCAATGGACAATGTCCACTTGCCGACCATGCAGAACTGGTTTAAGCAAAGGCTTGGTTTTCCGATCCCATATTTTCCATACGGACGATGGTTTCTCCCAATCACGCGGCGCACCCCAGTGACTGTTTGTGTAGGCGCTCCTGTACACCCAGTTCGCCGCAACGCGGACCCCACTGTTGAAGAGATTGAGGAACTCCATGCTCGATATTTCTCTGCGCTTCACGAGTTATTTGAGCGCAACAAGGAGCGATGCGGCTTTCCTGATGCTCAGATAGACTGGGCGTAGACCAAAAGCCAACTCATTCTTCCTCATCGGCGCTTTCCCTTCTCCATATCCTTCCACATCCTCGAATTAACATCTCAATTTGCCTGTTTCAGGACTGACACTTCAAAACTAATCCTCTATTTCGAACTTGATTCTACAAACCGCGGAGTCGTACTCGAGGACCATACTCCCACCGCCAGACATGTGTACCCACAGTCAGTACTGTAGTGCAGACCTTGACTCTAGCTAGTTGGAGACTTATTCATCAATCAGTTAATCATCATGATCATGATCATCTGTAGGTTGCCAAATGTTGCCAACGGCTTTCTATGGCAAGAGTGGATGTGCAAGTAAAGCTTACAGTTCAGTTTTTCCTCTGTTTGAAAGCAAAAAGCAAAAAGCAAAAGAAGAGAAGAGAAGAAAGAAAGAAAGAAAGAAAGAGGGAAGGGAGGAAGCAAAAGCAGGCAAGGAAGAGACGCCGAGTATGGTGCACCTCACTGCACGACCGTCGCAAAGGCGAGCATCGAGCAGCGTTTCGTTTTCACGAGCGTTTGCGACGTTTCTGATATGTGGGCTGCCTGAGTCACCAGCTGTCGCAGATCCATTCGCGGTTCGCTTGCCTCTGGCCGCTCGGGTTTCAGACGCGCGACGACGAATCGTCGAAGCTAGCCAGGAGACCGCTGTGCCATTTGGAGATGATGCACGGCTGGCAATAGGAGAAGCAGGGAAGCCCCTGGACGACGAATCGCAACGTCTCGTGGATGCTGTTGCGGAGGCGGGGAAGCAGTCGATACCGGCGCCACCAGGTTATGCAGGGGTTATTCTTGTGATTGATAGTGCGAAAGGCGCCCCGTTGCGCGGGAAAAGATGAATGATTTCTGGCTAAATTAGTGGCTTGTTTAATACAACTGACGTTTACTCTTGCACGCTCTACTCTGATCAAACTTAAACTTGCAGTGTGAATGCAAAATACATGGGTCGATGGGAAATCAGAATAGAAATGCTCGATCTGCCTGCAAGAAGTGTAGCACAACTTTCTCAGCCATCTGGCTGAGAGTGCTCTCCTTCTTCTCGCCCGTTATCCAATTCGGAAGATCGAATGGCATATTGGCCTGGGGAGATGTCTCTCGAAGCCGCTCCGCGGCTTCACTGGGTCTCATCAGGCTCTGTGCGAATATAGCTGCAAGATCGCGCGGCGAGGTTCTGTTGTAGCTTTGGTTCTTGACCACCTCTCGTAAAAACGTGATTATGTACACAAACACATTATGAGAGAGCGGCGGGAGCTGCTCCAAAAACCTCCGCCCCCACGTCTCCATCGCCACGTTGTCAACGTCTACCTTTGGAAAAAGAGAAAACGGAACGACAGGCTCCGGAAGAGCGTCCAAGAACTCTAATAAAATCGCTGCGACCGCATGTGCCATGCTTTGTCCGCCGTTGTCTTCAGGCACCAGTTCTTGGCCATTGTCGATGCATCGCCGTACAGTGGAAAGCTTGTCTGCGGTCGCAAACCGCTTGCTCATAACGAAAAGAGAAGGGGTTTTCAGCAAGTCGTATATCCAGAAAAAATTGCATAACCACCAAATCTCTTTGGGAAGCTTCAGAGGCTGGTGCGCCTTGTCCTTTCCAAGCCTTGTCGCGCGATCCAGCATGACGGCTTCTTTCTCGTCAGGATGTGCCGCAAAAGGGGCATGTGTCCTGACGAGCTGACTCAAGGCAGCACCGAAGCAAGTTGGCACCAACGCAGCCGACGCACAAATGAAGTGATCCTGGCCATTTTCTAATCGCAACACTAATATATCGTCCAGAATGTCCACGCCAGAAGAAAGCGATCGAGCGGTGTAGGCGTCCACTTGAGCGATGGCAGACACTTGTACAGAGGAGCCAGGCGTGAGAAGCCCAAAGTCTGGTTCCAAGCGCAGCCAATGTTTTGAGATGGATTGGTCTTCAAGTTTTGGTATGAATCTCCAGGTAACTGGGACGTGCCCGACATTAGAGATTGTGACTTGCTCTACGCGACGCTCCATATAAGTGAGCCCGCCTTCGAATGCGAGTGCATTTTTGTCCAACTTAATCTGTGGGCGCTCCGCGTTTTCCCATTTGTCAAGCTCTCGAATGATTTGATGGAATACTTCTGAACGCTTGGATGGCATCTTCTCTCGGATTTTTGCTTCAAACAGCGCATATACGGGCTTGTGATCAGATGCGGTCAGAGTGGGACAGCTCATGTACTTTAAGATGCGAGCATGACTATCGTTGACGTCGCGCCAAAGAATTCTATCACAATACGCCGGTGCTCTGATTTTCTTCTCCGGGCGCCGATCATAACTGTTTGTGCCTGGTTGAAACTTGTAGGTTGGAAGAAATTGAATTTCGCCTTCCTTGAAACCAGCAAAAGCGCGTCCTCCGTTTTGTTCTATGAGCAACTGGTCATTCTCCCGAAGCCACTGCAAATTGTTCGAGTCCACGTGGAAAAAAACGGTCTCAATCGAGTGCTCCATCGCAATTCGATAGTTGAAGTCTCCAAGCCAAAACACATAGTCATGGTCCACAATCCCAAACGATGTGTCGCTCAAGATTGGCGTGAGACTTAGACTGCTGATGTTATTCTCTTCCCAGCCGGAGCTCGTCTCGCTGCTGCCGCCTGCGCCCGTGGCAACCACGCTCGTTGAGCTACCTCCAGTCAGATACGGTGCGATTTGCGAGGAAGGTCCTCCAGACACGCCAGGATTGAGGGCGACAGCCTCGTATGCTTTGCGATACATGCGCTGTCCATCAGGAACCATGAGAGTTGCGTCGGCAGGACACGAGAGCCTTTCTTCCGCGCTCTTTTGTGACATGACATGGACGTCGTCTCTAAAAGAGGTCTTCGCCATAATATTTCGAAAGTCGGCATTGCGTGAGTCTACGGCCTCGCGGTGCGCTGCAAGATGGGCGCAAACGAAGCAAAGGGTGGTGTCATACAACTGGAAGCGGATGGACACACCACCTTTGTTGCCCATGCCCATCACCCCGGTCGGGGTCACCGCCGTTTGAATCGACATCTGTAGCAAGTTTTTCCGATGCTCGTCCAGAACAAACACGCAAAGCATAATCCCGACCAGATGCTTTGACGTTACAAACGCATACCTCGGCCCACCGTACATCTTGCTGAGCGTCGCTGCAATCGTCTCTATCCACACCTTACACCGGTCTGTGCTGCTCGAGTCCATCACCACGTTCCCTGCGGTCAGGTCCACCATCTCCTGAAACCCAAGCACGTACACGTCCGGCATGCGCCCAGCCCCTCCAACCGACAGCCAGGCGTCCAGCGACTCGGTCGGTTTCTTCCCGTTCACATTCCAGGTCCCCACGAACACCTGCAATTGCCGATGCCTCACGAACTCGTCTTGCCTCTTACGCAGCTGCTCGCGGAGCCATTCTTCGCGAATTTTGTGCGACACATCACCGCGCCCGCTCTCCATCGCGCCTTCCCCGCTGCGCACACTAGTTCTTTCAATTCGCACACTCCAACGCCGCCCGGGAGGAAAACAAACAAAACAGGCAAAGTCGCAATCAAACTACCACCGCCACGGCGAGAGCGAACGAATCCTAAGGCTCCAATCCTTTAAGCTTCCAAGCTTTTCCGCAACGGTGAACACAAAGTCCGCGTCCTTGACCTCTCAGCCTCTCAGGCGCTTCGGAGCCCTTCCGCTCTATTGCGAGAGGCAAGAATTAAGAATCAAGAATCAAGAGGCGCCAGAAACTTCCTGACCGTGCGACCTTCCTGACCTGGCGACCTGGCGCGTATGTATTGGCACCAACGCGCACCGGTAAAGTGTGCTGCGCGTACGTCACATACGCATGGGCTTGGTTCACACCGTCCTTCGTTCGCTCGTTCCTTCCTTATTTCTTCCCTGTAGAAAATAGTGTAGTACACGTAAACTTTGACCATCTTATTCTTATCTTCCTCTATTTTTTTTGACAGGTACTCGGTGCTCACACTCGCCGTCAAGACATGTCAAGACATGTCAAGACACTGTGGAGGTTGAATCGAGATGGAAAGTGAAACGAAGAAAGCAAGAGAAAAAGCATTCTCGGCCGCCGAAGATTTTTGAGCTCGCGTTTCGTTTCGTTTCGTTTCATTCGTAGTCATTTTGGCGGTTGACAAACAATCAGACTCTGAGGCAAAGAGATGGATAGATAGATGATAGGTAGATAAGATAGGCTCCAATACCTATATCATGTAGGTCACGCAGCGGAAACCCAGTATACCAAAGCATGGCGAGAGTGGGTGGTGAACTTTAGATTTTGATTTTGGATCCCTCTTTGGGTCTTGGGCTCGAAGATCATATGATGGTGGACGACTCGTGCAATCCAAATTGTGTGTTGTTCATCGGAAATGAAGTATAGATGGATGGATGGATGGATAGCGCTGCATTGCTGTTTGTGCCGGTGGAGACGCACGTTGTGGAAAGATGCGGAATAAAATCGCGAACCAACCATCATTCGCTGCAAGCTCATGAGACGCCGCTTTGAAACCGCAAAGGACGACGAAATGCTCTATTCTTCGTCGGGTCTATTAGTGGAGGCCTTGCGCATGGTGGAAGAGTAGCTGCCAAACTTTTGGAGGTCAACCTTGGCGCGACGCTCAAGCTCTTGCATTGGAACTGTGCGACGCGCATGGCGTTTCAGCTGCTGGCTGACGAACTCGTGAGAGTTGATGAGCTGATCGATGGTCTCGCGTGGGATTTTACTGACGATAGTGTTTGGCGCAGAGCACACTGCCGCCACCGAATGCTTTGCCCCGCTCAAGATTTGCTCCAAGCCTACTGTATCGCCAGGAACGAGCTTTTCTCGCCCACCTGCAAAGCCGGAGTCCCCTTTAGATCGCAAGACTTTGTTTGAGTCGTTGCGCGAGACAAGCTCCAGCTCGCCACGATGCACCATATAGATGGCTTCCACAGGGTCATCTTTACGAAAGAGAGTGTCGCCAGGCTGTAGAAGGATTCGGCGCACACCATCAACATCCAGCCTCTTGTCGTGCTCACCCTGGGGCCTCGCCACCTCCACCTCGTCAACTTCGCCGGATCCGCTTAGGTCCTTATTATACTTTTGTATGCGCTCCTTCAGACTGTCTCGGTCGATGAAGTCCGCGTCCTCGGCAGCGTCCTCTTCTTCTCGCTCGACGAGATTGAGATGGTCCGCGAATTCCTTTCTGAGCTTTCTTCGTCGCACTTCATCAATGCGACGCTTGTCTGAAAGCTCTTGACGACGTGTTCGCTTGTCCTCCTTCGCAAGCTTGAGAAGGTTCCGCACCCAACGGTGCTGGCGAAGTCTCATCGCGTGCTTAATGGCGAGAGCAAATGTGGTGTTCCCGTCTCCGATCAGATTGTAGAAGCTGCCCTTGTCCATGGCAAGAATCTCTGCGTCACTCACACAGCGAACAGTGGTGACATACTCGCCCAAATTCTCCATGAGCACCTGCTCACCAAAGTGATCGCCAGGGCCAAGCTGCGCGACACTTAGAACTTTGCCCAAGGAGCTCACGTATTCTACACTTAGAGTGCCAGAGTCAACAATGTAGAATTTTTGAGGTGGGTCGCCCTTCTTGAACACATACGACCCCGCTTTGAATTTGAGGTGCTCCATGTTTGACACAGCCCTCGCATACTCCTCGAATGCTTTCATGTGCTTGGTCATGACGAAATTTGAAAGTTCTTCAGGAAGATCATCGTCGTCATCGACCGATGCCGCATCGTCTCTGTTTGAATCAGGCTTGGCAGCTGTTTTCTTGCTTGAAGAGGAGCCATAAACCCAATTGTACGGATTGCTGTACCACAGCACGGAAGCTCCCGCGGACCACAGCCGCGAACCAATGGAAGGCGAAGCAGGCGCAGAGGCAAGGTCAGCTGGTCCGGACGGTGGGTTAGTTGCGGGGCTAAAGCTGTCATTCTTAGCCTTGGCGCTCGGTCTGCTCAACAATGGGTTCTCTGCAAAGCTTTGCGGATACCTCGCATCAGTGCTGCTTTCGACTTCTTCACCCTTGTCATCCTCCAAAAGGAGTGGCAGAAGCTGTGGCTCGCTAACGCCACGCTCGAGGTCCGCGATTTGCGACTGCCAAAATTCTTTGCGCGCTTGGATAAGATTTTCCAAATAAAATCGAAAGGCAGGCTCCTGCCTCCTGAGCCTTGTCAGCTCATTCAGCGGAATGCCGACCACCGTTACTGGTGTGATACACTTGGCTGTACTGTACCTGGTACCACCACCGCCGGTGGCGGCTGAGGTCCCGATTAGGTCACCAGGCCCGCGCTCGGCAATTTTAAAGCTCATAGACTCGGCTCCATGCGCTCGACTTGAAGGTGCTGTGGTATTGCTTCCTATCAAGCCTTCCCTGATCAGATACATAAAATCTGCTTTGTCGCCTTGTCGGAAAAGGACCTGGCCAGGGGAGAGATGCTTCACAACTAAACCGTTCGGGTTGAGATACTCCACAAGCTCGTGCAGTCGAGAAGCTTGCTGCTTCATTGCGACTTTAAAAAGCAGCTCGTTCAGAGCGGGAGAACCCGCGAGTGCTCTCAGGAATATGTCCTTGGGGATAAACAATACTTCGGAGGGTTTCGTGCACCGGACGGTGGAGTTCCGTGTTTTGTGACCTTTGATCAGCGCAGTTTCACCAAAGATGCTGCCCGGAGGGAGCTTCGCGTAAGAGTACTGCGCTTTTTTGTTATCTGCATCCTGATACTCGAGCCTTGCTTTTCCCTGCAGAAGAACGTAGCACCCTTGAGGGACTGATCCTTGGCTGAACACCACCTCGCCCTCCTTAAAGTGGCGGGTTACGCAATCGAGTTTACGCAAAAACGCCTTGAATTCGACGACATCAATACCTTCCGCTTGCGATGCAGTGGTCACAGGAGGTGCCCCTGCTCCTCCGGTGGGGTTCACGGGCTCTGGCGTGACAGAGTCTTTTTTGGTTCCGCCGGGCAGTATTGCGTCGTACAGCTGCTGTACAAGAGGCTTTACTGGCTCATTGTGGTGGCGGTGATAAGACACCACGACCTCATCCTCGGCTTCGTCCCCGGTAATCCTCAACAGATTTTCTACCTTTGGAGCCACAAGACGATTGTGCTCGTTGAGCTCAAACATCTTGAATGCATCCAGAAAAAGCCTATCCGAAGTGATGTCGTTTTCACCCTGCTCGTTAAGGTACACGTTCTTTCCGTTGGCAGCAACGGCCATTAACAACACTCGCGTGAAAGCCTCGCCAGCCCTTTCCGTCGAGAACGGAACAAGCCGCGGGTCGTGAGTATTGTCGATTTGCTTGTCAACTGCTTCGTCCCGCTTAACTGTGTAGCCTTGCAAGGTCCAGCTGGTGGGCAACGTGTCAATATGAGAGGGCTTTTTGTTTTCTTGGACGTTGATGATGAATGGGTGCTCCAGGACATCCGAGGAGGTGAAGCGTTTTGCCGGGTCTGGCTCTAAGAGACCGGAGATTAGGTTTTGTGCGTCCTTGGTGAGTCGCAATTTATCCCCGTGGATATCGAAGCGATATTTGCCCTTGAGAATCGACCTCGCCATTTCCCTCTCATCGCCACGGCCATGAGGGTCAAAGGGATGGCACCCTAAAAGCATAATATATAGCACCACTCCAAGCGCCCACATGTCGCAAGCCCGTCTGCGTAACCACATGACATTAGCAACTCGCATTTTCCTACCATCAAAACAAGGCGACACACTTCTCCTATTGACGCGGCAACTTACGGATCACTCTTCACAGTGGTCCTCTCCAAATCGGAGAGATTTTTTCCACTCTCACCAATCACACTTTTGACCTGTTCCGGGCTCCAATATGCCATCGTGCCAACCCTCGAGCCCTTGTCTCCGCGCACCATTGAGAGCTTGCCGGCCACCTCGGAGATTTTGCGCGCCATCCCAAAGTCGATCACCCTGCAGTCATCGACACTCTTCTTGTTTGCAAACACAAGATTCTCGGGCTTGATATCGAGGTGCACGTAGCCGCATTTGTGAATATGTTGCAGGGCGCTTGCAACGCGATTAATCAACTTACTCGCGGCGTTTTCTGTGAACGGGCCGTTAGCAATAATGTGGTCCAGCACTTCGCCACCTTCACAGAGCTCTGTAATTACATAATACTTGCCGCCGCAGTAGAGCACTTCTATAAGATGGATGACGTTATCTTGGCCGCGAACACGTTTTAGGACCTCAATTTCCTCCAGCAGTGCCTCTGCAGACATCGCCGTGTGCGGCACCACTTTCATCGCAACTGGCCGACCGGTTGCGCGATCCACAGCTCGAACAACTCGGCCGTAAGCGCCTTTCCCGATCACTTGCATTTGCTTTCTTCGATCAACTTTGCGCCGCAGCGGGAGCGCTCGCTTCGCTTCCCCCGGAGTCTCATCACCAATAAAATTTGGATCCCCAGGCAGGGCGGGGAGTACCACGCGCTCAGTTGCTGTAGTTGCCGTAGTTTGATTAGAGTTCGTGCTTGCCGTCGCCAACGCAGAAGTCACAATCGGTGGGTTGTCTAGATCCGCCTCATTGAACGCGTACCGCAGCAGAAGAGCCTCAGGAGTGATCTGCTCTCCAACGCTGAAAGCTTCGATTGTGACGGCAGCGCCAGCACTACCGCTGGTGCTGAACTTTCGGCTCAGCTCAACATTTGACATAGACAGATACTGCCGGCTTTGAATTTGTTCCTTTCCGTCCTGGGTCACGAGGTACAAAGACCCAAGCGCGACTCCGATGGAGGCAAACAGCGCCCCGGCAGCGAGTCCAGTCAGGCCAACTACTGGCTCATTTCGGCGCATAAACGACTCGCTTTTCCCGGGTTTTTGCGCTTGCTGTTGCCCGCTTTTACTTTGCTGCTCTTGTTGCGTTGGTGGCTGATTCTGACATAATGTGCGCCGCTGGACACCGAAGATTCGAGCTCCATTTCGGGCTTCCAGTAGCTTAGAAAACACCGTCGTGAATACCGGAGCTTCTGATTTCCCGCGAACCAATCTCGATGACAAAACGCTCGCTTGCCGCTCCAGACGGATTCCACTCCCGCGCAAACCTCGCATTATTCACAGCCGCTGCGTCCGTTTTGCAAGTCCGTACGTCTCTTCCAACTCTTCCGAGCTAGCATACATCCACGGCGTGTATCCACCGAGTCCAGAAGAAATTGAAACAAATAGAATATTTCCAAATCTCTTCGCGGCAGCAAACACTTCCGCTAAGTTTTACCTGCCCAAGTGTCGGAGCCCTCGAGCTCAAATGTCGTTTCTGCCGTAGAGAGAGTGCGCCAGATCTTCGCCAACTCAAGATAGACTGCAACGGAAAGGAGAACTTTGGCGCGCACCCTTCGAAAGACGCGCCGCCCGCTAGTACCCAGCTAGCGACCGCCTAGTAGGTGTCCTCGCGCACACTTCCCGCAGGCAAGTGATTCGCGCGTGTGTCCTCTAGCTAGCACTCGCTAAGTCGGCCCTAGCACTTGCTTGGCGCACCCGCACTTGGATCCTCCGTTACGCGCAGGTTCCCTTCGTTACGTACAGCCGTGACGCGAAAGACAGCCGCGTGACGAGCGGCCGACGCTTTACGGTGCGCCGGAACCAAGAAGAACGGACACGTGCCAGTAACGAGAGCGCGCTTGTGACGCTGCCGAGAATGAGCACATTTATAGAACAGAGAAGAGAGGGTGTGCACCATTACACAAACATACACAAACACTGTCCATGTGAAGAAGAAAGAAAGAAAGAAAGAAAGAAAGAAAGTGAGAGAGAGTGAGAGTGAGGAATGGAATTTGCGGTGTACGAAAGAATCACAAAGGGGTAGAGCACGGTAAGCGTATGGCGGACGAGGACGTTGCGCGCGTTGTGGAGGCGCTAGGTGAGGATGCAGGAGTGAAAGTGGCGGCTGTGTTTCGCCCGGACCCTGAGAACTATGTGGACCCGGAGATTGCGGAGGGCAAATGTATTCTGGACCTGATTTGTTTCTGCTTCGTCAAGCCCAAAGAGGAGATCGCGCAGTTTAAGAACCAGCTGGCAGCCTTGTATGCGATAACGGATAAAGGAATCGTCGTCATCGACGGGACCGACGGGTCCATACAAGCCCGAGCTTTGTGGAAATTTGTTGTCGATCTCATACCAGAGAGCGACACGAGCCTGGTGAAGGTGCGCCTAAAGAGTGAAACATCAGATGTGGTAAAGCTATGGTCGGTAAAAGACCCACAAGCTTTCGTCGATGCTTGCAACGAGGCTAAACGAGCCGAGGAAGGGAAGGCGCCTGAGCAGGAATCCATGCAAAAGCAGTGAAACTTGTTTTCCACAGTGATTGGGAACGCATTTCAGGAGATCAACGAGAGGTGAGCCGGAAGAAAATGAGACGAGACACAATCTCACTGACTTGCAGAAGATGCATTTTTATATGGAAAAAATTCCAGTACATACACAACTCTCTAACTTTGTTAATCCTCGCCAAAAACTTTATCATACGCGTTTTGCGGGACCGGAGAGGGGTTTCTTCCACCGCCGCGACGACCGCCTCGGCCCCTGCCGTTCCCTCTTCCACGATCACGATCACTACCTCCACCTCCGCCTCTGCCTCTGCCACGCTGGTTTCGGAGCGGGGCATTTTGAGTTGGCTGAGCATGCATATCATACAGGTCAACGATCTCACCAGGACCGCTCTGCTGCGCCTCTCTAGACTCGTACTCTGCAATGCGCTGCTTGAGCATCCGCATTTCTTCCTGTTCTTTCTCGCGATCCTGCTCTAAGATTCGGACAATCTTGCTGTTATCCGGAATGTGTATCGAGGAGGCTTCTAATTTGCCTTTTGCTCCTCGTTTGACTAATTTGAACTGGACGGCGCCAGGCTTCGATGCGCCGTCCTGACGGACGCCTGCATTGGCCCCAATTTTCGGCAAGCTCGCCTCAATTTCTCCGTCTTTCTTGAACAGAACGTGGTGAGGAACCGACATCTCTTGAGCATTCTTGCTGCTGTTATTGATAGCTCGGCTTTTATCCGCAGCGATGCTCTCTTGCATCATCCTTGCAAACTCAAACTCGAATGCTTCGTCTTCAGCAGAGCGTTGATAAGCTGTAAGAGCGTGATCATCGTCGTCAGAAGCAATGTCCGAGCTGCCATCATCTGACACATCATCATCGTCGTCATCATCCTCATCGAGTTCTTCGTCATCGTCGTCGTCGTCATCATCATCATCGTCATCATCTTCGTCGTCGTCATCGTCGTCGTCATCTTCGTCATCGTCATCCTCGTCGTCGTCATCCTCGTCGTCATCGTCATCCTCATCGTCTTCATCCTCGGAGCTAAACTCTTCGTCTTCTGCGCCGCTAAACTCTCCGTCACCTGGGGCTTGTGACTCGCCAAGCTTGTTATCGAGAGAACGTGGGTTGGCGCCCGAGGTCCCAAGAACCTTGAAAGATGCATTGATACTTTCCAAGCGCTGTTCAACCTCCTGAAGGGTTTTCGGTCGCACAGCGACGGGTGAACGCAAAATGTGATAAGTATCGCTCACCACGAATTCAATTTCAAGCGGCAGGTACTCTTTTGATTGCATGTAACGCTCCAAATACATCCAAAGCCTGGCGAGCCTTGAGGAAAACTGAGTTTTGGTAATGAAATCTTTCGAGTGATCCAAAATCGTACACACCAAACGAACACGAAAGCTCTCGTAAGGCGGGTCGCCATCATACGCGATGAGAGGGTGAAACTGTGTCGCATCCTCCTCTATGCAACCACCAGGAGTTGGGCCTCGAGGGCGAAGTGCTCTTTCTGCATTCCAAGATGCTATGAGCTCATCAGAGGGAGCTTCCGCTTGATGCTGCGGCCAGGGTAGCGCGTGGCCGTAGTGCAAGATGAAGTAGAGTACGTCAAACAATGTGTTGCTATCTACGATCTTGTAGTTGAAAAGCTCTGCAAACATGCGCCCGTACCCAAGGATTTTCTGAAATTGTCGCGAGTCGTTCCTTTCCAACTCAATTTCCACGCGTTCTAAAAGGGAATCCACAACTGATATGCCCACCCACGGGCATGAGACGGAGATATAAGCCACGCAGTCACACACTTTCGGAATTAGAGCGGCCCTTTTCTTCGCAACGGCAAGACAACTCCGCACAATAATATCCGTCGACTTTCCTCGACCCTCAAGGGACCAGTCGAGCCGTTTCATCATGGACGTCACAAACTCAACCCTCTCTGCTTCTGCAACAAGCTTTTTCTTTCCGGGCACCTTGTCCTTGACCGGGACCTCCTTCGTCGGGGGGGTAACGCCGTCAGCATTCCCCTCCTCAATTTCCCTCTCACGCACGAGTTTGATGTAATGGTCTTGTTCGGTGGTTCCAGAGAGGTAATCAAAAAGGAGGTAGCGAATGAATAACTCTTCAGGTTCTCGCACCTTCGCTCGCGCTTTATTGACTCTCTTTGGGGGAATGACGTAAAAGTAAGCATTGTCCACCATCATTGCCTGCCCCGGACTAAGGTTGCGAGCTAGCGCATGTCTGCGCAATGCCAAAACGAAGCGATTCGTCTCTGCGTGAGTGTCCTCGAAGCGATAGAGATACCGGCCCACAGTCTCAAATAGAGCGCAAATGCAGTCGATGTTCTGCCCCGTGAAATCCTTGAACAAAGTGTTCCAAACATAGAAGGCCTTCTCTGGAGGCATGCAAAGTTCTTGAACTTGGCCGAATTTGATCAATTCTCCAATATAACGAACATTTCGGAGCCTGCTCTCGAGTTTTTTTGGATCATTTCTCTTCAACAGACCGCGAAATTCACGTTCCAAATATTCAGCTAGGCCCTTTCCAATTTGCGGATAGAGTGGGGATAAAATGGCAGAAATGCGAGAGTAATAAGGAAGAAGTTCACACCTGCTCCAAGGTGCGTGTGTGAGTTCGCTAATCAGCCTCTTGATGCTCCTTTTGTTAGCAAGGTGGCAGAATTCCACAGCAAACTTTTCAGTGGCGCTAACGCTCAAGCAATTTTGCAGCTTGGTCATCATTTCTTCGATCTGTACAGAATTGCTGATTGCCTCCACCGCCTGGGTACCGCTGTCATCTTCGTCGCTAAGTGACTCCTGATCATAATTGTCCTCTCCGGCAGCAGAGTCCCCATTCAATGAGACCGAGGCTGGCTTTTTGCTGCTCGGTGGTGCTTGCTGTTGTTGTTGCTGCTGCTGCTTTGCCACACTTAGTGCCGGAGGAGGAGGTGGAATATTGACTGACGGAGCATAGCGGCCGAATTGTTCTAAGGCGTTATCTAAGGTCCCCTTGGAAGGGTTGCTCTTGACGGCACGCTGAGCTTGTTGTTGTTGCGGCTGCTGTGGGGCTTCGATAGCCGGTGTCTGCGAATTCACTGGTTTTGCCGCCCCAAGCAAAACTGCTGGTAATACTTCTGTTAGATTGGGCAAATCACAGTAGAAAGCTCTCGTTTCTTCACTTCCGTATCGCCATCCTTCGGGAGATAATTGTTCATTATCATCTAGCTTCTTCCTATCCCACAGTGAAATGCCAGCGACCTTCTCAGTCTCCTCCTCCTCTTCCTCAGCAAAGTCTGGTAAGTCACAGTCCAGGATTTGGGCGAGGGCAGTGGCGCCTTCTAAGATGCGCGCAAACTGCTCCGTCCTTTCCTGGAAAATCTGTTGTGCTTTCTCCCCAACCGACCCACGGTTTATCGTGTCTTCCTTGTTCTTTTTCTTGCGCTTGCGGAGCGCCTCGTCTTCTGCTACGAGCCGCGCGAATAGCGCCTGTTTGTACGCTTCTACCATGGCCAAGCATCGCTGTCTTGTCTCCGCGGGGATTGCCGGAGAGGCAAGTGCTAATATCTCTGAGCGCTCTTCGCTGAGGTTCCGCGGCACAACTCCGAGGAGGTCGACACCAGCAACTCGGAGTAGCGCATTCACGCCGGCAAGATTTGAAAGCGCGAGATTTGCCATAGGCCTCGCGGCAGCATCGGTAGGGCCGCTAGTCACCGGCACACGGCACATTTTCCGCAGCATCTTGACCGCAAATGCAGGCGAGTCGGCGACTCCGAAGAGCACCATCTCCGCCGCCATTCGCATGAGCACCTTACGCCTGGCCACGTCCGCTTTCTCCATAGACTCTTCCACCTTATCAAACGCTGAGGCCACGGCATTCATTAGCGGGCCAGCCAGTCCGTCGTACCGCTCGTGGATCAAGCTCGCCAACTGCATGGCCGCGGGTACATCTCTGGGCTTGAGAGGTGCCTCCAGGAGCCCCTGTACGATTTCGCTTACGTACCTCCGAAGGTTGAGCTTGCATGCTTCCTGAGCCAACTGTACGCCAGAGTCCTCGTTTACAGCCTTGACCTTCTTCACAAACCCAGTGGTTTTCTTCACGTCCGACACCAGCGACTTTTTGTCCTTCTCCACGGCCGCGCGACTGGCTGCAAGGCGCTCTGGGCTGTGCTCTGCAAAGCACACTGCTCGCATCTCGCTCAGCTTTGCCAACTCGGTAAAGTCCGCCATATTCTCCAGCGCCTTGGCGTTTGTTTCGACCGGATTAACAGCAGTCACGAGCGAGCCGATGAACCAATGCTCTTAAAATTTTGAAAAAACTGCAGCCAGCAAATGATGTAATGACTATCGAGGGAGGAACAATCGATCAAAACTCTGTCCTTCTCGATCTCCGACGCCCTGCTTGAGTCAGTCAGTCAGTCCACTACTCCCTCACTGCCAATTTCGTCAATCAATCAATCAAAATCAATCAATCAATCAATCAATCAATCAATCAATCAATCAATCAGCTCTAAAGCCAATTGCAACGATAAAAACCACTGAGAAAAGCTCCACAGAGGCAGGGACCACAGCATCAGGTATCGACGCCGATGCTGGCACTCAAGAATCAAGACTCCTCGGCTTGGGCCAGCCAGATCGCAAGCAAGCTCTCTCTTCTCTTCCCTCTTCCCTCTTTTCTCTTCTCTCTTTTCTCAGGCTCTCCTCCTCCTCCTCCTCCTCCTCTCCGCTCTTTCCCTCCGTTCGTATCCGCCGTAGCAAGCAAAATGTATGTGCTTTTTCCCCGAACGACTCCGCGCTCTCCTAAACGGCGCTGCAATGGCACGCGATTGGCGAAAGAAGCGCGCGCACCTCTGTTGGAGTCGAGCTCCTTGCGCGGACACCTTGCGCGTACCCTCTCAAACGCAAAACTGCGAAAGCTACACTCGTTTCTACCACACTCCCTCCATTAAGGTTCTGCGCATTGCCGCCAGTAGCGAAACGAGCGCGGGAAAGGTGTACCGGCGAGAAATTAGACATGGCAGCGAAATCGATCAAGAGACGTCTTGCTACTGTCGCGTTGCCCCAATGTGCGAAAGTAGCAGTTTATACAGAGTATACTCCTACAGTAAGAAGAGAAGAGATGTGCGAAACACCGAAGAGAGAATAGAGAAAAAGAGAGAGACAAGCGCGGAGACACGTGAGCCACACGGAAACAAACAAACAAAGTAAGAAAGAAAGAAAGAAAGAAAGGTTCAGAGGTTTATCGTCTTCGTGAATGAATAGAGTGACAACTTAGATGAAAATGAGTGGGTGTGGTTGTATGTATGTATGGTCTTGGCAGAAGAGAGGACTCTGCGAGCTCAAAGCAAACTCGAACTCTTCCACAGCATCTGGGAATGAGTTTCAATTTCGTGCCTGGTGCCCTGACGATATGAGAGTCAGAGACAAGTTGAAGGCGCTGCTTCCAACACAGGATGTAGCTTAGTTTCCGACTGGGCAGGTGAGAATGCCGCCGGACCAGGTCTGTGGGCAGACAAACGGCGACGTTCCCTTGAGCCTACGGGTTGAGGTCTTGTCATCGCAGGTCTGCACATCATCCGGGCCGGAAGGTTCCACGCACACTCCGCAGAGCTTCTCCACCTGACCGTTTGCGTCCGTGGCGTGTACCACCCAGGAGATGAAGTCGCCAACGCCGCCGGAGCTGATCACAGTTGCGGAGTTGGCTGCGAATTCGACGCGGCATTCCGGGTGGACGACCTTGTCAGCGCCATTGCAGCGCTGGCAAAGTGGGGCCTCGCTCGAGGCTCCACCGAAGGCGGCCGAGACGGAGAACGGGCAGCCGTTGGGCTTGACGGATGTAGAGCCCATGGCGGAGGCTTCGAAGGTGAGAGGGACGTCGCACGGGTTCATGACGGCGAGACCGGTGCCGCAATCGATGTCGTCGGCGGTAATGGCCTGCTGGTCCTCCACGGTGACGGTTGCGGTGCAGCTGGACTCCACGCCGCAGGAGTCTGTCGCATACAGGGTAACGGAGTGAGAGCCCAGCCCAAATGGCCCGACACTGCTGATAGCGAGGGAGATGGAGCTTTCTGCGTCGCTGCTGCCGCCGTCCACGTCTGCGGCAACGATGGTGCTGGACTCGCAGTTGGCTGTTGCAGCGATTGTGACCGGCGAGCAGACCGCGACTGGGGCAGCGTTGGTCACAGTGACCTTGGCGCTGCACTCTGCGGTTGCCCCGCAGCTGTCGGTGGCGGTGAGAACAACAGTGTGCTCGCCTGGCGCGAATGGGCCGCTGGTGTCCAAAGTGAGGGTCACTCCTCCATTGGCGTCAGAGCTTCCGTTGTCGACGTCCTCCGGGATGATGCTTGCCGAGCAAGAGCTGCCAGAAGAGACAACGATGTCCTTGCAAGACGCGGTCGGCAGAGGGTTGTAAGCGGTCACTTGCGCGCTGCACTCACTGGATTCCCCAGCTTCGTTAACGATCGTCAGTGCGACAGTGGCAGGCGACTCGGCAACAGTAACATAGCTCTGGGATGGGGTCATTGATGCGATCGAAGAATAAGCGTCGAACGAGCCGCCATCAATGTCCACAGAAGCCACGTCGGCTCCGTTGCAGGTCTCATCAACAACGAGGTTTGCGTTCTTGCAAATCGCCACTGGCTTGGAGGTGAATGACAGACTGTTTCCCTGGAGGACAAAGATGGAGTCAAAGCTATGATCGGCCACGTCGGCAATCGCGAGCTTGAACTTCACTGCGCGACCATAGGGGATCGTAATCGCGTCTGTGCTGAGGAGCTTGCTGAGGCCGTCGAATTCGGTTCCAGCAGGGTAGTATTGGTAAAAATCCTCGCTATTGGCATGATCGTTCAGGTTGTTGATGCTTAGCGGAACTTTGTTTGCACCGACGAGAGCAACGTTGCGGTAGACATCCTCCTCCACATCATCGACCAGGAAGGCTGCCAGATCGTTAAAGCTTGTATCGACGTATTCACTGTACTCGTCCGAGCCGAAGATGTAGTTGAAGCTGAGCTCCACGTCGGCGATGTTCAAATCCGCCTTGATACTGACTTCGAACAAAAATCGGCAGTCATCATACAAGCTTTTGCCAGGCAAGATGGCCTTGAGATCCTCATCCGTGGTGGTGACACCCCAGTTGGTGGTGTACCCGCCCGATGAGCTGGAGAGCGATTCGACCGCCGGAGCTGCTCCCGAGGACAAGACAATACCGGTCGACTGAATGCCCAGTTGATAAAACGCGCTATTGCTCGGCAGAGAGTCAAACAACCCGTACGCGGTATCCTGGCATAGGATCTGCGCGTTGCTCACTTCCAAAAGCTCGCTTGCCTCTGTGCCGAGCAGTGCTGTTGCCAGTTCTTGGGCAGTGGAGGTAGTGGAAAATGCCAAGTCCCTGCCTTCGCTGAGGCGTCGGCCCTGGAGTGGGGTGCATTGGGCCCTGTCCTCATTGGAGCAATCCATCTCTACCCCGAGTGGAATGTAGCCAGTTGCTGCCCCGCATGCTGCGAGCAGCGCGCCGATGCTGATTGCACGAGTCATTCTGTTTGACTCTCAAATCACGTGGTCTTCTTTTCTTTGCCGATTGGTTCTGGGTACTGAGTTTGGTGTCTGCTGCTCAGCTGCTCTCCTGCTCACGTCGTGACACGTGACACGGCCATGCACGAGGTAAGCCTATCGATGGCCGGCCATCGGTAGAAGACGTCACTTGCATCGAGGCTGAAGAGAGGCTTGAAACCAATCGTAGGACCTCATGCGATGTGATGCTGCCTAGTCTACTACATTGAAGAGAGTGAAGAGACCGCTTCATTCGAGTTTTTGAGAGAGTACTGAGTACTGTGCCTCTGGAGCGTGGGGCCTACCGCCGCCGAGAAAACAAAGAGAGGTCGACCCTCGTGTCTTGGGTTAAATTATCAAGAACAACCCAGTTTTGAATTCTCACAGTCAGTCAACAAGGGCAGTGAGAAAGAGAACCGAGAAAGATTTGCCGCTGTAGTGCATATGTGAGCTAGGAGTCAGAGAGAGAGAGCGTGGTCTTATGGTCTTAGAAATGCTGTTCTCTTCGCGAGCCAGTCCACTCCCTCTTTCACCCCTTTCCCTCTTCCTCTTCTTTTTCTTCTCTTCGATTCGATTCATGCCCACGTATAGTTTTATTGGAGAGGTGGCTAAGAATCGGCCTTCTCACAACACATTCTATTTGTGCCGGCCCAGTGAAGGTCAGCCACCCGTATAGCGAAATGCTGGCCGCCTGCCACAGGTGCCGTGCGTGCGTCTTTTGCCTCTTGCTCATGGCTCACTTTTGGCGTGCGCGCCCTCGTTGTTGCATACACAGTTCATGCCTCTTATGCAAAGGTTTTCTAGGATCTCCGAAGACGAGATCTGAATTCTGAGCACAAGCGCCTTGACTGCATTCTGCATTCTTCACAACGTTTTGTTCTTGAGGTTTAATACATCACCTCTCAGTCAAGCCGCACGTGGCGAGTTCATGCCATGTCAGATCTTTGAGTTGCAAAGTAATTTGCGCTTTCAGCCACTTTCTCAAATGAAAGGGCCAACTACAATCTACAACCTACTCGAGTGCAGTGCGGTGCGGCTTAAGTTCACAAGGATCCCGTTGTCTTTGAAATTCGAGAAAAAGCTACGAGTACTGAGTACCAGTACCCGTGTCAAGGGTCAAACTTGCCGAAATTTACTATTTTGGCATGAAGGGTGCAGCTTCGTGAGCCTGGTGCGGTTTGCATGGTTTAGCAAAGGTGCAGACGAGAAGAAAAGCCTACTCAAAGTGCTCACAGTTAAACTTTCCTTCCAAACACTGCAAGAGAGACGCTCCTTGTAAGTTGCGCCATTCATACAGTTTTTAACTTGCACGTATTGAATGGCGTTTTGAAGTGGGCTTATGCTTTAATCACGTTGCACTCGGTCTCTTGCAATGTCGTAAGTTTTGGAGACTGTTGGGACCGAGAGGTGGCTGGCAAAAGGCTATGCCCATCGACTCACAACAAGTCCGCCAATTTACTACTCAGTACCGGTCCTGAGTACCGGTGTCGGTATCGACATCAGCACCGAATCCACACGTAAACAGTACCTCAGCTCCTGAATTCTGAACAAAATTTCTCTCAAGCGACCGTGGAGCACGACGTCGAGATCCGATAGGCTGGCTGGTCCGTGGATCAAACGTGGCACTAGCACTCAAGTTCTCTTGCTAGTGGAGCACGCATCTGTGGAGCAAGCGTTTCCACCAATGTGCATCTCAGCCGTCTGCTCAAATTGGACTCCACAATCATTCCCTTCTCCACTTTCTTTCCTTCCTTTTCTTCATTTGCCATGCCCTCGGCGAAAGAGAAGGAGCGTAGCTCTCAATGGAGACCGAGCTTTTACTTTTCGCATTCTGCGGACGACTACTACACACAATAGGCGAGCATCGGTGCGCACTGTGCGCACTGGGGCAGCAACTTCTTTGCACCTTCTGTTGTAACCCACTGTCATCAATTGGCTCCAGAAGCAAGGCCAGGAAGGCGGTGCATTGAGAGGGAATAATGGGCGAATAAGATCTTTGGGGAAGCACATTTCAATTTTTCCTCTCAGCCCGCGCTAACGTTCAGGACATCCCAGCGTTTCACAATGTTTACAGCGCGCAAGTTTTTGTTACTTCTCGACTAGGGGTGATTCATTTTAGGCAATTCGCGGCTGGAGCGCATGGAAACATACTGACTTGTGAAATGCTGAATTCTAAAACACATGTGCACAAGTATCACATGTATTGGATCCAACGAGCTTGTTTCTGTATCTAAGATCAATAAGCTGCATCTCAAGGGAAGCCTCAATGAGCAGTCAAAAGCAAACTCCCTAAGCTCGTGCCATTGGCGTTCAGTTTCTTGAGAGTCATTTTTTCCATTCCCACAACTGCTCACGTGATGACGACAGGTAGGCCTGTGAGGTGTAGAACATTTGCACTCTCAGAGCTCTCAGCAAAATATTGAGTGCGACAGTTTTCACTACGTGTCTGCTGTGAGTAGCAGGCATCGGTGCTTTCCGAAGCCAGGGGATTCTATAGGCCACCTTCATTCGAGGTATTCCCTGCGAACTCTCCACAGTACTTGGCACACCTGCATCCTGGAACATTGGCCACGTGACTCCAACTATCTGTAGCCTCTCCCATATCACACGCACACCTTTGGCATCCTGGTGTTCCTTCTATGTGGTACTAATTAAAGCACCTCAGTCAGAGGTAACCGGACTGTTAGCTAGCTACTAAAGTACTCTCACATCCAAGTTCGCGATAAACAGCTTGCGCTATTTGGGTGGGTTTGATGTGATTGATTGAGAACGACGAAGCTTCATTTTCTTTTCTTTATTTGTGACAGTGTTTGGAGCACGTGGAGCATGCGGTTTAGAATTAGTTGCCGGTATAGTGAACTGAAGGAAAAGAGAGAAGAAAAGCCTCTAGAGACATTAGTTCGGTAGGGAAAAGAAGAAAGAGTCAAGTCAAGAGCCTGTTCTCACAATGTCCCAAGACGCTCCAAGCTCAAAATTGGAGCGAGAGCAAATGGTCGCCCCTCTCAAACCACCGTGGTACTGGCGACTCACTGTCAGTCAATGCCAGTCGTCACTGAGCGCAGCTGGCGCGCACCGCAACCTACCCATAGGTTCGGGGAATGGATCGAATGCGAAAAACGCCAGAATTATGCATTTTCCCCTCCCCTTCTCCTTTCTTGCTTCTTTCCATCTAAATTCTTCTCCGTCCAGGCGCAAACAGAGCGCGAGAAACGAGTGCATAGCGAACGCCGCAAGCGCTGGTTGCGGGCTACGCTTGTTGCCAGGGAGCGCATAGAAGGGGTAGCAGGAGAGGGATCTTCCTATGGCACGCTACAGCTGCAGTGTACACTTCTGGTGCCCACCGTGACTGTTGCCATTCCATGATTCTGAGGGGATAGGAGCAAAAAGATTGAAGAGATGTGAGTAGTTTGGGATAGTTTGGGGCTTCTGCTCCCTACGCTCTCCTCGCTACTCTGCTCTTCGACGTCGTTCAGTCCAATTTGCTGCCAGCGGGGTTTTCTATTCCCCTTTTGTCTTGAAGGGAAATGGCAGAACTTTCCTGGAAATAGCCGTGGAAGGCATTACTCAACTGGCCTTTGAGACGCCCGAGAATCAGCGCTCCACCACTGATGATTGACTGTGAATTGACAGTAAACAAATTGCAAGTCCAAAAAAGCTGTGAATGCATGTTCAAAGACCTGTCCGGAATGGATGAATTGTAAAAGTAGGAAGGAGAAGATCAATGGCTCTGCGCGTGATCCTCTGCAACAAGGCGCAGTTGCAACGTGAGGGTCTTTGCGCAGCGCACTGCGAATCCGCGAGAGAGAACCAGATTGAAGTGAGTCGACCAGTCCGCCTGAGGACTAGCTGGGAGGTGGATTGACTTGAAAAGGGTACAAGTTGAGAACTCAGCATCGTCAAGCGTGGCGTAAGACTGGGGACGTAGACAAAGTGAGACCCATAGAAAGATTTTGCGACAGGCTCAACAATAAAAGAGCTCGCAACGAATTTGCGCATCCTGGACACCCATGAAACCACTGGAACAAGAATTCAGCGAGTGGCACCAAGCGCTGTCACTCACTCCTTGCGACTGCAAAAGATGTTGAGCTTGCCGCAAACTAAAAGTAGGCTGCACGTTTGAAGCATGCGATGGGCGATGCAAGAGCCTGCTTGTGCTTGAGCACGAATTACAACAGCTGGCGCGCTTGAGCACGGTGAAAGAGGATTGCAAGGAGGGAGAACTCTTCTCACTGAGGTGGCGGTTCTGTCATTGTCTCTCAGAGTTTATCGCTTCTCTTTGCCAGGATGGGCGACAGGCTGCGTTTTCAGCGACAAAGCATAGTTGTGCATGGAGACGAAGGGATAGGGCTTGTGGCATCGGGTTACAGCTAAACGTATTAATAGAGCAGAGTCCTGTCTACGCGGCGCCAAGACCCCTCGCAGACACTCGACATTCTGGCGGGAGGTATGACAAGCATGACGCTTTTCCCTATCTTGGAAGTTGTAGCAAAATTTGCGCGCAAAGACAAAGCTTGAAGGTGTTTTGATGATCAGCAAAGGAGGGTTTGGCCTCCGTGCGCCAGCTCGCAGCAATCGTCGAACTGACAAAGCTAGGCTGAATGATAGCTTTGATTTTGTGAAATCCTTGGGAAGGCTGCAATCCTTGCACATTTTCCCGGGGGCCTGGGTTCCTCGAGTAGATGTGAATGATAGAACCGGTGGCGGTCTCCACCAAGACAAAGTTTCCGCCAGGACCAAGGAATCAACTTGGTTCTGAAGTGTAGTGCTTTTCTTCAGAGCAGGAGCAGGGTGTTCAGATTTTCGCTGGCATGGTCAATTACTGAAGGAAGGCACTCAACTTATGGCGACAAAAATACTCATCACTTTGTGACTTTGGCCTTGAACGAAGTACTCGAAAATTTCAAGACCAAGTTGTCTGTCACCATTCAGCAGGAGGACTCAGCCAAGTACATTCTAAAAAGAAGATTACGTTCGCTGTGGAGACGCGCATGTAACTCTTGACATTCTTTTTATCTTTTGCGAGTGCAGTAGTCCTCCTCTTGGAGCGGATGGCCTGGTCTGGCTGATTCCTCCACTCGGGCGCACCAAGGCTTGGCGCGCCATGTAAAACCGTTAGATCGCTTCACCCCACCATATATGGGCACAGGCACGGGGTTAAGAGCTACTCACCACATTCGCGCATTCGCCGCTGCTCCCTCCAATGTAACGCCACGTGCTGAGTATTGTACCGGCTGCGAGTACACGTACAGGTACAGGTACAGGTCCTCTGTAGCTATTACCCGACTGGTTTAGGACGTTGAAAAAGTGAAGTGAACCCGCGTCTATGGCCTCGCGAAATGTTGTTGGAATTTGAGTCGATGCCAGGCGCAAAGGCCCGGCGCAAATGCCCGTCGCTGCGCCTCGCAGAGAAGACTGATTGCCTATTGGACGGCTTCGAGATACCTGGAGCAAGTAATAGTGGGTCATGCTCTGAGCCATGAGAGAAAACTGGTAGCACAGCTTTTTCTATTAAGTACTTAGCGCGGAAAAAGGAAACGCAGATGATCTTTCAACAATCAAAGCTCGGCTTCAAACTGCCAATTCTCCTTCACGGCGCTGCACGCTTATCAATATGTGCGCATTTCCTAACGATAAATCAGGACCTGCTTGGAAGCGAGTGCGGAAATGGGGTAGAATTGTGCACCGCAACGAATCGTCTTTTGCCGGAATACTTGTTTTCCGTGCAAGTTCTCGACGGATTTGGACGTCCAAACTTTTTTTTTGTTCGGGCCATTGCCGAAGCCATACGAATTGACAGTCAAGAAGGCTTCTGTCTCAACATCGCCAACATTGCTACGTTCGCATACTCCACTCGACGGCCAAATTCTGTTAGAAGACAAAAAAATGCACCCGGGTCTTGTGTATACACCATCTGACCTACTTCAACTCTGTGGGGCGTCGCGCCTCGCTTTCATTTTGTAGAGATGCAAAGAGACCGGCGGTGTTGTGTGTGTGGTATAAAAACGAGTTCTACCTGTGGAACCAAAACTGATTTCCTTCAAATTTTCAGAACAGGTCTTCTGTACGTGCCGACAGTGCAGACACCACTGCATGTGCTCTCCCCCATCTCATTAAGTCCCGGGAGGCCCGGACGAACATGGTTTTATTGTGTCTACCCACGGTTGCGAATCTGAAGAGCATTGGCGTTAAGCCAGCAACACTACTAAACGTCTCGGAGATCCTGTCCCCAACGCATTTTCCCATAGGGACTTACTTTTACAAAATTCAAGAATTTTAACTGTAAAACAAAATATCTCAAATCGAACTTCGATGCAATCGTACCTGTTTCATCAGTTACTGCACGAATATGCAACGAAACACCTGCGAGGATCTGAGGACTCTGGCATGTCCCGCAAATCCCTCTGAAGCATTGGTTTTCCAAACTACAAAATTTGATTCCATGGAGGTGGGCCATACACGAAGCGATGCGATGCGATGTTCCTGCATCAGTAGCCAATCGCCACGCCATGCTACTGAGGCAGGCTGAGTACCAACTCTTCAACGGTCTTGTCGGCCCTGTGAGTGTGGAGCGAGCCATGCCAAGCGTGTCTCCCAGAAGCATTCAGCATTTTCTATTTTTTTGTTTATAAGCGGTCTTTAGCAGAGAAGCTAAGGCGATCATCGCCTATTTACTCACCACAGCTTTCTCCTTCCTCCTCAGGTGCTTCGCGACATTTGCGGAATTTGCGGCATCAAGAATTTTGAGTCACTCTTGATTTTGGGAGGTTTGGGAGGGAGATTGTTCGGCACTTTTCCTTGCTCGGTAGTGTACATCTCAGAGTACGACTGTGTAGAGTATCTTAGGACTAGGAAAGCAGAACTCGACGGTTTTTTTTAAATCTTTTCATCATCACATCACATTCACATCATCACATCAAGTTCACAGCATTCATTATCATTTCATGCAAAGTTTTGTTGAGTCCTCTCCGGTGAGAAGATGCTCGATACGCTCCAAGAAATTTCAATCCAACTCTCGGCGAATAAGAAAGGTCATGGTCAACCGTTCGGTTGTACACGTCCAGTAGTATTATACTGACTTCTCAACTCACCAGCTGTTAGGAGTGCGGTTCCGGAAAATACGGTTTGGAACTTTCCTAGTAGAGCGTGGATAGGGCCTTGGCAATCAAGCGTTAAGACCATCTTGATGATAGTAAAAGAACCTGTTCCGAATGATTTGTGCAGTAGATAGTGTCAGGGAAAAGCCTAGTCACTCTTAAAACCCGCGGGATAATTGCGTAAGCTTTTATGCACGCCCTCGATGATCGCGAAAATAAACCACCACTGTGTTGCCTTTCTCCCGTAGGCTTTGCTAATGGGAGAAGAGTTCCGATGTGAGGGAAAGATTCTGAGATGTGAAAATTGCGCGTAGATTCAAACATCTTATAGTATTCATTAAATCGTTGCATATCCTTGCATGCACGCTGTACTGGCAGTCCAGAGTGCTGAGCCCCCAGAGTCCCAGTCAAGCACGGAATCAGCTACGTAACCGTTAGCCCTTCTTTCACGTGCCTCCTCCCTCTCACAGCCCATCACACATGCCATTCCTTCCCTCACATCCCCCCCGAAGTTTGAGCGAACTGGAGTGAGAGAGCGATGTGTCTAACGCGCATAAGACCACATAGCATTACGTTGTAGGTCGAGATAGCCAGAACCTTGATGAAGTAAGCCCAGAAAGCAAGCGAACAAAGCGAGCGAGGGAGCTTGCATGAATCAGGACTGACTGAGAGAGACGGAAGAGGGAGAGAAGGGAAGGAGACGTGTGACGTAAGAGGAAACTAATTTTGATCAACTCACTTTTCAATTGATTGAATGATTGATTGATTGATTGATTGATTGTTTCTTTCTCTTCTTCCCCCCCGTCTGCCGGGAGAGGAAGGCATCACAGAAGTGGATCGAAAATCAATTCACAGTCGGTTCACAATGCTCCTCCCACTACGTCCCAGCCGGAAGAATCTAATGCCAGTCCGTCGGTGCATGCGTCTCACTGACAAGATGAATAGTCAAGTACTAGTACATGAATACTAGCTTGCTTTTTCGCAAGAGTTGGTCTTTCTGTCTTTCCTTCATTCACATTTCGAGTCACAACTTCGTCTCACACGTTCTCGCACTCTCAGGCAATTCGTCTACCGCGGTTAGAGAGCCGCGTGAAAGAGGGAGTCTAACTGCTCTAGCCGCAGCCTACAAGCCCGGAGAACGGAAGAGTCAAAGTCACCAGAGAGAGATTAAATTAGATAGAGTGCTAGCGAGAGGAACAGAGAGAGAAAGAGAGAGAGAAAGAAAGGGGAGGGAGAGAGATGGAGAGAGGGAGAGAGGGAAAAGTTCTCAGGTGCAATAGTTGCAGACAGAGAGAGAGAGAGACGTGGAGTTCCCACCTTGGCGAGTGCATAGAGTGCAGTGAGTGCAGAGCGGGCTTCGAGCTAGTCCATTCCGGGACCAGAAACGCGCAGTGAGACTTGGGCGTGCAAAAAGCTCAGACCTCGTTTTTGCACACAATAAGCAGGTCGCAGACGTGCAAAGCCGCAAGCGCCAGGGGTTACTCACAAGACACAGAAGACGACAGAGACCGAGACGCGAAAGCGCGCAACGACGAAATGCGCTTGCGCGAGCATATGGACGTGCGCGCGGAGGTGGCCATGGGCCACGAAGCAGAGCACATGCCACAGAAGCTGGCGAATGTGCCCATTGTACACAAGACTCCTGCAGCGGGTAAGACGGTGAGGCGCGCCGCGAACCTTGGGGAGTCGTCCTTTCAGGTGTTCATGCGATTTGCTCAGATGGAGAGTCTGGGCGGCGGGGCTGGCGAGAGAATCCTGAGCACCGAGTGCTTCGAAAACTGGCTTCAAACACGCAAGAGCGTTCCGAAAAACCCGCCGCGGGCATTTAAAGATGCCATCAAAGTGATTTTGCAGGGTTCTTGCCGGTGTAGACCCTTTCCCGAGGAGGTGGAAGCCGATCTTCTTCGCGTAATTCGCCGCAAGGATTACAGCTGGCCTTGCTTTCAAGAGATGCAAGGTTGCAACATTGGCAAAAGGGGTTGGCGCATCCTCGGTTACCACGAGACCCGGCTGTCAGGTGCGCCACCCCCCGCAAACGCTTTCTCTGACTGCGCAGTACGCAAACGAAAAGCCTCAGTGATTTCATGTAAACGCAAACGCTCTGCAGCTCCGACCAGAGAGTCTTCTGACGTAGCTCTGCCCGAACAGTTTTCAAGAAACCTCCACGAAATCCATCCACACTCGGAATTCAGCACATTTTCAATACCGACAGAGTATTCAGCCCCCCCTCAGACGTTGGCAGAAGGCGCAGAGGTGAAAGTGGAAACCATTCTGGACGCAGTAGATGTCTCTTCGTTCTTAATTGAAACACTCCACGACTCGCCAGACTTGTCGCAGCCTTCTCAAAACTTCGCAAACACGGGCTCACCTTACCCGTACCACGCCAAACCAGCTTACTCGCAACCTCAGTACCCTTCTCCGCCTTCCAGTAAGGGGGAGTATCAAGAATACCCCGAGATCGAGCCCTCCAAGGAGTACTTTTCTGCAGCAGTACCCGAGTTGCCTACTCGATCGACCTACGACACGTTCAGATCCATATGCGCAACGTCTTCCAATGACCATGATCTCAGATCCATTATGAACCGACACATGGCAAGCGGAGATCCAAGACTGGATGCGTACTTTCTCGCGCCAGCCCCCGGACACGTCCAGGAGCTCTGCTACGCTCCTTTCGTCGTGAACGGGTCCGCCGAGGTCGACCTGATAGTGGACGACGCGTTTTACGGGCCAGGAATCACGTGCTATTTTTCAGGCTCGACTTCCGAGTTTAGGTTCTCCGAGTGCGCGGTCATGAATTTGCGGACGCTGATGCTCCTCAAAGAGCGTCTGACGAGCCAAAAAACGAACATGCCGCTATATTGTCGAGGAATATGCGGCGACAAGTGCATGCTCTACTCTATCACCAGAAACGGAGGTAGTTGCCGAGTTGAATTCATGGACGTTTCCAATCACAACCAGAGCTACCTGCATCTTGCGCCCATCTTTCCGGTTTCTCCCTACCGGTACCCTTGCGAAGCACTTGAGTTTGCAGATTAAAAGAGCTCACCGTCGAAACTTGCCACTCCTCCTGTCTTGATGCCCCTCTCACTGTCTCAATAGACCTCATTAGAACATCACCTTAGCTAAATTTGATCAATGACTTTTTATTGTGAACTACCAATCCACTAAGATTTACAATATCTCTCATATTTAAGGTAAACCATAGCCGCAACGATAGGTAGCCATAGATACTATTTATATTATTTGATTTTGAAATATATTTCTACAGTTCAAAAAATACGAAACTAGACGGGAGGGTGCCTTGATCGTCATTTGAAAATTTGAAAATTCAATACACGTTGGTTCTTGATTCAAGAACCGGAAGCTTACGCCCGCGCGGTTTGACGCCAGCCTACAGAATGCGCTCTATGTATATCGCATGACCCACAACACGCCTACTAGCTCAAGAGAGCCAATTCTTTGAGCATACAGCCCACCGCAAAACTGCTTTGGTTCCGGAGGCCAATAATCGCCACACCCTTGCAGGCCAATAAATGCCCACTTTCCACTCACCAGCCTCTCGAGTCCCTCGAGTACATCACCAGACCCTTACCATCTCAACTACTCCAAACACTACTCTGCGCAAAGAACCGGGCACGCCGTGCACTCCCCTGCGCGCCCTCCCTCCACTCCTACACACTTGCATAGCTGGCGCCTATCCTCGTGCCGCCCCCCCTTTTTTTTTCTCTCTCTCCACTTGCATGCACTCCAAACAAACCAGAGCAACCCAAACTTCAAACTTCAAACCCCGAACGCTCCTCTCAGCAGCAGCAAGAAAGAAAGAAAGAAAGAGCAGAAAAGAGAAGAAAGGAAAGGGGAGGAAAGGAGAGAGAAGGTTCTTCGGCGGCAGGCAGCGGCGAGGGAGCGGCAGACCCCTAACTGTGCGGGGCGCGAGGAGAAGAGACAAGGCGCACGCGGCGAGCAGGATGGGCGACATGATGATGGCCGAGGAGGCGTACGTGGACAACCAGATGGCGGTAAGTTGCGCGCGCGGAGGGCGGCGTCGCGGGCTGTTGGCGCGGTTGGCATGGGCGGCATGGGTGGCATGGTGGCACGGGCGGGGAAGCTGACGAGAAAGTGCGTACGTTGTTGTTGGTGGTGGTATGTGCGGCCGACAGGAGCAGGAGGACTGCGGGCCATCGCACATTGAGCTGCTGGAGTCGCACGGAGTGAGCGCCACGGACGTGAAGAAGCTCAAGGAGGCGGGCTTCCACACGGTGGAGGCCATCGCGTACGCGACCATGCGGCACCTGTGCGAGGTGAAGGGAATTAGCGAGAACAAGGCGCTCAAGATTCAGCAGGAGGCGAAGAAGATTGTGCCCATGGGCTTTACTACCGTACGTGAATCACTGTGTGTTTGTGTTTGTGTTTGATTTGGTGATTGGGTTTGGTCGCGTCTTGGCTGGCCTGGAGTGTGGGTGAGGGTGTTGTGTGGCGTATGTCTCTTGCACTTGTTTCGGAGAATAAGCTGACCGTTGAGAGTGAATGAGGCAGGCGCGCGAACACTTGAAGATGAGAGAGGATATCATCTCGCTCTCCACGGGGTCTAAGGAGCTGGACCAGATGCTTGCGGGAGGTATCGAGACGGGCTCGGTGACGGAGCTGTACGGGGAATTCAGGACCGGTAAAACGCAGCTGTGCCACACGTTGTGCGTAACTTGCCAGCTGCCGACTTCACAAGGTGGCGGCGAAGGCAAGGCCATCTACATCGATACAGAGGGCTGCTTTCGCCCAGAGAGACTGCAGGCGATCGCCGAGCGCTTTGGATTAAATGCCGACGATGTTCTTGACAATGTCGCGGTCGCCCGAGCCCACAACTCGGAGCACCAAATGCAGCTTCTCTCGCAAGCATCGGCAATGATGGCAGAGAGCAGGTATGCTCTTATTGTCGTGGACAGCGCCACGGCCTTGTTCCGCACGGACTACCAAGGGCGAGGTGAGCTCGCTGATCGCCAGCAAAATCTGGCCCAGTTCCTCCGCAACCTCACACGGCTGGCGAACGAGTTCGGTGTCGCGGTAGTCATCACAAATCAGGTCGTGGCCTCTCCTGATTCTTCCGTTTTCGCCAAAGACCCTATCAAGCCCATTGGAGGAAACATCATCGCCCATGCCTCGACGACCCGCCTCAAGCTCAGAAAAGGCCGCGGCGAAACGCGTATTTGTAAGGTCATCGACTCCCCCACTTTACCCGAGAGTGAGGCTTCATTCGCCCTAACTGGCCAGGGAGTGGCAGACGCTGCCGAGTAATCAATCCATTTTTCGGGGCATGTAGAAAGTATATCCATTTTTTTAAATAAAATAATAGACGATTCCGCCTTGCAAATCGTGCAGTACCTTGACGTATAAGAGCACAAACACGGACATAAAGAGTCAAATGAGATTTTCTTTTACTTAAAGAGAGACTGCGCTGCTATGTGTTGGGAAAGACTTGTGGCCATCACAAAATGAGTACAGCGGAGAAATCAATAGCCAGTGAGCGGGAGCGGTTTGTATATTTCTGTCAGTTTGTGTCGCGAGACCAGCACAGGAACCACTTCACAGCCTTTTCCTTCGGACTCGTCAGACGAAATCTCCACTCGCCCGACATGCACTACAGACGGTTTTTCTCCTCGAGCCAAATTCAGCTCGCGACACAACTTTTGAGCACGAATACGTTGAGCTGCCAGCTGCTGAGACAGCGGAATTTCCGGCGTCTTTCGAATTGTCGGAACACGCAACTGGCTTTGCAAGAGGAGGATCTCTGCCATCTTGCGGCGAGATTCCTTCCAGTCCAAGAACTCCTCCCCGTGAGTAAATTTGCTTTCTTTTTTCACGAGAACCTTCTTCCCGTTGTAGCGCTTCGCCGGCGCAAATTTAAGAGGAGCCAAACTCTGCACGGAGCCAAATAGTTTCTCTGACCTCAGGTACGAAATTTCGTCCATAAGGTGGTGAAGAAGAGCCTGTGACACTCCAGAACCCGAGTCTTGACCGTGGGTAGCTCCAGAGTTTCCATCGGCGGATGCCACCTGGGATTTCGATGAAGACCCAGGGGACCCGCTCGCAGCGGCGGCTGCTGCCCGAGCGGCTGCCAGAGGGTTGGTTTTCTTGTCCGGAGACGTCTCTGCAGTCCCGCTGCTCGCGGCAGCACTTGCCGAGGGGAGATGCTGCACTTTCTCTTGAAGTGCAGATATCTGGTCTTCGTAGCTTTTGGCGGATTCTTTTGCGACGATGATGGCTTGCTCGTACTCTGCGTTCTTCTGCGCGAGCAATTTCTCCAGCTCTTTGCACCTGATACCAAGGTCAAGCTCGCCCTTGGCCACCTCACGAGCGGCATCAAGCTTTTGCTCGAGATCGTCGCGGACAAGTTGCAGAGCACTCAACTCGTTAGACTTGCTGTGGACCTCCAAGACACGCCGTTTCAGTGCGTTCTTCACTTGCTCAAGCTCTTTGTTGGTTTCAGCAGCTGTCTCCAGCATTGATGCAACTTCCGTTGCCCTTTCCTTCCATGCCGGACAAACTGGGATTGCCTCTGCGTTGTCTCTCTCGGCTTCCTTGGAGCGAAGCTCAATCTCAATTTCCTTGGCCAGAGCCTCCAGCGATGCAAAGTCAACCTCACCAGATAATACTATAGCATTAAGCGAATCGCGCAATCGTTGCGAAACTTCCAGACCAAGCATGGACCCGCTCTCCATTCTCTCCAAAGTGCTGCACACACTCCCAATCTGAGCAAGGGATTGATACTGGTCTCCGGACTCGGCTCCTGCGATCCCTAGTCCGTGAAGGTACGCGAGATAAAGACCTTCCGTTGGAAACAGGGATGTTTCGAACGCAAGACCAGTGCTTTCGCTCACCTTTTGCGCAGCATTCTTCAGCGTTACTGACGCCGACTCAAGCACCCCAGCAAGGCTCAACAGAGGGTCGATCTGATTCTCCAGATCAGAACTCTCTTTCTGAAGGATCTGGATAACCTGAAGAAGCGCATGCTTGAATTGGGATACCACCGGACTGAACACCGCGTTGAATTCTTCCAGTTGTTTAAAGGACATTCCTGCCTCAAATAGATGCCAGAGCGATTTGATGTCGTTTAGAGCACCAAAGCATGACTTCACCAGCCGGATGCACTCCTTTGGTATTTTAGCAGTCTGCCAAGAGGTCCCGTCCTTCGCAATAGCGTTTTGGAGCAAAACCCGGGAAACCAGGCGCGCGAGGTCGGACACTTCCACCGTGCCGAGCAACAGTTGCAGAATATTTCGACTGGGTTTGTCCAAGATAGACGCAGGCACAAGAGACTCTACACAAAGCGCGCGGTATTCGTTTTGCTTCTTTTCAGCTTTGGAGATTTCCACCTGAATTGTTCGCGTCATGCGCGCTTCAGTCTCCGAAAGCAGCGCTAGGTTGGCCGACCTGGCCTGATCTTTTGTCTCCGAGAGAACATTCCGAAGGTCCTCTAGCTCGTCAAGTTTCGCTGCCAGCTCGGCCTCCCGGCCCTGCGACTCCACGATCCGCTGACGCAGCGTTTCTAGCGTTGATTGAAGAGTCTGCATCTGCCCTGCAAGCCGCTCGTTCGAGTATCTCGTGCTGGTGAGCTCGCTATCGAGCCTATTTATCTCATCCTGCATCTCCTTCTGGTGGTCGACGTGTTGCTGCTCGACCTCCTCGGACAGCTGGCGAAGCTCTTCCAGCTCCTCGTTTGCCTCTCGCAACTCCGCATTCTCGTCAGCGAGTTCCAAATTCTTGTCTGATAGATCCTCCACCATTGACTCGTAGGCCTGTGCGGTGTCTAGCATACTCTTTAGCTCCTCTACCTGCTCTTGCAAGCTTTTGTTTTGCTCACGCAATTGCTCCGCCAAAGAAGCACTCTGCGCCAGCGTCTCCTTCTCCTTGGACAGTACTTTGACTTGCCGGGTGAGCTCGGTCTTGTCATTTGTGCTGGCAGTGTGCAAGCGCTTGAGTGCGTCGCGGAGTTTTCCATTTTCTTCAGCAACCTCTTTTAGTTTTTCCGTCATTGCAGCGTCCAGATCGGCGCCACCTTCGGCGCTCAGTTGGACGACGGGAGCTTTTGCGCTAATGGCAAGTTTTTCTTCCTCAAACTCTGCTTGCATCTGCTCAATCTGTAGCTCGAGCTCCAGGACTTTGTCTTCAGCAATATCCTTTTCCTCTTCTACAGTTTCTTTATCCAGTGTGAGCGACTCTACCATGACATTTAACTCTTCCAGCTCCTTGGTCTGTTTTTCGATTGTGCGCTCCAACTTGGCGATGGCTGCTTTGTTCTTGGCTTCCAAGTCAAGGTCTGAACGCTCGGCGAGACTCTTCACTTTGCGCAATTCCGCCTCCAGGTCCATTCTGGTGTGTTTCTCCTGTTCCACTTCCTCCACGAGTTCGGACACTCGAACTTCCTTGGCCTGCAACTCCGCGTCCTTGCTCTCCCGTAGTGTCTGCAAGCTGTGTTCGAGCGTCGCGGCTTTGAGTTTGGCATCCTCCAGCTCCTGCAGCTTGGCCTGGAGCTCCTCATTCGTTGGACCCACGGGAAACGCCTCGCCTCTCGACGTTGACGCCATGGACAGCCGATTGGGCACCTCTACCGCCGCACTTGGGCTCGGCTCCGGGCTCGGAACAGGGCTGGGGAGCGGGCTCGGCGGCGCAGAATCCAGCCGCGTCGGACTAGACGAACGGTCTCTGGCTGGAGTCCTAGCAACGGACGACTTGATGCGCTGCTGCAGCGCCTGCTTCTTCTCGCGCAGCTTGGCCAGCGAGCCTTGCACCCCTGAGCTCGCGCCAGAGCCCGTCGCCAACGGAGTCCTCGCTGGCGTTGCCGGCATCGAAGCCATTGATGGCGTTGACGAGGAAGCTGCTTCGCCACTGGCCGCCGCGAGAGCCCTACTAGGCCGGGCATCTTTCCCGCTCACGTCCACCTTGACTTGCGGCTTCTCCTTCTCCTTCTCTGCGCGAATTCGCGACGATGACTCTTCCTGCGCACCTTTCCCACCACCTCCACCGGAGGCCATCGGCGACGGATTCTTCCTTACGGCGCCATCACTGGAAATAACATCATTGTCATTGTCATTGTCATTGACACTTTTGACACTTTTAACACTGCCGGACGGAGATGAGTTGGCCTGCGCTGACGACGAGATCGCTCTTGCCGCTTTCTCTACTTTCTCTACTTTCTCCACTGCGTCTTCCTTGACAAAAGTGCCATGGCCATCTTTGCAGGAAAAGTACGCCACGCCCTGCACTGTTCCATTGTTCTTTCCCGCTGCGGCGTCCAGCTCCACGCCGATCCACACGAGCCCCGGCGCGAACTGCGTCTCTCCCACGAAACGCACCACGCCGCGCCCTTTTCCCTGCACGTTCACGACGTCCCCGGCGCGTACCCCCGACATACTTGCACTCCACGCGCGCGTACCCCCACCGGCTCAAACCACACACCGCCGAGGACACACACACACGCCCCTTCCCTCCCGCACCTGCCTCCTTCCCTTTCCTTTCTTGTTTATCCTCCCGCGGACACCTGCGTCTGACCGAGTACCTGTGGGAGGAGGGGAAAAAAACCGCGGGAGAGAAGTCTCTGTTCGGGAGTCGAAAAAAGTAGGAAATAAAATAAATCTATTTTTGTTTGGCGATGCACGCTGTGCTTGGCGATGCGCGGCGGCTACGGAGCAGAGAGTAGACAGAGTAGACGCACTTCTCTTGTAGGCATGCTTTAAGTAAGGCTTATGGAGGACTAAGCAAGGCAGTAGTGGTGCTGGCGGCGCGTGGGATTGCAGTAGAGAGGCGTAGTGTGCCACTGGCGTTGACCGGCAACGGTCAAACATGTGTAAAGCATTGAGATTGCCAAGTTGTATTCTGTAGTAAACTACAAGTTGGTTTTTGTTTGCATTTGGTTTTACTAATACTTGGTTGCTGTGTTGGAGTGTTGGAGTTGCACTGCGTTCAAGCTCAATTGAATGAAAACGGAGGTTGATGAGTGAAAGAAATTGCGAAGATCGAAGAAAATGGCATTTTGGTTTTGAATATGCGTTTCAAGATCAGACGCAACTCGCTGGATTGCCTCTGACGTTTTCCAGTGTTCGCGAGCAACACGCAGCGAAAGTTTTAAGTTTATGTATCGCTCATTCGCTCACTCGCTCATTCATTCGTTCATGCATCATATTCTCTATACATATATGTATCGCTTCTGTTGCGCGTTGCAAGAGCAAGGGAAAGAGAAACGAGAAACGAGAAACGAGAAACGAGAAACGAGAAACTAGAAACGAGAAAGAAGGTGGTCGCAAGAGGCGGCAGTGCTCGCGATAGAAGGGAGGACGGGAGGCAACAGGAGAAGGTCGATTGCGGTCGGTCGCGAGAGTAAAAGCCCAGTGGCGGGAGGCTTGCAGTTCGCAGCGCTGCGAGGAATAGAGAGAGGCGCGACACGCGACGCAGAGCAGTTGCGACCGAGGTGGTTGAGGCGGTTGTTAGTTGCGAGAAGGAGAAATGTCGTTCCGCGAGCTGCGAGACTTTACGGAGTACATGCGGGTGCTCGGGTACCCGCGGCTGGTGTCGGTGGACAACTTTCGGACGCCGAATTTTGGGCTGGTGGCCGATGTTTTGTACTGGATGGTTCATCGCTATGATCCCAGCGCGAGCATCTCGGATGACATTAGCACCGAAGACTGCAGAGTGGAGTTCTTGTCCGCTGTCGCGCACGTGATGTGGTCCAAGTCCGGAATCAAGCTCAACACGAAGCGTTTGTACTCTGCCGACGGCAAGGCGGTGAAAGAGCTGCTCAAAGTAGCTAATCTGCTGTACTCTGCGCATCGCGCAAACATCGAAAAGGGCGCGCAGGAATCAGAAGGGAAAATGGAGGACGACATGGAGTCTGAACACTCGCTGTCGGCCATGCAGGGCAAATTGCCCGACGTCAAGAATACTCGCAAGCTAGCCTCTGCAATCACGGAGAGCGGCGCCAAACTATTTGACCTCCTGAACGAAGAGCGGGACATCTCTGGCGAGAGGCAGCGTTGCCTGCGCTTTCTCGAGTCGATTTCCAACAATCTGGAGAGCACCTCTGAGCAAAAATTCATTGAAAGAAAAGTCGAAGAGCTCCTTCAGAGCAACAAAGACCACGTCGCTGCACTGGAGAAGCAGTGCGAGGACCTCGCATCCGACGAGAAGACGCTGCAGGTGAAGATCAAGAAGAAGCAGGGAGAGCTGGAGCGCAACGATAAGCGCCTCAAGAGTTTGCAGAGCGTTCGGCCAGCCTTTATGGACGAGTATGAGAAACTGGAACTGGAACTTGCAAGGCAGTACGAGGTTTACATCGAAAAGTTTCGCAATCTGGACTACCTGGAGCATCGTCTTGGAGCCTTCAACCGCAAGGAGAAGGAGAAGTTGGAGGAAAGCGAACGCGCGCGCAAGCGTATCCAAATGAATGCCATGGAGAAGAAGGCGCGGGATTTGCGAGGGGAGGAGGACGAGCATCTGTTTGACGACGCGTCTGAGTCTGAAGATGACCAGGACGATGCGCCAGTGGAGCGAGAGTCCCGATCGAGACCAGCGTCAAACAACAAGAACAGCGGGAAGGCAATCCGCGAGGAGGAAGAAAGCGATATTAGCTCTGAGAGCGATGCCAGCGAGGACGACAGCGATTTGAGCGGCGAGAGCTCCCTCAGTGGTTCCATGTCAGAGGATGATGACGAAAACTTGATTGATCAAGATGATGATGACGATGGCGACTCGGTCTCGGAAGACTCCGATGACGACAAATTAGACGGCGGCTCAAAGAGCGATGTCACAGACGACAGTGACGATAACTTTTAAACGAACCGTTCCTCGGCCGATTCCATGTTCCCATTGTGCCAAGTAACGATCGTTCCAAAGTGATATACAATCAGAACCCTTATCCTTCTTTCGTTCTTTTTCCTCCTTGCATTGTATATATCTGGCCGTGTTGAAATGAAACACGATTTCAACTTGCCGAATGAAGCGGGTTTATTCTATTTTTATCAGTTTATAAAACGGATCAACAAAGCGCACGAGTGATTCACAAATTCTCTTACTGTTAGTAGTGCTTTGGGGTGGTAATTTTTACATTGCGGAGCCGATGGTTGAGCTTTCCTGGTAAGTGAAGCCCTTGAATTCGGTGTCTTTGCCAGTGAGTGCGGTTGGTGGAACCACGGAATCAACCACGGCTTCCGAAGTGAACTCGGCATCAAAGTTTGAGGTGTCTGTGGTGGACTTGACGCGTGGGACAAACTCGGGCTTGATTTCTTTGCTATACAGACGATCCCAGTCGATATCTTCAAAAAATTCGTGCGACTTGACCTGCTCCACGTCATCTAGCCCATGGCCGAGGCGGTCCTCCGGGTTGCGCTGAAGAAGACCTGCAATGAGAGACCTGGCGCGCGGAGACACAAAGGAAGGAATCCTGAGCTCGCTACTCTGGATGAACTGATACATCAGATTGACATTTTCCGAGTAGAAAGGCGGGAGGCCAACGAGCATCTCGAACAGGAGGATGCCTAGAGACCACCAGTCCACATCCTTTCCGTGGCCGAGAGACGCGATGACCTCCGGTGCGAGGTACTCTGGCGTTCCGCAGAAAGTGTTTGCCTGAGCACCGTCAGTGTAGCGCTTTGAGAGTCCAAAGTCAGTTAACTTGATGTGTCCGGTCTCGTCTAGGAGAATGTTTTCAGGTTTCAGATCGCGGTAGATGATGTTTTTCGAGTGCAAGTGCCCAAGACCTAGGGCAATTTCGGCGGTGTAGAATTTGGCCCTGGATTCTGTAAATCGGCGGTCGTTTTTCAAGTGGAAAAAGAGCTCGCCACCAGTGAGGTAGTCCATCACCAAGTACAGCTTGGACTCGGTCTGAAACGCGTAGTGCAGGCCCATGAGGAACGGATGCTTGATTTCCTCCAAAATCTCGCGCTCCGCTTTAGTATGTTCAACCTGGTTTCTCTTGATGATAGCCTCTTTGCGCAGAATTTTCATCGCAAAGGTTCTGTTCTTGTTCTTATCGCCCTTCTTTTTCACCATCATGACCTTGCCAAAGGAGCCGCGCCCTATCACCTTCAGAAGCTCAAAATCGTCAGGGCCAACATCACTGGTTTCCTTGCCCCACCCGCTGACCATGCGCTTCTTTGCGACGTGTGCGCAGGAACCGTCAGGGATTCGGAAGCTCCCAGAAGCGTCCGTTGCGCCACTTCCGTTTCTAGTCAGAATCGTGCCACCGCTGGAGTTGGACATGGTGCTCGAGCGGCGGCCAGACCTCTTGCCCTTTTTAGCCTGGCTGCGCGTGACACAAACGGACTTGAGCACGATCTGTGGGCTGTACTCTACAATGAGATCTTCGCCTGTGCGCTCCTTGAATGCGCGCTCGATCACCGAAACGACCTCGCCTTTCCGCAGGGACATCATGCGGTAGTCATACTCGCTTGGAACGTGCAGTACAAACTCATCAGAGGCCTGGCTGACAGTAAGACTGTCGAGCTGGTCCAGAGTGATTCTTCGTTTGCATTTGTTAAAGTCGGTGGGCAGCAGGTTGTAGAGCGCCTTATTGGTCACCAAAAGCACGCGTTCTTGCGGCTTGTCCCGCGGGTTCACCTTGACCAGAAAGTCACTAAAGTACACTTGCTCCGTGTCGCCCGGGCTATGCTTGTTCAACAGCTTGCGCACGGACGCATTGTTTTTCAGCGCTAGAAAATCGTAATTCTTGCGCTTCTCCGTGGACACCCCGATCTGCGTGGTCATCATCATTCTTCTTTCCTCTATCGCTCTATCTGCCGTGCCTTGCGGGGCTGTGACTTAAGAAAACTGAACGACTCCGCCCCTTGCACCAACAAACTTCAACTGCCCCTTCTTCACAAACCCTCAGCACTCTCCACGGCCTCAGGCGCCACGCAATCGCTTCGTCCTCTCTGTCGCCCACTCCTTTGATCCTCTTCAATCCTCTTCGATACTCTTCGGTCCTCTTTGGTGTGACTGCCCGACTGAGTGCTCTGTTCGACTGAGTCAGTGACTGAGAAAACTTTCTCTCTCTCTGTCTCTGTGTGTCTCTGTGTGTCTCTCTCTCTTTCTCTGTCTCTCAGAGAGTGGACACCGCGCTCTCCCTCAGCCGCGTAACTGAGCTGCTCTCCTCTCTGAGTGTGTCTCACTGTCTCACTGTCTCACTGTCTCAGTGGCTCACTGTCTGTGCTCTCATAGCTGTCTTTCTCACAATTCTCATTCTCATTGGTCTCATTCACATTCACTTTTACATTCATTCACTTTCACTTTCGCAATTGCTAAGGCTCTTTTTAGCCCACACAACTCCAACTTCTACCAGGGCTACTACCCATCACACTACTCAGTGTCAGCATCGGCCATGTACTCCTACTATACCCCCCGGGTTAAGACTCTGTGCACTTTGACTCGACTTGTCATTAGCATCTGGTAGTACCTACTAACGTCGAGTCCGCGCTCTTTAGCCCCCCTTATGTGGTGTATATGCGATTCCCTTGGCCACAGGGTAGATGAGTGTAATGAAAGTGTTCACAGCCGCGGCCTCAGTCTTAGACTTTGCACATGCTTAGATTAAGGATCACTACCGTATTAATATCGAGACATAAGGGAGTGAATGCTTATGTGCTCCTATGAAGTTCCGGTATCCAAGAGTCCGGTCTTGGGTACTGGCTGCATAGGTGTGGGGGGTAGGAGAGCGGGACATACCTGTACTCTTAATAAACGATTATGGTTCTTGGTAGGTCAACGCTCCATGTCCTGAACTGAATTGCCGCGCTGCAAAAGTAGCACTAGCGTAGTACCATGATAGAGTAAACAATGATCCGGCATAATAGGTCTTATTGTTACTGCTATGTGCTGTGGCCCGCTCGCGCTGGAACTGCCTATGTGCAGTCGCCTATAGTGAGCGTAATGTCCAATTAGTCCATTTAGTCCAAGATCGTTTAGCTAACGTGGAGGTTGTGTGAACATGAGAATGATACCTAGCGAATACAATAGTACCGGTACTAGTACCGGTACTATCCTGGAGGAGTGAGCCTATTATTTTCCATGGGAGATCCGGGATGTGTGCTAGTGTCTCTGATTTTGCAGTTCAGAACAAAACAGAATTCAGGCAGTGAAAGAACTTCAGAGTTCAGTCAGAATCAACACAGAAAGAATCATGTTTTAACTTAGTTGTCGTCCAACCGAAAGGGATCCACATGCATTCAGATGCACATGGCTAGGTTTGCTCTTGATGATCGTAAACTTCCCAAGTCCACTTGGCCACACAAACACAAAAGATGAAAAGATATCGTTGTGGATTGGGGACATTAGGACCTTATGTCATAAACATTAGAAACGCTGCTCTTACTTCGATTCTATGTACGACTACCACACGCACTAGCTAGCAAGAGATGCAATTGCACAGAGGTGTGCATGAGAACTCACGACTCAGGCTTACTTAGTGCTAGTTCGCCTCATTCTCTTTTTCTTACTGAATTCCGTAATTGTAATGCAATGCAATCTACAACTATTTCTTGGGGAACGCATTCATCCAACAGTAATGAGGAGTAGTTGTGTGATGTTGTGTGATGCTGTGTGTGATGATAATGTGGGCTTCTTCAAGATAAGAATGCAAAGCGAAAAGGGATCTGACAGACAGACACAGAGAAAGTTGGCACTGCGGATGAGCTGTCATTTCATTTTAGATCATGATGATTCATAGGCCAGTGGTCCTGCCGTGGATATGCGCGCAATGGATCTAATGGGCGGTTGGGTAACGGGTTAGCTTGACTAACTTTAGGCTTCTTCATGTCCTGCTCCTGTTTCAGGACCATTGCAATCATCGCCCAAGCTCTCCAAGCTCTCCCGTTCCTGACCATGGGCGTCTGGAGAGTTTAGATTAATTACTTCAGAATTCAGAATTCAGATGGACTCATCGCAACTCGGCTGGCAGTTGGAAGCAAGTCTAGATCGAAAGAAAGCTTGAGACGTTCTGCAGGCAAAAGATCCAAAGCCTGGCTTCAAAAGTCGACGACTCTGTGTCTGTGTTTGCGTCTGTGACAAGAAGAGAGGGCAAGTCTCTCGCAGCGCATCCCGCGAAAAGGGAATGTGACAATTGGCATGCATTTGTTTGCCGAGAAACGAGACACGCTGCCAACTTCATAGGCTTTGGGTCTCGACGCCAGTGACTGCTTGGAACCCAAGCCGGACCGCTGACTGCGAAGGAGGCAAGGAAGGACCGGGTGAACCCGCGGAACCCGCATTTGCATATGCCTTGGCGACTATCGTCTCCGCGATCAGGCTGAGGCAGCGGAGCTCCACGGAGAATGACGAGAGGAATTAAGAAGCAAAAATGAGCCGCCTTTCCCTGCTGACACCGCAACTTCACGCAGTCAAATTATGAATAGTGTTCGCGGTGGACGCCCGACGCTCCACACGAGAAGAACGAGAGTTATGTGCGTGGGCAAGCTAAGCAAGCTAAGCAAACTGGAAATGCTGGACCACGAAACAACCTTGGAAAACCATGCAAGGTAGAACTTTCGCTGAGCAAGTCATATGTTCTGTAGTGAGTGTACTCGCAGTCCGTACGCAGCTGGAGGTGGGTTGTACTCGAGTACCGGTGCATTTGCCGACGCCGTGACTCTGGCTGTGGTACCCGCTGGTTCGCGAACGAAGGAGAAGAAGAAAAAAAGGCGCCAAAGACTATGTGGCTCCGGAGATTGGCGCTTGGCGCAGTGATGGGCCTCGTGCTCCTGGTCACGGGGAGCATAGAGAGCGTTCGAGGGGAGGTAGCGAGGCTAAACGAAAAGTCGTTTGACTCCACGGTCGGGGCGAGCGGCCAAACGTGGCTGGTGAAATTCCATGCGCCGTGGTGCGGGCACTGCAAGAAGCTGGCGCCGGTGTGGGACAGCCTTGACAAAGTCGTGAGGCAAGGGAGCGCGGAGGACTCGGTCAGAATAGGCTCCGTGGACTGTGTCAAAAACAAGGCTCTCGCGAACCGCTTCAAGATCCGGTCGTATCCTACTCTTGTCTTGTTCCATCAAGGCGAGCAGTACATCTACTCTGGCGGCCGTCAGCTGGAGGCATTGCAGGGCATGCTCGAGAGCGTCAAGTCGGGCGGCCCAGAATCTATTCCAGACCTGCTTTCAAAGGTAGTCACTGGTGAGAACCTCGAAGCTGCAGACATTGGACTCATCATTGCAGCTATTGTTGTTGGCGCGATGCTTGGGGGTGGTTTATTTTACCTTTTGTTCAGACCCAGGGGAAATCTTGCCAATTTTCAAAACGAAGTCGAGAGCTTTATTGAAAAGTATGAAGAGGCAAATGCGAAAGACAAGGACACCAAGTCCAACTCCGAAGAGGGGAAGAAGAACAAGAAGCCCAGCGGCCCTGAAGAGACCAAGAAGGATCGCTAGGTTGCGTCTCGCGTGCTAGGGAGGCGCCCATAGTTTTTTCCCCAAGCAATATTGGTCTCGGCTTTCTTCACCTCGAACAGTTTGCGAGCGTTCCACGGAAAAAATGCTAAGGTCTCGTTTTATTCCACAGATGCGAAACAAGAAGAAAAAATTGTGTGTTACTAAATTTTCCGCAGCTTTCATTCAACGAAAACATGATTTGGCAATTAGTCTCGCTTTGCAACCGGCTTCTTCTTGCTCAAGACGCCGAGCAACACACCTGCAATAGTAACCACGCCAAGGCCAACAGCTGCTTGGGGCATCTCCTCCACAAGTTTGAGGAAATCAAATCCTGGCTCCTTAGGCACGGACTTGCCCTCGTTCAAGATTTTAGCCTCCTCGGCAGTCATTTCATCGCCATCACTCTCTGGGCCTGGGCCTTCAAATCGAATAATCTCTGAGAATCGCTGAAGATGAGAGACTTCCCGCTTGCCCTTGTACTGATACATAATGCCTTTGTGAAAATACACCAACGTCGGATACTTGCTGATCTCGAAACGCTCCTTGAGAGCGGGTTCCTCCAAGCAATTCACTTTGGCAACATTGATTTGCCCAAGCATCTCTTTGGGGTTTTTAAAAAGCAACAAACAGTCAGTCAAGCTCAGGCTTGGTGTCCATTCGCAGGGGGCACATATGACACGCTAACGCACCTTTCCCGAACTGCTCCCAAGTAGGCTGGAGAGCCTTGCTGTGCGAGCACTTGTGGGAGTAAAACATCACAAACCTGTCTCAACGAAAGGCGTCAAAGCGCGAGCCGTGTGTCACTTCATCAGCTCCCGTGTCGAGCGCACAAAAGTCAAAACAACGTACCAGTCTCCAGTGGTCGCTCCTGTCGCCGCTTGGGTCTCATGCTCAAAGCTCTTTTCTGTGAGCTCGATGACCCTTCCCAGCGCGCTCTGCACGCCGCTAAGCGCCAAGGCCAAAGCCAGGGCAAGCGCGCTCCATCTTGCTGCCCAGGAGCGCATACCACCCATCTTCTTCCGCCTTTCCCAGCCTCAATTCGCAGTCTTCTTGCGCGTGAATTCGCCCCACGATACTAGTACGCGCACCCGCGGCCAGCGACACCAATAAAGCCAACTCGCGTTCGCTCGCAAAGGATGGCTTTGTCCTGAACACTTTTGACTATGAGCATTCTGAGCATGAGCTCCGCAAGATTCCGCAAGGTTGGATGGCGTACTCGTACAGTTACGCACATAGGATAGATACCCTTTGTCTAACACTGGCGGTGAATCCGCTCTTCGCTTTGACGACTTGAGCCAACGAAGAGTGTTTCTTTCGAGACACACGCAGAGAATTGAAGAAGCTGGGTTTTTCTTTAAAGGACGAAAGACAGAGTGCAATGCGAAGATGAAGATTTGAAGATGATGTGTCTACATGCTCATGGTTGGAGAAGCTGGAAATAGTCCTCTTGGTCTTTCTGAAATGTGGTAGACCAGGTGGAGGTTTCGCCTTCTGAAGTCACTTCAACGACACGCGCCCCGTGGTCGAAGGGCAAATCTGTTGCAGCTCCTTCCCAATGATGGGGGGGAGTGAAACCGCCGCAACGTCCGTAACCCAGAAAGATGCCTTCCCGGTACCCGATCCAGTCGCAATGGTGATCGTGGCCTACAAAAGTGGCAAGGACATTGCCTTGCTCCTTGAACGCTTCGAAGATTCCGCTGTTCAGTCGCGAGCAGCCAGCGATCCAATGCTTGTTCAAGAGGCGTACCAAGCCGGTGAATGGTTGAAAGTTGAATGGAAACGGCACCTTGCCAGCCTTGAGAGCGGCCGCAAAGAGACCATTTTTCCCAGCCAGTGGCACAAGCCCTTCGTATTCAGGCTGAAACGCTTCAAATGATTAGTGCTGACCTGTAATAACTAAACATTGGGAAACAAGAGTTGGACAGCACGCAAGAAAAAGGACTTACCAGTGGAATATGAAAGTACGCGAGCCCCACGGCCGATGGCGCAAGCTGCTCACTCTGAGAGAGTTTCTTGTAGCCCTCCACAGCTTCTGGAGAAAAGGTTGTGTAGCGAATCTTTTCGTCGGGAGAATTCGCTCCAGAGTCAAAGAGCCAGAGTCGCACCGTGGAGTCAGCATTTGGCTCTTCGGTGTGCCCGACCGTAAACGTGTGATCGAACCCGTTCGCTTTCGAAGAAACGCACAGCGGGAGCTGGAAAATTTTCAGCAGATCCTGCCTCGTCCATGGTGAGTGATCATCATCGTGATTTCCTGGACAGTATGTCCATGCCAAGTTCCGCTCGATGATAGGCTGGAGAACATCCATCATGACCTCGGTCAGCGAGTTTGCGTCCATGTCTTTGCACGGCCTTCCGTCCAAAATGTCACCAGTGAGAATCACAAAGTCCGGCTTCATCTTGTCTAGCACGTGCACCACGAGCTCCACATTCTTCTCCGGATGGTAGCCCTCAGCTTCGAAGTCGATCACTCTTCCGCGCGCCTCAAACGTTCGCACACCTCGCGGCCACTGGTGCAAATCTGTCAGCTGCACGATGCGAACGTTGCCGTCCCCGCGCACGTCGGGCACCGTCACGTGTCCCAGGTCCTCCATCGCTGCGCCTGAGATCCCAGCTTTCAAGCTGTGCACTCTTTCCGCGCGCTACTCGCACTCCGCCAACTTCTCCCTCTCAAACTCCCAAGGAGACTGAGACAGAGACAGAGACAGAGGAGACTCTCTCTGGAAAGCTTACAACAAGCTTACAAGCTTGCACTATCTTGCACTGCATTTCACATTCTTACACCCTCAGTTTAGTGCTGCTTTGGTTGTAGTATTGTTGTTGTTGTCTTTACAGAATTCTGAACAGTGAATTCTGAATTCTGACACTGTGAATTCTGAATTCTGAATTCTGAATTTCTCAAGTTGGCCGCACCCATTACTGCAACAACTGCAACAACTGCAACAACTGCAACAACTGCAACAACTGCAACAACTGCAACAACTGCAACCCAGCAACTCTGCGCGCACCCCGCGCATTGGGACAGTGGGACCGTGGGACACTGGGACGCTGTACACCGCAGAATCATGCGGTGGTTGAGGGGCGCGAGCTGGTCGCTGCGCGAGCGGCTGGGATCGCAAGTAGCCCAAGGAGCACAAGGAGCACAAGGAGCGCGTTGGGAAGCGGCGGACGCGGTGGACAAGCTCGCGGTGCTGGCGCACGTCCGCGTTCCAGTGGAGTCTGCGGAGAAGTGGCGTCAGGACCTGGAGCAGATGCTCGTGTTCGCGCAGCATGTGCAAGCAGCCGCTGTCGCTGGGAAAGACTTGTCGCCGGCGGAGGCTTCCGGGAGCGCGCCGCTGAGGAAGGACGCGGTGACGGAGGGCGGGAACGCTGCGGAGATCTGCGCCATGGCGCAGCGGACGATAGACGGGCATTTCGTGGTGAAGCGATCAGCCACGCCAGGGAGTGACGAGTGATACGCGGAGGCTGCTGCGAGCGGTGCCGGTGGTTGGGTGGTGGAGATAGTGCGCCAGGCGGCTGAGCCTGACGAGGGCGTCATGCTGGGCAGCCGCGAAAGCGCGATTGGTTTGTTTTGCTTGCCCCCGCTCCCTTTCAAGGATCTTCTCGGCGGTTGTATTGGAAGGGTGCGAATTCACGGAGGCTGGGCGGTCCAGTGGATAGACTCGCCCAGTCAGAAATGAGTTTGCGCGAGCCTTTTTCGAAAAATTACGAGTCAATTACAATATTTCACGTACTCAAAGTTTGAACAGCTTGGAAGTGTGCTATTTATCAAAGTTTCTATTCAAACTTCAAATTTACCAACAATACTGCTTCCATGAGGACGAGGTAAAACTTGATCAATCCAAGCCACCTTTTGACAACTAGCCTCGGGAATCCTGAAGAGAAAAATCCTGCTGCGGTGGTGGTGCATTCGCTCCTGCACGAGTGGAAGACGTGTGTGCAAGAGCTCCGAGCGCCTCAGGAAAGAACGAATTCCGTATTGCTGATCCCAAGAGATTGGTGGCCACTGCGGCAAATGTTCGAAAAAATTTGAACAGATTTCAGGCTGTATTTCTGTTCATGAAGAAGAGATCTAAAATAAAAAAAATAAGAATTTCAACGCATTCCTCAAGGCGTTTATCTAGTGAGTCGCCCACCTCGAGCGCAAACAAAGACAGAAGCCACCTCCGCAGAGACACTGCCACGTCTACCGGGGTTATACAAGTAGGAAGAACCCTCATTCTCCAAGAGTCAACAGGTACACACAAGTCAGGGGATTGGTTTCTCAGATGAGCGAGCATAAAGAGTCAAGCACTTGATAAATGAGGGCGTATTGCCCGACACCTTCTACGAGCCAAGGATGACGCTGCCTACGAATCGCCTCAATGGCCTCCTTAACAATTTCTATCAGCTGCGATTTGAACGATTCTTCGCTGCATTCCGCAAAAAGCCCCTGCTGAGCGAGGAGCAATAAGTGCTCCCAGCAGGACAATATGGCAACGAAAGTTCCCGACCGGCCGACTCCTCCACTGCAATTGATCATGGTCTGCCCAAAAGCAGAAGTGTCGCGAAACAGATAGACGTGCTTTACGACTGTAGCGATCGCTGTGACATCAAAAGGCATGCCATAGTTGGGCCAATCATCAAACTGGACGTGAGCGCATTCCACAACCCGATGGTTCGGCGCAGACACGCGAAGAAGCCTGTGCTCTGCGCTCCTCGCAAAAGGCCTTGGCCCATCAATTACCTCAACCTTGACCTGTCCAAATTGCCCGGCGCTGATATAGTCAGCGCACTCCGCCCCGAATGGAGCCAAATTCACTAAAAGTTGGATATTGTTTTCTATCGCGGTGTACCAGAACACTTCCCTGGTATCAGGCTCCTCCATCGGGCCCTGTGCCACCAAAAGCACACGACCTACAGGATTTACCACGGAGGCGTTGGAGTACCCCTTCGAGCAGCTCGCCAGCCATTGGTCGAACGGCAAAATATTGCTGAAGCGGTTTAGATCGAGATTGGCGTTTGCGACCTCGCACTTCTTGTCCCGCATCATGGTTTGATGGCTGCTGGTGCCCCACAGCGTCTCTCTGTACGGCGAGTCCGCGCCGAGTTTCTGGTACTCCTCCTCCATTTCATCCTTGCTTCGTTGCGCGCAGACCGCTTTGATAAGCCCTTTCAGCTTGGTCATCCACGGCTCTTCGCTCCCTCTGTCTGCCGTCCCTGCGCCTCCAGGAACGGGCCCTGCTTCTGCCGCACTCTCCATGCGCAATTACAAATTAGATCACACGCCTTACCGTCCCGGCATCGGCCGGCCCTCCGCACGCGCTCCACCCACCGCTCTTCTCCCTTCTCCGTTTCTCCGTTTCTACGTTTTTTCTACGTTTCTACGATTTTAGCTCACTTCTCCCTTTGCGCTTGCCGCACGTAAATTGTTTGTTTCTTCCAGGCAGCCCACCACACGCGACAACCCAGACAACACAGACAACCCACACCAAACAAACCTAAACTCTAAATTCTACGGATCTATCATTGAGCTCTCACGCCTCTCTGCTCTCTCTGCTCTCTCTCTCTCTCTCTGCTCTCATCTGCGAGCCAAATCGTCCGAGCGAGATTAGCGAGGTGCCCGCCACCTTAGGCAGTCATAAGAAACGGCTACCGCCCTATGAAGTGGATAGGGAAGGTTGTGTGTGGGGATGAGATGGGGCGTAGGGGATTAGAAGGGATGGGTAGAGAGTAGTGGGGATGTGGTAAGAAGTAGTGGGACGTGAATGGTGTACTAGTACAGGTAGTGTGTTTGGGGGTGTTGTAGGAATGTATTGCAGTGAGGGCAGTGCTAAACGAGCGACTCTCTCTATCTCTTTCTCTCTCTCTCCTCTCTAAGTTTATCTGCTACAAAAGCGGAAGGAAGGAGTGGAAGGAGGAAGAGGAGGAAGACAAAGAGAAGAAATGCCTATTGAAATTTACAAATTTACAAATACTTTCGTGGACCATGCACAAAAATGAAGAACAAGTACCGGAGATACCGGAGCACTCAGTACACGCATGCTTGTTTACCAAATTCCAAATTCAAGTTTTTACAATGTACATACACTACTGATTCAGTGATTCAGTGATTCAAAGTCAGTGAAAGTGCTTTCGCACGGAGATGCCATAGATTGCACAGACATAGACAGACCAACAACAACAGCAACAACAACAACTGGCCACAAGTTACGTCCCGCCCATGTGTGTGTTTCCGGGACGCGCTCTATCTCCGTGTCTCCCTCTCTGTTTCTCTGTTTCTCTGTTTCTCTGTTTCTCTGTTTCTCTCCGCCAACCAATGTTGCCTCTCGTATCCTGTCATAACCTCCCGTGACTCTCGTGACGCTCGTGCTCACAGCCCGTTTGCCGAGTAAAACGGAAGCCGCTCGACGTACGCGCGGTCGCTCGCAGGTCAAAGATGGTCAAAGTCCTCCTGCAGCAGCGAGAGAATAACTGGCGCTAGCCTTTACAACAATGGAAAGATGTGGTGTGTGGTGTCGCATTGGACGCGGGTGAGGCGCTCACCGTACACCGTACTGGTAATGCTGGCAGAGCACCACAACGATGTAAGTAAGTACTTATTTTGTCAACGAGGCCAAGCTTGACTCGGCAGCTTCGGGCCGCTCTGCACGCCGCTCCCATCCATCCCTGGTTAGTACCCAACTTCCCGTTCGCCGAGTAAGCAGTATTGAGTAAGTTACTGAGACAGCTCGTCGAGTGGGGTGCTATCGTACAGCTTCTTGCGAGACACCCCCCTTCAAGTTCCTTCCTCACCTTCCTCCCTCCTTTCCTTTTTTCCTTCTTTCCTCCCTCGCAGGCAACTCTAAGGCCCAGCGGCACGGACAATGGCAATTTTTGCGGTTAAGTGTAGTAGGCTGACATCTGTGAACACGCGAGCGAAAGCACAAGCTCCGAGATTGGTACTAGTACCAGTACAAAGCCGCCTGCGCTGGCCGCTAGCGTTTGGCATGGTTTGGAAAGCGATGTCGCAAGGAAGCCTGTAGCAGAAGATAGGATGAGAAGCAGGGCGAAAATGAAGACTACCCCCACAGAGGTAAGGGGCCAACACTGCAGCGTACGCTGCCCTCTAAAACACCTCTACTTTTGTGCGTCTGTGAAAAGTGAACAGTGAAGATCGTTCGGGAGGAGTGGCACACCTGGCTCGGAGTGGACGTGGCGTTTTTTCGTCCTTCCTTCTCTCCGCTATTAGTAGCAAGACGGGACGGGACGTTGGAGCTCGTTAGAGTTTGTCGAGAGAGGAGAAGGATTTTTTACTACTGACACAACTTGCTTTCTTTCTAACAAAAACAACTCTAATATCTGAACATCATACTTCTACCATGCTTGAATTTCTTCTGGGTATGATTAAAAGAGCGGCTCGCTCCTTTTCCAGCTGCAGGAAATCCTTTGGAAGCCTTTGCGGCAGGGAACTCCTTAGGGAGCTCCAACACATCCAAATAGTCATAGTGGATCCCGCCGCAATAGAGCACATTCAACGTCTTCTTCGGACTCTTACTATCAAAACATGAGATGCGCTTGAAGCCGCCCGAACAACGCTCCCATACGTGAATGCGGACATTAAAATGCTTGGAGCAGGCAGCGAGTTCAATACCGCCTCCCCACGCTGAGCTCCGCATGCGGTTTGCATAGCTCTCTACCGAGCAATTCGCATCCCATCGAACCCAATCTTTGACCTTGGTGTCAGCAATCTTTTCCCCCGCATTCCTCCGAACCCAGTCCGCCAACGTGCGCCGCAATTCATTTGTTGACCTAAGACCAGCACTGTGTCCCAAACCATGACGGAGTGAGTGATACAAGCAGGACCCATCCCCGGGTTGGTGCCGTACCCTTGCCTGATGCGACTTTATGCGAACATTACCCCCGTCCCCGCCAATATCTACAATGCCCCTTCGCTTTTGTGCATCAGGATGATTTTCTCTTGCCTTTTTGTAGTACGGGCACGAGTCTGTTGGGTGCTTGCCATCACATTTGTCGCATGTGGTAGACTTGGAGCTTGAAACCACCTCCTCTCGGGCCCTTTTCTTATTCTTCTCCTTTCTCTTCCCTTCGGATTCCAAGGCCTTGCTCGCAACCGGCTTGCTCTCTAGTGCTTCCTTTTCAGCCTTCGACGTTGAGCTATCTCCTTCTCTATACTTTTCAATAAAAAGCGACACTTGCTTATAGTTCAACTGAGCAATCAAGTTTTTCGGGTACCCCGACCGTTTCGCAATGCTTATGGCTGTTTTTCGTTCAAGAAAACGAGCAGAAGCGTCGCCAGACCACCCATACTTTTTCTCGATCAACGCTTCCAAAGCGTCGATTCTGCTCACGTATTTCTGAATAAATTCAACCACATACACATTCAAGTCATCTGTAGAATCAAACCTACCAGCGTAAGCCTCCCGCAGGCGGCGGGTACAACGCTTCAGCTTCTTCATGTCTTCCCGGCAGACAACGTTCTTTTCTGAGAACTTTGCCTTTTTGTTGGACTTGTCTGCTGCGGAAGAGTCCTCCACTTTACGTTTTTTCACAGGCTCAGTGCAAAGGGCTGCATCGCTTTGTTTGAGCACTGTGTCAGTAGTTTCTTGAGACTGACTTGGCTCTGGTCCAGACGCTTTTGCGCTTTCCTTCTTGTCTGAAAACTGTTGCTCTGCACACTCCTTCGGCTCACTTGCCTTTGCTAGAGCACACGCAGCTTCAGACTGGGTGCTTTCCGATTCTTTCGGGTTCTCTTCGCAGGAAGAAGAACCAGTTTCCTCTGATTCCCCACGTTTAGCTGCATCTGCTGGCAAGACTGGCTCTTCTGCAGAGCAGCTCGCAACTTTTTCCTGAGCAACGCCAATGTCCTTGCCAAGTAAGGTCTCCTGAGCTTCCGTCTTGGTCTTGGTCTTTTCGTGCTTTGTTGGGGCAAAAGCGTCCGCAATTCCATCAACTGATGTCATTTCGTCAGTCTCTGACCCGGAAGACTGCGAGGAACCCGACGAAGCGTTCACCAGAGACTTGGTAACGCAACTTTTGCAGCGCCTCGCGCTCTTCTTCTTCAGCTGCGAATTTGAGAACGCCGTTTTTTCCAGCTCATCGGCGCACTGCGCGCACACTAGAAGCGACATTTTTCCCCGCGGTCCTCTCACAAATACTCTCTTTGTTTTTGCTTGCACGCTTTCTCTCTTCCTCTCTATGGTACCGTGGGCGCACTCTTCCGCAAGTCTGTCAAATGAGAGGTACGACAGACTCGCCGCGTGTGTAGCCGTGCGCGTATGTCACGGGGTCCGCGGTCGAGCTTAGGTGGGAGGAGTAGTACTCGAGTACCGGTCGGTAGTCGTGGTTGTTCGTGTGACTTGTTGATTGACTTGGTGTACTTAGTGAGTGAAAGAGAATGTGAGGAATGAAACGAGTGGAATTGGGTCACCGGCGCGCCCGTCGGGACCTGCTTTTTAAGAGCTATGTGTTTATGATGATAGTGCTAGTCGGTCTGGAGGTGGGATGCATCTCGGTCAAGTGGGTGGAGGTAATTTTCGGCTATTGAATACAGTAGTGCCACGTATTCATCGAGAAAGAATGGTTGGTGGCGATTGCACGTGAGGAGGAAAAACGCCAGGCATGAGGCATAGGAGCGAATATCGTTTATACTGGGAGTTACAGTCTCACCGGTAACAAATACAAGAGTTTCCAACGTCTAATTGAGTACTATATATTTCTAGAGATGGCTACAGTCCAGTGGTACTCTATTGTATGGGTTATTAGGTAGGTAAAGTGTACTGTGTACTGTGAGACAAAGGCTTGGTTCTCATATGACTTGAGGCCTACCGAGTACCAGGTCCAACAGCTGGCGGCGAGGCAACTTCTTTATCTTCAGAAGAGACTTTGCAGTTGCCTGCACCAAACGAGTAGCAGCTCAAATGAGCAGCAATCGCCCTTCGCCCATTAAAAGGCACAAGCGACTCAGAGCCGGCTCGCTCACTTCAACAACCCCAACCCAAGAACCCAAGAACCCGAGAACCCCAAAATATCCAGGAACCGACTTCGTAGCTGGCTAGCTTCAACCCCACCATGCTACGTTGGTCCTAGTGATCCTACTGCGAATCTTTGACAGAGAATTCTGAATTCTGAATCTTTGCATCGAACGTCCCCTGCGAGGACAGTCTTCTCCTCAAACATACATACACACACAAAGTCAAAGTTAGCAGTCTCGTAAAGGCATACGCTAGAGGGTTACGCGCTGGTTTTGGTTTTGGTTTTGGTTTTGGTGTGTTGGTGTGATGGCGCAGTTTCGAGCGCGGCGGGATCCCCTCGCGGACCCGAGCCTGGGCCTAGTGTGCGCGGATGGGAGCATACTGGAGACGAGTGGGAAGACCAGCGGACCACTGCGTGTGGCGGGTACGCGCGGACAGGTTCTGGAGGTGACGTTCGTGCGCGAGGACGTGGCGCGCGTGGTGCACGTTTGGGAACAGGGAGCGCGCAGCAGTCCCAGCCGCACTTGGACGGTCGCGGACGCAGAGGAAATGCCGCCGGGGACAGCGGGATGGGACCGAGCGGATACTTTGGCCAGGCTGCGCGAGGTGCCGGAAGTGGACGTGGTCGTCCGCCAGGGAGATATGGGTCAAAGGTACCAAGTGGGGACTAGCAAGTTGAGTGCTCGGTTGGGGGGCAGCAGCAGCGAAGCGACGCCGTTCAGGATCGAGTGGTTCGCCGGGGACGAAGGCGCCGCGGACGCTGCGGAGAGTTTTGCGAGTGATGCACTGATCGGTGCGTATGCATACGAGGAAGGCGGCGGGGCCGTGCATCGCATGCAGAGGCGACCCAAGGAAGAGAGCTACTACGGCTTGGGCGAGGTCAGCGGCTCTCTGAACCGCGCGGGGCGTCGTTTCAAGATGGCTTGCCAGGATGCCATGGGGTACGACGCTGAGCGCTCGGATCCGCTGTATAAACACTTTCCATTTTACATTACCTACAACTCCAAGCACAAGCTAGCATACGGGATCCTTTACGACCAGCTTTGCGGCGGGTCAGTCGATCTTGGCATGGAAATCTCGGCGTTTCGAGGGTCCTTCAGAACGTACACAGCGGACTCCGGGTTTATTGACTACTACCTTATACTTGGCCCTACGATTCCCGAGGTTGTCGAAAAGCTCGGGAGACTTATCGGCCGTCCGGCCGTCCCACCCGGTTGGGCTCTTGGGTACGTGGCGTCAACAATGACTTATGCCGATGCTCCAAACGCCCAAGATCGGCTCGAGGCCTTCCCCAAACTGTTGCAAGAGCACTCCATGCACTGTGACGGGTTTTATTTGAGCTCCGGGTATAGCATGGACAACGATGGGAACCGCAACGTGTTTACGTGGAATCGCGACCGCGTGCCGAGCCCTGAAAAGATGCTGGCCACTTTTCACGAGCACAACCTTCGAGTCATCGCCAACGTGAAACCTTGGCTCTTGAAAGCTCACCCCAAATACGAGGAGATGAAAAGGTTGGGCGGTTTCTTTCACGAAAGCTCGGGCGATCACGAGGACGTGGTAGGCTGGTTTTGGAAGGGTGGACCAGGAACCTTTGCTCCAGGCTCTTACTTGGATTTTACAAATCCAGCCACGTTCGAGTGGTGGAAATCTCAGCTCGTGGAAAACCTCCTTGTACAGGGAGTAGACGCCGTGTGGAACGACAATAACGAATTCGAAATCGACGATTCCAGTGCCCTTTGCTATTTTGGAGACAAACCAATTGGTCTGTTGGGTCGGTCTTTACAGACACTGCTGATGGCCAAGTCTTCTTATGAGGCACTACTGAAGGCACGACCGGACCGCCGTCCACTCGTCGTGTCCCGGTCCGGCTGCATGGGCGTCCAGCGTTTCGCTGCCCAAACTTGGTCTGGAGACAATACCACTTCATTCCACACATTAAAGTGGAACATCCCGATGAGCCTTGGTCTAGGTCTTTGTGGGTGGGTCGGCAACGGGGCAGACATTGGCGGCTTCACTGGGGACGCGGTGACACCGGAGCTTTTTGTGCGGTGGATCCAGTTGGGAATTTTCATGCCTCGATTCAGCATCCACAGCTCAAGTTGGAAGCGGTCTGCTCGAAAAAGTTCTACCGAGGCGGAGGAAGAAGAAGATGATGACGAGGACGCGTACAATCTGGATTGCACAAACGAGCCTTGGATGTTTCCCGACCGCGAAGACCTGGTGCGGTCTTTGCTGAAAGTTCGTCTGATGTTCCGGCCTCTTCTGCTCTCCCTTCATTTGGAAGCACGAATCAGCAGCTTCCCTGTCGTACGTTTTTTTTTTCTTTTTTCTTTTTGTGTTGCTGATCTACTTGGCTCTTTACCTTGGGAACAGATTTGTGACAACTAACTTCCTGTGACCGGCTGCATGCTAAAAGATGCGCCCTCTGGTTTTCCACTTTGCGGACGATATAAATCCACGCTCCCGCGAGGAGTCCTTCGAATTCTCTCTTGGCCAAGACTTGCTCGTGGCCGCCGTTCTCGAGGCTGACCAGATCGAGCGGCAAGTATACTTTCCTGGAAACAATGGCGAAGCGGTGCAGATGTGGTGCGACCTTGAGACTGGGGCGTGGTACGAGGGTGGGACAGAGGCAACCGTATCTGCTCAGATTGACGGAAGACGATACGGATCGCCCCTCTTTCTGCGGAACAACTCTGGAATTGTGTTGCTAGGCGACGACTTGCAACCCACGAGCAGGCAAGTCATCCTCGCGAGCCGACCAAGTAGCTCGTCGGAAGTCAGTGTGGTCTGGTTTGAGGACCCGACCCCTGGCCAGGAAGGTCGGCTTGAGACACCCGAAGACATGGTCACTGTCCAGCTTGACGCAGTTGCGAATGAGACGGAGGTGCGCATCACGCACTTTGACGCCGTACTGCACAACCATGCCATCCCATTCAAGCAAATTCTAGTCAGGCTCTGTCCTGGAGATTCTCGAAAAGTCGTGATCGACGAAGGCGTTGTCAAACTTAAGGACGTACTCGTCTTGGTCAAGTAGAGATCGACTGTGATCAGCGTGACCTGTTTCGCTGAGGGAAGATGAAGTGGAATACTAATGAACAGATGTGTAACATACTTACAGAGGCCGTAACCGCGCAATGCCTGAGGCATGCATTTCATTCATGTTTTGTAAACAAATAGAACGCACACACACACACACATTTTCAGTCCCTCTTTCGACTCGACGGGACACCTGCGTCAAACAAGAAAGAGTAGATCCAGTGCCAAATTACGCCTGCCACGAGGCCGACCGCCGCGCCAACTACGACCTGATCGGTGGAATGGTACTCCAAGTACACCCTCGAAAAGCAGACAAACGCCGCCAGTATTGCAAAGAACGCGGGTAGCGCCCAGCCGTACGGCATGCGAGGCGCCGACCCCCTTGCAGCATACATCGTCAAGAACGCCGCCGTGAAGAGCACAAACTGGCTATGGTTGCTCGGCATGCCATACAGCCCAAAGTGCACCAAATGCGCTTTGCCCTGTGGCCTGGGCATCTTGAGAACGTGCTTTAGCACCACGTTGGCGGCCACGTTGCCCAGCTGTCCCACGAAGACAAACACCAGCCGCGCGGGAAATCTGTGAGCCACCAGCAGCGTCACATACGAAACCACCATGAAGATCGGCGCCAGCGTGCACGCAGCTAGCGCAAGCCCCACCACATCGCCTTTCGCGTGATGCACCAGCGTCAGCGTGAACGGCACCAGCTCCTCCATCCTCTCCTGCCTAGTTCCTGCTTTCCTTCCTCTCTCGACCCCTTCTCCGATACTGCGCTCCACTACGCTGCGGCATCAAACCGGAAGTTTACTTTTCACTGGAACCTCAGTGTACGTACGCCGAGGGGTGCGCGGACATGCACATGCATATGCACAGTTCCCCACACCTGCCTTCCCACAGTAGCAGCTACTCTAGTCTAGCTACTAGTAGATCTGGCTAGGCTAGAGCTACTCTAGAGAGAACCGTTTAGGTTAGGTTACTCACTGTCAGTCTCAGGCTGTCCTCCCTTCCAAACAAACAAACAAAAAGTTAAAAAGTTGCTCCTTTTTGTTGTTCCCACAAAGAGCTGTTCGTTCTGTTCCTCCAGTTCTCGCGTAGTGCCGTAGTGCACTACCCTCATCGGTAGACGTTGTGTTAACCCCCGAGGAAGTGCCTGTCGTTTGATACTGTAAACAATAGAACTTTGGTTGAGAGGGAACAAACCGTTCCCCTCTCACAGCATCTCACAGCGCGATGTTCGCACGGTCGCGGACACTGTGGCACTGAGAGCGCCCCCAGAATGCTGGACTCCGGGGCGCCGCCGTCCTCGCGCGGGCCCTCTCAGGAACCGGCGGAAGAGCCTGCTCAAGAACCGGCCCAAGAACCCGGCGGCACGCGGCGTCGGCTGCAGTGGGTTCCCGGCGCCGGGTCCGCGCAGCAGCGCGAGCTGTTCTCGCGCGCGAACTGCCTTACCGCGCCGGTAGCGCTTTCACTAGCCCTGGCGGCGCTCATGTCCGCGGCGCTGGGCATGCGCGCGGAAGGGTCCGCGCCACTGTTCTGCGGGTGCTGGGACGCGCTGGACGCAAGAGCTCGGTGGGTCGCGGCGCTGCGCACGGCGGCGCTCGCCTTGGCGGCGGTGACGGTGCTGGCGGCGGCGTTCGCGGCGGCGTACGCGCTGAGGATGCGCGCGGCGCTGTGCGCGGGAGCAGCGGGGGTCCTCGCGGCGGCCGTCGGTGGTCCGGGGTTCTTGACCTCGGCGGCGTTGCTGAAACGCGCGGGAGCCAACGCGGACGTGGTGTCGCTGGCGTTGCTGTGGTGGAATGTGGCTGCTGTGCTCGCGCTGTGCGCGGTGTTTAGAGCCGAGCTTCACCTGGACGATGAGTGCGGCGTGAACGCTGGCAGTGGTAATGGGGATACTGTTGTGAACGACAGCATCAACGACATCAACAACAACAACAACAATAGTAACAATAGCAACAACCGCGCAGCGAGGCGAGTGTGGTGGACGGGCTCGCGCGGGCGGCGGCTAGGCAACGCGGGGGTGGTGGCCGCGGGCGCCGGGCTGGCGTGGCCGCTGGTTGCAATGCCAGAAGCAGCGTTCTGGCTTTTTGCGGCGATGGCAGCGGTCTGGGACGCGTGGGCGGTCCTAGCGCCTGGCGGGCCGCTGGGGTACATCATGAGGCTCGAGCAGGAGCGCCGATGGATGGGGAACGCGCTGGAGCTTCCGGGCGGCATGGTGTACCTGGGGCAGCTTTATTCGCTCGGGCTCATGGACCTCGTGTTCTATGCAGTCGTCGTTGGCAGGGCGGCGATGGTGGGTTGGTGCTGCGCCTTGAGCTGCTTTGTGACCATATTGACCGGAGTGTATGTGACGGTCCTTGTCACGCCCGAAAACGCAACTATTCCGGCCCTTCCGATCACAATGGCAATGGGTGTCTTGGTGTACTTTGGGACCAAGTTCTCATTACAATCTTTCGTAGCGGACATGGCGTTCAATTTTGTGTCCATATGATGAGAATTGTCATCTTTCATGCAAATGTTTGTAACCTGTACGGCGTATCGCGTGCAACAAATTTGTGTAACTCGCGTGGAAAAAAGGAAAGAGGGAATAGCAATGCGAAAGGCAATTATTACAGTGATCAACAACATGCTCCCTGTTTGTAAAATCTTAAAAAACAGTGGACAGATCAGATTGAACGAAAGAAATCTATTTGAAGCTCGACTGTTTAATTTTGCCGGGTTGCTGAATGAATATTCCAACCCAACCTCCCTTTCTTTCTCGCAGATGATTTTGAGAAGCAAAGCGAGCAATAAGAGATTCACAAATGTCGCGCCATATGTACTTACAAAGGGCCGGCTCACTGGTTCCTCAGGTGATGGCAAGATGAAAATGTTGCATACATGATGATGATGTCTCCTTCTACTCCGTGAGCACACGGCGCTTCTTAGCCGTGTTGGTATAAGTATGTCTGATCCACTCTGTCTCTGCATTGCTGTCATCCACCGTGCCCAGGCGAATCTGGTAGAGCTGCATCTCAAAACGAGGCCCCACTTCGCTTAGCTCGACGTCTTCCTTTCTCGTCGTGTTTTGCTCTCCTTTCTCTTTCTTGAAAACATGGTGACGGAAAGAGATAAAGTCGTTGTCGTTGGCAAACGTCATCACGCGCTTTGTGTCTGGCTTTGGAACAGGGAAGAGGTATCGCAAGATATTTTTCACGCGCTCTCCGAGTGGGGAGCTGAAGTTGTTGAACACCAAGTGTGGATACGCTTCTGACATGGTTCCAACGTTCTCGATGTCGTGGCGCATGACAGCATTTGACAACGAGAAGGTGGCTGTTGGCCCGTACGGCAGATGGCACACTTGCATCGAGTCCGGCTCACCGCGATGCTCGTGCAGGATCACAATATCTGTGAAATCATTATTCCTGCACGCATCCACAAGCTCGGACAACTTATAATTACCGCGATTCACTCTCTGCGCGTTAGGAAACATCAGTTTCACCTCCTTGGCGAACATTTTCAGCCGCGAAGACGGATCCGAGCTCGTTGTCACGCACACTTTGGGGTCCCGCACTCCAGCATTTGCGTACTCGTCGTCGATGTGCGTTTTCTGCTTGAGCGTAAACTCATCCTCCTTGTCCAGCTTGTCCTTCAGCTCCCTGGACTCTGCCCTCAGCTCTGTGGGAATCGGCTTGCCCGCCTCGAGCGCAGCCTTAATCTTGCGCTTCTTCTCATACTCCTCCTTCTCGCGCCCTTCCAGCTGCTTCCGGTACAAGTACTCCTTGCGCAACCGCACGTGCCTGCGCATCGACATTTTTCTATCTTGCTTCTACCCCTCGCAGTATTAGTGCGACTATGACCTACACGTCTGCGCAGACACGTGTGTGTGTCTTTGTATGTGTATATTTGTATGTGTGTGTGTGCGCGGACACGTCGGTTACTTCGGTTACTTGCCCCTCTGTCTTTTCTCTCTCTCTCTCTCTTTTTCTCTCTCTCTTTGCCACACTTGCACTTGACTGGTTTTGCCATGCTTACTGCCGATAGTACTCCTCTGCTACTGTGTAGCTGAATCGATAACAGCTGCTACTGGTGACGTCAGGATGGCGTCAGATCAGCGAAACGTAATTGACGTCACAGCTTTGACTCCCCATTACAGTTATTAGTGAATATATTTCAATAGACTCGCATGCAGAACCCTAATTCATTATACGCCCTATTTAGTCGAATACATAGCACAGGGAAGAGATACACGTGCTAATGGTTCACACCGCACTGCACTAGCCCCGAACACTACCGAGTATTCTTAATATCCGCTAGTGCGTTGTGTCCCAAGCGAAACGAAATGAAACACAAGTTATCACAAGTTGATGAAACAGATGAAACGAAACAAACGAAACAAACGAAACAAACGAAACGCACTCTCCTACTACTTAACTTTACCCCTTCTTTCTACCAGCGCGTACACGGCGACATACGCGCCGTGGCGAAAGTTCCCCTCCCTCCCTCCATTCCTTCCTCCCACTGCTGTGCAATAAGAAGGGAACGCTTAGAAGAGAGGAAGAGGAAGAGGAGGATTCAGAGTAAAGATGTGGGCCAAGGTGGCTGTGGTGTGGGCAGCTGTGGGGCTGGGGAACCTCGCGTACGTCGCGTACGGTCGCGAGAGGTTCAATTACCCCAACTTTCAGAACCGTCCGCGGCTGAATTTGAACGGGGACGCTTTGAGCGACATAGGGGAGCTGGTGCTGACCAAGCCGCAGAAGAATCAGGCCGGCGCAGTGTGGTTCGACAGCGCAGTGGAGGTGGAAGGCGGGTTCATCTCGACGTTTTCGTTCTCGATCAAAGATGTGGAGAATGAAGGTGGCGAGGGTTTTGCGTTCGTGCTGCAAAGCGCAGGGCCGTACTCGATAGGCGGAGCAGGCAGCGGAATCGGGTACGACGGACTGGGGTCCGGGCTGGCGATCGAGTTTGACGCAGTGTCGAATTCGGACCTATCAGACCCGCCCAAACCGCACGTGTCGCTCCATAGCGGGCTCTCCGGGGCGCAGCTCACCAGCAAAGAGTCGACGGGAGACCAGTGGTACGCCGTTGTGCCCGATTTGGTTACCTACGATGAGAATCTCGATCACGCGATTTTCGAGATCAGGCACATCACCGTAGAGTACAGGGAGGACGGCAAACTTTTTGTCAAAGAGTCGCATACGAACAAGGACAAGAAGTTCGTGGTCAAGGACCTGATTTATGGCGCAGATGTCGGCCCAATCACAGGGAAATATCACGTTGGGTTTACGGCAACTACCGGAGAGTCGTTCGCGAGGTATGCTATTCACAGTTGGTCTTTCAAGTCCACGTCCGGGAGCGACGAAGGAGGGGAGCACCACAGATGCTCAGACGGGTTTAATGGCCCCTCGTGCTCCCTCACTAATGAAGCCGCTGAGCAAGAGTGTCCTCGCCTAGCGTCATGCAATGTCTGCGTGGAGGACGTGTACAATTGCGCTTGGTGCGCCTCATCTGACGGGGGCAAATGTGTTGTTGGAGTCGCAGAGAACCTCAAGCAATGTGCATCGTTCTCGCTGGAACCATTGTCTTGCTCTGCCGGCCTCTCGCGCATCTGGCTCTATCTCCTCGGGTTGTCGTTTGTGATCGTTTTTGCTTTCGGATACATACTCTATCGCCTTTTGCCTGTGCGACAAAGCTTTAGAGCAATCTCTCTTCTCGTCGCATTTGTTGGGGGTGCACTCTCAGGCATGTTAATCTCTTTCGTCATCTCTGCATCACTTGTGGAGATTTCCGAGACATCGTTCTTCGGCATCTCGTACGGAATATTTTTCCTCATCCAATTCGTTCTCATCGGAGCACACATCGTTAAACACGAGGTGCCGAACCGCGGCTTTCTGGATAGCCACGTCGTCCTCTTGCTGTTCTGTGACCTTGGTGCCCTTTTGTCCGCGATTGCGTGTTTAATCCTTGACCGTCGTCTCATTCATTGGTTGCCTGAAGGTCCAAAGATCATGTTTTACACGATTCTTGGTGCATCGCTAAACTTTTGCCTCGTGTTCTCCCTCGCGGAAATGTGGGGCGAAATATACACCAGGTGCACCGGGGACACGCAGACTTTTGGCGGCACCATTGCCTCGAGTCTCGAGAGGGATAAGGAGGTGCGCAGATCGACAATCATGGCCTCTCAAGCCCGGGTTGCTCTGCTCGCCGCCGCCTCCGTTCTATCAGGAATGTTCTTTGGCTTCATGTTTGGAACCTTGCGAATTGAAGAGGAGAGTATGTACAGGGTTGCATTGGCTTTGCAGCAAGAAGCTGCTTATACCTACCCTGTAGGAGCAGTGCTTGGTGGCATTTCGGCCATGTTGTATCAGATGATTCAACTTCCCCTGGCTTCTGATGAGCAGATTGACAGGATTCTGCACGGTGGGGATGATCTGTAAGCAACAGAGGAGGGGAAAAAAATCCAGTCCCAGAGGGCAAAAGACGGGGGGAAAGGAGAAGAGAAGAAAAGAGAAAGGCTTTTCCAATAGTATCGGAAAACGTTTGTAGTACAGCTGCGAGGTTTTAAATTTTATCACTTTCAAACTCAGATTCCACTGGCTACTAGCAAAGTTTTTGTTCACAGTCCACACCGAGTCTGGAAGCGTTCTAGAAAACATATGGTCTGATGACATCTTGTGGGTATCTCGAACTTTTCCAATCAGGAAGTGAAGTTTGCGTTCATGAGCAAGTTTGGAAATTTTTGAGCGACAAGGACAAACTCTTCTCGGTCGATTGTTTGACTTCCGTCATTGTCGCACTGCCGCAATATTGTATCCACCTTCTTAGTTACCATTGAACGATCCGAGACGAGATGAATCGCTTTGACTATTTCAGTCAACTCGTCACGGCTCAACGACCCACTGCCGTCTTCGTCAAACATTAAGAAGCAAAAGTTGCAGCGCATTTCAAGAGGAGCCTGCACGAAGTTGGACAGACCAAGGAGGAGCTCACGCATATCTACTCTACCCGTATTCTCATAGTCCAGAACCTTGAATAGCTTCTTATATTCCCCGACAGGCTCAACCAACAGAATATCGCACATTGATGAGAAGTCTACCGGGCTGAATTTCGCACCCTGAGCCCTGTCCAACAGTCTGTACACATATTTGCAAAGTCAGTTAGTCATGAAAAGTCCAACTTTTTTCTCTTCGGGGAGAGACACACACGTACCTGAACTTCTCGAAAGCTCGCTGAAGATAAGGCAATTTCACCTCGTTCTCCGTGGCGAAGACTTTCATCAACGCCATCTTCTCCTTCTTGTTTCCTGCGTCGGCCTCCCGCTTTGCTGCCATCTCTTTGGCGTCAAGGCCAAGATTCATGTTCCCGCCCTTCGCTTCCAGAACGCGAGCAGGGCTAAATGATGATGACGAAGGGTCCGGATGCAATAGCATGGCTGCGTACTCGTTGAAGGATACCTGTCCGTCTCCATCCCCGTCGACCATCCGAACCATTTCGTCTATCTCTTCGTCGCTGCAAAAAAAATAATGTTGTGGTGAATTAGCGTCCCAATTCTTGCGAGCCTGACCCACAACATGCCTTACAATCAACTTACGTTACTAGCTCGCCCATGCAAATCAAGAGATGTTTTAGTTCGCTCGCTCCGATGAATCCATTCTTGTTCAGATCTATGTATTGAAACGACTGCTCGATTTCCGCATCTGAAGAGGAGTGGGGCAGGAAGGATTCATAAATTAGAACCAACATAGGTACATTGCCGGTCGGGTTTAGCATCAACGCGCAAATACTTTAGTCACCGATAAACTCGCAACTTACCTGTAAATTCATCGCTTAGGCGAGTGACCTGTGGCTCCTTCGCTTTCTTCTCTTCAACCTCCGTTTTCGGCCGGTTTTCTCTCTCCGAATCATCGAATGAATCCATCTCGGGCTGTAGTAGAGGGTAAGCTACCTTTGGTGGGCCCTGAAAGTCCAGATGCAGGTGGATCTCGCCACACTTGCTGACACGACCCCAATTGTCTTTGTTTTTCAGGGTCACCCAGGTGTCAATAACGCCTTTCTTGAAGACTGGAAGAAGTGAGAAAGACGCTTTACCGATAAGATCGTTCGATCCAAAGGTGTCCTCATCGAAGACCTCCATTGTCAATTCATAGTGGTCCACCAGGGACAGAACGTGTGTTTCATCCCACCTCGGGTTTGTTCCACCGTCTTTATCGGTCTTCGTGCGAATTTTTAGTTCGGAAATGTCAGTTTCCGTTCTTGACGTGTACACGATGAAGGGGTCCTGCTTTCCAAGCGTGTCTTTGTCCACAAGATGCCGTCCTTCGAGAGTAGTGAGCGTGAGACGTCCAGCTGGAAAAAACTCAAATCTGAGGAGGATTTCGCCGGACAGCCTGTCGAGAGCTTTGCCTTGAAATATCTCGTACCACTCTTCGTGAACGCGTCCCATGCCTTCGGCTTCAAACTGTTCGACATTTTCTGCGTCCGTAACAAAGTCCAACACATCAAAAACTCGCGCTCCGATGAGGTCGTCTGACCCTATATCTTCGTCGAAACATGAAAATCGAAGAGACTCTGTCCAGCCCCGAGCGTCTACAAGGAGAAGTACTTGCTCATCGCCAAATGAACAGTCTGTTCCACCGTTCTTTATCGTTTTCGTTCGCTTGGGATTCTGAGTACCAAGCTCAAATTTACAATACGGATCCTGTTTTCCGAGCATCTCCATATTTTTCATCTTGCGTCCTTCCTTGCATGTGACCAGCAGATATCCACTCTTGGCCGGGCGAAAACGCATCTTTAAAGTGATCTCACCCGCGGGAGTCCTCGGCGCGGTTTTCTTCTTTTGATAAAAAAGCCTGTACGTCTGCTCCCGGGAGAAGTTGATCAGTAGCGGAAGCACGGAAACATCGACCTCTCCCAGCACCGCGTCCGACAAAATATTGCTGTTCATCACGGTAATGTTCAGTTTGATGTCATTTTCTGCGACGAATGCCTCTGGATCCACCATGTCCAGCACAAACCTCTCCTCGAACCTAACATTTTTGTTCTGGTTCTTGTGCACCCTGCCTTTGTAAGTCGGTGCTTTCTTGTGCACGCCAAGCGTGGCTTTGAGGTACGGGTCAATCTTTGTCGAGCTAATAGCCGCTCCTGCATCGTGCTTTGTCAACGAAGTGCATTCCACCACCTCAATAATAAACCTTCCCGGTATAAGTTTCGGAATGGCCGCTGGCGCGTTTCGAAACACGTTTCCGTCCTCATCTGGTGGGCGGTCTTCGTCTGCTAAAACACCCTCATCTTGCGGCTCTGGCGGAGGTGGCGGAAACTTTGCGGCATCGTCCTCCTTCACTTCTTCGAGCGGCGGAGGAGAGGATGGAGGAGGAGGCATCATTCTCGACTCCACGGGGCTCTTCATCTCTCCGCCTGCAGGAGGCGGGGACGCGGGGGGCGGCGGCCTGCCGATGCCCGCTCTTATTGCATCGCCTCCCGGCGGCGGCGGTCGCGGCACATTCTTGCGCGCCTCCGGAGGCGCAGGAGCTCCAGACGGAGGGGGCGGTCGTCCTGCAGGCGCTGGTGGTCTTCCTGCAGGCGCTGGCGGTCTTCCTGCAGGTGCCGGCGGTCTTCCAGCAGGAGCTGGTGGTCTTCCTGCAGGCGCGGGTGGCCGTCCTGCCGGAACCGGAGGTCTTCCAGCCGGAACCGGAGGCCTTCCAGCAGGAACTGGAGGTCTTCCTGCAGGAATCGGAGGTCTCCCTGCAGGAACTGGAGGTCTCCCAGCAGGAACTGGAGGTCTCCCAGCAGGAACTGGTGGTCCACCAGCAGGAACTGGTGGTCTTCCCGCTGGAACTGGAGGTCTCCCCGCTGGAACAGGTGGTCTTCCAGCTGGGACCGGCGGGCTCCCAGCAGGCACTGGCGGTGCCCCCGCAGGCCTTGGCGGCAATCCCGCAGGTCTTGGTGGTGATCCCGCCGGCGGTGGGCTTCCTGCAGGTCTTGGCGGCAACCCCACGGGCGGAGGGCTCCCTGCAGGTCTTGGCGGCAATCCCGCAGGCGGTGGGCTCCCCGCAGGTCTTGGCGGCAACCCCGCAGGCGGCGGGCTCCCTGCAGGTCTTGGCGGCATGCCAGCCGGTCTTGGTGGCAGTCCAGTGGGAGAGCCAACCTTGGGTTGGGCAGCAGTAGAGATAGCACCTGGCCCTGGAGGAGGGCCGCGTGGTGGCGCGAAATTCATTCCGGCTTTAGCACCGGGCTGAGCGGCTTCTACTTTCTTGGGGGGCGGCATGCCGGGCGGAGGTTTGCCCGGCGGGGGGCTGGTCGCGCCGCCTGGTGGTCCTGTTTAGTTCATCGATTTGCGATGAAAAAGAAATTCCACAAACGGGTCGACAAAACGCCATCAGTTGAAGTTGGCCACGGATCCGCCGCGGGTTGGGCCGTCGTACGCAGACCAAGTCAGTGGGGAGTCTCGTCTCTCGCTGCACTTTTTCGAATGGCAAAGAAAACTTACCTCTGGGCGGTGGACTCCGCGGACCACCGGCCGCCGGCGGCGCTGCTCTGGGAACATCTGCTCGCGGCGGCGCGCCTCGTGGCGGTGGCCCTCTCGGCCGTGGCGGCGCGCGGTCCATCCCAGCGCCTTTTGCCTCGCCTAAACCTCAGATTATTAATTAAAAGCAAGCTTCCAACACTGCCGATGTGACACTGCCAGCAGCACCTTTGCAATCAAAAACTTGCGCCTGCCTACCCGCGATGGAAAACCTGACTCTTCTCTCCTATCTGTTGTCTGTTGTCTGTTGTTTGCTTCTCTGCCGCTGAGAACAAAACAAAGCTTTCCTTCACCGGTGGCTCAGAAACGCCTCAATGAATTCGAAACACCTTGCAATAAACACGGGAGTGAGTAAATGTGAGTGAGTAAATGTGAGTGAGTGAGTAAATGTGATTGAGTGAGCATGAGCTGCTAGAGCGGACCAGACTGCGCGCGAAGAAGGAAAGTGCGACTTGTTCTTTCAACCCGAACCTGGAAATCGTTGCTCCGGAGGGAGATCTATCTAATCTAATCCAAATCTAATCTGGAGATGCCAAACAAAGTAAAGTCTGCTTGCGATGCCGACGTACAGGAAGTGTACTCGGGGACTTCGGTGCGTGCGCGCGCGCACCCTCAGGCTCCTATTGGTTGATCTAACAATCCCACTAGCGTGGAGAGGAGCCCAGCAGCAGCAGTGGAGGATGTGAAGAAAAGGAAAAAACATTATTGGAATTTTGGAAAGACAACAAGCTGGGCTGTGAGGGGCGAGCCGACCGTTAGCGAAGGGTTCCGCACGTCAAGTGAGAGGGGCGGAAAGAGAAGCTGCTGTCACAGTAAGCGAGGATAATGAGTTCCGCAAGGTCCGTCGCCGAGGAACAGCACTTTGTTCGCTGAACGGACCTTTCGCCATTTTTTCGCATTTCTCTACCAAGCGAGTAATTCCTTCTTCCTTCCACCTATCTCTTCCATCCACCCACGCAAGTTCATTCACTTTGTAAACCATGTCTTCGAGTTTGTTTTTATCAAATCTTGAATCATTAATCACGAATCATTTTGAGATGGAAATCAAGAGTGAAAACAAATTTGTAACTTCTTGCAAACTTTTCGCTTTCGAACTTGAGCTTTGTTTTGCCAACAACCGCATCAGCCACAGTTTATGTAAAAACAACCACACAATACACACATCAGACACATCAGACATATCAAACACATCAGACACATCAAACTCTGCAAGCAGGCAAGCAGCAGGCAGGCAAAGCCACTCGAGTGCGCTGCGAAAGAGGAGCTCATTCCTTCCCACTTCGCTCACTTCGCTCACTTCGCAGCTTTATAGAACGAGCCTGTGGCGCTTGGCAGTGCCATGCTCGCGAGATAGAATTGAATTGGACTTGACTTGCCTTTGCCTTTGTGCATGTTTGTGTGCATGTGCATGTGCATGTGCATGTGCATGCGCGAGGCTTGGTCCGCTGGTTTGATGCGGCGCGGGGCATAGAGCTGTCGCGATGGACGGTAAGAAGCACGACGAGGCGGGTATGCGCGATGCTCGGCGACTGCGGCAAGCGGAAGAGCAGCGGAAGAGACAGGTGGAGGCGTTGCAGAAGGAGATCGAGGCGCTGAAAGTTCGCCTGCAGGCCAAGGATGAAGCCATTGGCCGCGCGGAGGTGGAGAGGGACGAGGCCAAGGAAGCGGCGAAATTGCATGCCAAGCAGGTGGAGCAGCTGGAGGAGATGATGAGCAGAAGACGAAACGACGGAGCTGGGTTTGAGTCGGAGCTGAAGAAGAGCGAGGAGGAATTCGACCTGCTGAGCGAAGCCATGGAGGAGAGGGAACAGGAGATGAAGAAATTGCAGAAACGGCTGACGGACATGCATCTGCAGAATGATAAGCTCGCCGGCGAGATCAGCCGCCAAAATACGATTTTGCATAGAAAAGGGTTGGTCAGCGCTCGAGTGGAAACAGAAGACGTGTGTCTGAGCGCGCGCTCGTTTAGCGAGAACGAATTGATTTCCCTCCGAGATGACGCAATCGCGGTGAAGGAAAAACAGATTGCGATTATTAATGAGAGCAACAGCAAGTTGCGTGAAAATATTGACCACGTAGAGCACGAGGTGGAAAGTTTGCAGGTGGAACTGGTCGAGAAGGACAAAGCCATTCAGAGCCTGCGAGTTTCTGAGCAAAAGCTTCGTGACTATATTGCTGAGCTGGAGAGGAAGCTCGAAGTAAAGGACGGCAAAGACGAGGCCATGGAGGTGGCAACCAAGCAGAACGCGCAGCTTTTGCAATTGCTGCAACAACAAGAGAGACTGAACGAAACGCTCGAGGAGAGGAACCGTGAGCTGGCCGAGGCAGTGGAGGACCTGAAGAGAAAGCAAAAGACGACGATGGCCCGTTGCGCGGAATACGAGGTCCAGGCAACCACGGAAAAGCAACAGGTCATTTCTTTAAAGAAAGAGCTGATGACGATAAGAAGCACTTGGGAGGTAGAAGAGGCAAATTTGCGCTCGCGCCTGAGCAAGCTCGAGAAGGAGTCCGCCGAGACAATAGAGACCCAGCGGGAAGAATTACGGATGCGACGTGAAAAGCATTACGAGATGCTCTCAAAGCTGCAAACGGCAGAGGCTGCTGTGAGAGAAGCAGAGGATCAAAAGTACGAGTCGCTGAGCAAGGTAGCGGACATTGAAGCCTCCAACAAGGACCTGGACGTGCGATACCTCGACCTACAACGCTGGTGCGAGATTCAGGACGCGCGGCACCGGGAAGCGCTTGTGGCCGCAGACACACGTCACAAGGAAACAAAGGTTAAACTTTTGTCCACCGAGGAGCAGTGCAGGGCGCTGCAAGCTCAGCTGCAAGAGATGTCAGGTACTGTCATTCGGGCAGTGGAAAAACAACGCGAGGCAGTTGACGAGGCGATCGAGGCGCAAACGGTTGTCAAAATTCAAAAGAACCAAATGGTGTTAATGAAGAAGAACATGGTCAAAGAGGGGAATATGCAGGGTAAGAGACGAATGCGGGTGGAATTGGAGCAGCGCGCAATGGCCGATCAGGTAGAGCTTCTCAAAGAAGAAAATATGCGATTGGCCCATGCAGCGAACGCCAATTTTGACGAGCAAACAGTAGCAAAGGAAAAGCTTGAGGCAAAGTGCAAACGCTTGGAGCGAATGCTGGAGCACTCTCGCGAAGCCTACGAAAACCGTCTGCAGCAACTACTAAGGTTTGTAGATGCTTCGTGTTTTATTCTCGAAGATGGGCGATACACCCTGGGCCTTGACGGATGCAGGCTCGGAGCGTCAAGCTTCCACACTGCCGAGCAGAGCAAGGCCGCAGTTCGTAAGCTCTGTAAACACTTGCACCTGATGCTGCGCGAGAGTAATGCGCAGAACGCGCCATTGATTATCAATTTAGCAAATAACGGCTTTGATGATTCGCACATTGCCGATGCACTCGGAAAAATAGCACAATCACCATTCCGTGCAAAGTCGGTGACAGTCGATTTGTCTCAAAATCATCTGTCTCCCGAAGGGGTGCGTTCATTGGTGTTTGCAATGAGCAAGAATAAGATGGTTCAGCATGTGTACGTCAGCAAGGACAGCTGTATTCAAGGCTTTCGTGGATCCGAAGTGGTCTTCCTCATAATCGTAAAGAACAACGCCCCTTTGTCTAATCCAGACTCGGCGCATCAATCTGCCGAAGCCAAGCCCGAGGAGCCTCTGGAAAGCATGATTGGGCAAGTGCTTCCTTCGTTGCAATAAAGAAGTATGACTTGGGAAGCTTTCGGGAACGGCGGGCTAGTTGTAAGAAAAGTAGCGGATGTCAAGCCGCATTCAATGTAAGAATTTTGCGAATTTCTTTGGTTGAGAGCATCACAATGTCAGTTTTTTAAAATCCTAATATAATGAACGGCAAAAGCCTTACAAAGCACAAACTTGCAAACCATTCTGGCGAATATGAATCAGAGAGTTCTCAAGTGTTGTTTTTTAGTTCATGTTGATGAACTCGTCTGTTTGGCGGGCACTGCGCGAATTCGGAGAAGGAAAAGAGGTATATGCCGGTCAGAAAGCGTCCGCTCTAACGTAAAGTAACCATTTGCAACCGTAAAAACTTACACACGTGCGCACCCGTAAAAGTCCTGGCGATCGCTACGGTTCGGGTCATTGTCAAGAGCGACTGTAATTCGAAGCAAAAACAACAAAGATGCAGGTTAGTGCGACGCCGCCCATCAAGTTAATCAGCATCGTACAACTAAACTTACCAGCGCTGTTCTGTGGATTGCAAGATTACGGCACGGATTTCACAAGAGGAGCACACGATATCCAACAAGTTAGTCACCCACAAAACACCAACCATAGAGACTGTGTTCACCCGCATCACTTACCTGGCAGCCGCGCGTCCAGACGTTCACCATCACTGTAGGCTCGAGATTCTCAATGTGATGGTACCACCCTGCAGGTAGATACAGCATCTCACCAGGCTGCAAGTCTACAATAATGTACTGCAAGGAATCCCGCATTGCCTTTTCGGCTCCTGAAAGGTCGTTTTTGTTTGGGTACTTGAGTGCTGCCCAGCAAAGGCTCTGGTGCTTGCCGGAACAGACAATAGGGCGGAGCTGTCGCGCATCGGGTGGAGGAGCGATGAACCAGCGCTTTACACCAGCAACCATGTAGACAAAGTTGTCGCAACAGTCATGGTGAAGCTTGGTGTCGGCTTCTGTGGTCCCCATCCACAGTGTTGGAACCTGAAACCGGTTCTTCGGAAGGAAGGGCGGGAGGTCGATGTCGAGGAGACTGAGGTACTTTGGCTTGATCATAAGGTTGCGAGGAAAGTTCCTGAGAGTGGTCCCCTTCGCGCCGCGCTGCAATTTGGCGTTGCGCTCTAGCTCGTAAAGAGCAGGCCCAAGGTCGATTGGTTTATCCGAGAGTCCGGAGCGAGCGCCGTAGTTTAGCTTGGACTCACCAGCTTTTGGCTCATACGGGAATTTCTCTCGAAGCTCCTTGATCGTCCATGCACGGGTGAGAACGCCAAGATTGCGCATGTGCTCAAAAGGAATGACGACTGGGGTGGAGGTCTGACGAAAAACCTCTGTAAAACCAAGGGAAAACGGTGCTTGAGTTAGGAGCACGGGACGACAAACAACAAGTACTAAGGATGACAACAACCCGTGTACAACTTACCATGGAACTGTTTGCGCGTTATTGGCTCGTCGAGGCGAGGAATAAAACGCTTGTGAACATTGCGCTCAAAGAACTGGTCATGTAGCTTTTGAAGGTACCACATGCGCTTGTAGTCTCTATCATCGAGGGAGCCTGGAGGAATCTCGATGTCCTCTGCGGCCTCATACTCCACCGCATCCTTGAAGAGTAGGTTTCCAAGCGCCGGGACACGCGTGCTGAAGGAGCTGACTTTAATCTTCTCCTTTCCAGTCATGACGTCCTCCATGACGTTGATGGACTTGATCTCCATCTCCTTGCGGTGCTCCTTGAACTCTTGCACCTGCTCCGGCTCAAGCTTGACGTCCCTGGCCTCCGCCAGCGTCTCCTCGTCGTCTTGCACCGGGTACTCGCCCTCTTCAGCTGCCTTGGCAACTTCCAAACGCGCCTGCGCCTCCTGTGTCGTCTCGACATCGACCATGCCGGAAGACACCACCACAGATTGCCCTGCAATTTCTGCCGGGGCTGCACCGGAAGAAGTTCTGTAGAACACCGCCAATATGAACAGCACCACTGCCGCCACCAAAACCTCGTTGCGCTTCGGCTTGTACGCCGCTGGCATCATCAATCCGCTCTTTTCACCCGTCGCGTAAACGCCATTCTCGCCAGCCGCCTTGCGCTTGGACGCGCGCAAGTTTCCTATCATGCTGCACAGCACCACCCACCAGAGCCGAATCCAAACCAACTATCCACAAAGCAACGCTGCGATCCGCTCTTCCTGTGTTGATCGAAGCAAAACCAAGCTTTTTCCAAAACGAAACAAGCCAAGCCAAGAGTCTCAAAACGTTGCACCACAACCACACGCCTGGCTCCGTCGGGAACGATAACTCGCAGAGACGCCGGCTCTGCTTCTTGAGGGACTTGATGGACCTGAGGGACTTGCGCGTTTTCTTCCTCCTCCTTTCCAACACGGCGAGATGTGTCCTCGCTCTCGTGGGTCTCCTTTCGTGTCCTTCTTTGCCAGTGCCAATAAATGGCCAATGATTCCAATGATGGTCAATGGGAGAAATGAGAAATGAGAAATGGGAGAGTTGGGAGATGTTGGGAGAGAGACAGATTAGACGATTTAGGAGCGACCTACTGATGCGGCTAGGAGGGGAGGAGGAAGTACGATTTTGGGAGGGCCTAGCGATATAGGCTGGTAGGGCGTAAGACGGAGGAGCCAGCCGAGGGGGAACAAGGAGCTGTTCGTGTGTGGGTCGCAGGCGGGTTCCGGTACAGAGAACCGCTCGTGAGCTCCTCTTGTTCTTTCGCGGCAGAAAACAAACCGACCAGGGCTTACTTTTCCAAACTTTCTTATCCCTTTCGGTCTGAAACAATTAGAAAACAGAACAAAAGATGTAGGCTTAATGTAATCACGTCAAACACCACCATCGTGCAGGGTTTGCCTTCGCCAAACTTTCTCACCCCTTATGCTCAGTCTTGCTGCGACGACATACATCATCATAGTCCATCCTTCTTCATCCTTCAACTGACAGATTTACATCGTTTGCGGGTGACATTTTCTTGTTTTTTCTGTTCTGGAAACAGTTTTTCCTTCCTAATGGTATTTTTATTGCGTTGGAAAAGACCCCTGTGCTGACCTTTTGTAAGTATTTATTCATTACATGTGACCGTGACCACCGTGACTTGAATTTCTGAGAAACTCGAGTACTGACAGAAGTTGGTACCTTTCTTTGCCAACACCGTTTGCGTTTTGGCAGGATGTTTCTCTCTCTCTGTGGGAAAAGTGGGAAACAGCATTTCTGGTAAAAAAAAAAAGTTGACGCCAAAGGAGCACATCCGCGATCGGTCTCGCGAAAAGAAGAGCCTCTAAACGTGATTGCTGTTTGTCTCATTCACACCAGTAATAACTGTTGTCCAATCACATGTAACCGTTGGTGACCTACACACCGGTGACCGTGACACACAACACACACAGAGAGAGAGCAAATTGTGGACAGAAGAGAGAGAGCAAATTGTGGACAGAAGAGGTGCCGCGCGCGAAAGAGTCCAAGGTCTGAGACTGCAAAGAATTGAAAGATGGGCCCTTACGAGGACTCGGAGCTTGAAGGTGGCACGTGGCACATCTACAGGGCGCGGACTTTAGACGAAGCGCTTGAGGCGATGGACCGGAGAGAGGCTGTGCGGTGAGTGATTGTCTCTTTGCCGACCGAAAGTGAAATGTATTGCGGTGAGTTGCCTAATACGACCGTTCTTTCGTACGCGTTGGGCAGGTTTGAAGGTAGCCACATGTCTTCGAACTTGGGGCCAAGCGGAGCGATGAAGCTTGCCTTGGCATTACATGGAAACAAAACGCTCCGAGAATTTTGGTAAGTCATGCAGTCGTTGAGATATTGGCGCTGGAAAAGCAGCATTTTTACTGAACTTGCTCGTGCTTTGCGGCTGACCATTTTTACCTTCTTTTTCATGCACGGATATAGTCTTCGAGCCAATAATATTGGGGCCAAGGGAGCATCAGCGATCGGTCTTGCGTTAGAGAAGAACGCTGCGCTGATGTCATTAGAGTACGTGGGACTTTGACTCTCGCCCCGGTTTCGTAAAATGTTCGATACCACTAGTGAAGTTCGTGTTGCTTTGCGGCTGACTGTATTTTCTCTCTCTTGGAATAGTCTGGAAAGGAATGAACTTGGCGCTGAAGGAGCATCAGCAATAGGTTTGGCGTTGGAAAAGAACACTGCGCTGACATCCCTCAAGTACGTAAGACTTTGACTTTGGCACCGGTTTCGTAAAATACCTCAGTGTCGTCTCTGTTCCTGACCTTGTTTGTCCTTTGCGGCGAACTTCTTTCTCCATCTGTGAATATAGTATTTCATTAAATGGAATTCCCGCAGCTGGGATTTCATCGATTGGTCTCGCGTTGGAGAGGAATACAGCGTTGAAGGTTCTAAAGTAAGTGTGACTTTGCCCTTACTTTCCTAAAGTACTCGAGCACATTTGCTTACTTTGATTGTGCTTTGGGGCCGACTGTTTTCCCTCTCTCTGAAAATAGTCTTGAAAGTAATGGAATGGGCGCTGGAGGAGGATCAGCGATCGGACTTGCGTTGGAGAAGAACACGGCGCTGACGTTTTTGAAGTACGTGTGACTTTGCATTTGGCACCGGTTTTGCAAAACGTTCGTCGCCTTGACTGAGCTGATCGTGCTTTGCAGCTGACATTGTTTTCTCTTTTACGGAAATAGTCTTGCTAAAAATGCCATTGGCCCTGAAGGAGCATCAGCGATCGGTCTCGCTTTGGAGAAGAACACTGCGTTGATGTCCTTGCAGTACGTGCGACTTTGACCTCGGCTCTGTGGAATGCCTCGTACGATTATTGAACTCGTTTTGGGTTTGCCGCTGACTGCATTTTGTTCTATTTGGGGGCAGTCTTAGTGGCAATACAATTGGCCATGAAGGAGCATCAGCAATCAGTCTTGCGCTGGAAAAGAACACTTCACTGACGTTGTTAAAGTACGTGATTTTGGCCTTGTTTCGTTGCACACTCCAGCACTTTTACTAAGCTTGTTCGTGTGACAATTTTCCTCTTCTCTCGTAATAGTCTTGATTCCAATCGCGTTGGTGCTGAAGGAGCATCAGCGATTGGTCTTGCGTTGGAGACGAACGCAGTGTTGACTTTGTTAAAGTACGTGTGACTTTGGCCTCCGTTTCCTGAAACACTCTAGTACCTTCACTTACCTTGTTTGTCCTTTGCGGCCGATTGTTTTTTCTCTCTCTGGAAATAGTATTGGTGGGAATGGGCTTGGGGCTGAAGGGGCATCAGCGATTGGTCTTGCGTTGAGGAAGAACTCTACGCTGTCGTATTTGAAGTACGTATGGCCTTGGCACCGGTGTCGTGAAATACCCGAGTGCATTTGCTGACCTTGTTTGTGTCTTGCGGCTGCCTTTTTTTTTCTCTTCGGAAATAGTATGGCTATGAATGAAATTGGCGATGTAGGAGCTTCAGCGATCGGTCTTGCGCTGGAGATGAACACGGCGCTGACGTCCTTGAAGTATGTGTGACTCTGAGTTTGGCCCCGTTTTCCTGCAACACTCTAGTATCTTCGCTGACTTATTCGTGGTTTGCGGCTGACTTCATCTTGTCTTTCTTGGGAATAGTCTTCTTGGCAATGCAATTGGCGACGAAGGAGCATCAGCGATTGGTCTTGCGTTGGAAACGAACGCTGCGCTGAGTTCGTTGATGTACGTATGGCCTGGATCCCGCTTTCCTGATACACTGTAGTATCTTTGCTGAATTTGTTTGTGCTTTGCCGCTGGCTATTTTTTCTCTCTCTCTGGAAATAGTATGTATTGGAATGCAATCGGCCCTGAAGGAGCATCGGCGATCGGTCTTGGGTTGGAGAAGAACACTGCATTGACTTCCTTGGAGTACGTGTGAACTTGGCCCGGTCTAATGAATCAACTCGAGTACCTTTAATGACCTTGTTTGTGCCTTGCGGCTAACTTGTTTTTCACTTTCCGGAAATAGTATCTCTTCGAATGGAATTGGTGACAAAGGAGCATCAGCGATTGGTCTTGCTTTGGAGAAGAACACCACGTTGACATCCTTGAAGTACGTGTGACATAAATATTTGCCACGGCTTCTTGAATTGCTCGAGTATCTTTGCAGGGATTGTGCATGGTTTGCAGCTGACTTTTTCTTGTCTTTACAGATTTTCTCGCGATATGATTGGCGCTGAAGGAGCATCAGCGATTGATCTTGCGTTGGAGAAGAACATCGCGCGGGCTTCCTTGAAGTTCGTGTGAAGGCCATGATTTTGTCTTACTGAATATTTTACTTCTCTGTGATCTTTCGTAGAATTTTTTTTTACTGTTCAATAAGGTTTAACCGAAATGAGGTTAACCCTGAAAGAGCATCCGCGATTAGTCTCGCGAAGAAAAGTGCCTCTTGCTCAGAACTTATTGTTGGTGCAGCGAATTACGATGGCTTACTCGGACTGCGGATTTCCTTGTGGAGTCCATCAACACCTGTTGCATTCGAGTTAAACGAGGTCTAATCTCTCCTGACACAGATCTGGAGAAAGTAGCTTGATCTCGCCATGTCTTTGCCTCACGAGTGGTTTCTCAACGTCAATATGCATGGACAGTGAACGTTTGTTCGGAGGAAGTTTTTGTACATTTCATTTCAAAAATGCTCTTTAATTTTAAAAAAAATTCACGAAAATTAGAAAACAGTACTTTGTATTTTGGTTCCCGAGTGTGGCGAGCCGTGCTCTTGGTTTTTGGCCAAGGAACCGTAAATGATGTGTGGCCGCGGTTTTTGGTTTGGCGAGATAAGCCACGGTTGAGGAGAAAACGGGATGTTTGCCAATTTCAAAATTGTTAATTTCACTTCTTTAAAGATGAACGTTTAGTGAACTGGACAGCTCCGTGGAGCTGAAAATCTCTCTATACATGTCCAGTGGTCTGTTTAGTGGTGGGTTGGTCCAGTCACGTTTTCCTTCGCCGCTGCGAGCTTATCGGCGACGGTATCCTTGGCGCTGGCGAGAGTGTCTGCGACGTAGTCAAGGGTGGACTGGCCGGTTGCTTTGCTTGCTCTGTGGTCGGCCTTGTCGCCGATCTCCTCGGCCTTGTTGCCGGTCTTGTCGAAGGTGTCCTTAACGGAGGACTTGATCTCGGCTCCCTTGCGGGCCATCATGTCTCCGGTGCTGTCGGTCGGGTGCTCCGCCTTGGTCTTTGCCTCCTCGGCCTTGTTTCCAGCCTGGTCGGCCATGTTGGATGCGCCCCTCTTGGTCTCAGCAGCCTTGTCAGCGACGGTATCCTTCGCGTTGTTGAAGGTTTCCTTTACGCTCTCAGCAGCATTGGACATGGCGTCCTTGGCGCTGTTCCATCCCTGCTCGACGTTCTGTTGAACGGTCTCCAAGGTAGTGTTCTGGGTCATTTTTCTGATCGTTTCTTTGTGATTGCTTGGTTGTTTTGCTTGGTTGTTTTGCTTGGCGATTGAGTTCTGGGTCTGCAGGGCTTGGAAAACTATCCCAGTCGCGAGATCGCAAGGATCATCATACATACACGAGATAAACCGAGGGATAGTGTCCGGTCTGTTGCCGGAAATCGAGTAAGAAGGAAAGGAAGAGAGTCTAGAAGAAGGGAAGAATGGCTGGGGTCGCCCACACCTGGAGACTGGAGGGCTACCGGGCCTGCAGAGTGGGCATATTTTTTATCCGACGCTCTCAGCGAAGCGATCTTTTCTGGACAGGCTTTTGCATGCTGCATTCCTACCCTTCAACCTTTATTTCGAGCCCCCCATGTGGGCAAAGGCGGCGGCTACGGCTTGCTACGGGGCGGACCTCTTGACGTCCTCAAGGCATCTCAAGGCCCTCAAGGCCCTCGAGGTCCTGCATAACTTCGAGCTCGCACACTGGTCGTTTGTCGACTGGCTGAACTCTCGCGAAGAGTGCATCTGCACCTGCATATTTTCTGAATTCTGCATTCTGAATTTTTGACTACTGAATTCTGCTGAGAACAAGTGTTGATTTTCTTGTTGCTCGAAACGACAGTTCTCTGTGCAGTACAGGTGCTCGTCGGCGATGCGTTGTCATTCGACTAAGCTTACAACGACTCCAGTCTCTGATGAAAGAAGAAGATCTTACAATCTTTTTCTGAACTTTGGAGCCTCCAGAGTTGTCTCACCTCCTTACCAAACGGTCTAATTGACAGATGCTGGTGAGGTGTTCTGACACTCCAGCAATTCGATTAGAGCCAGCTAATACAATTCTGTAAGAATAAAATTTGCCGTACGAGTACTGCAACTGTAGGTAGGTAGCTAGCTCTAGCTGTTTCGAAGTGATTTGATTGACTGACAAGACTGACACCTTTAAAATGGGACTCTTGGTCGTATTTTGATTGATTGAGCGTTTTGTATTGGCTGCGATGTGTCATTTAGAATCATTAATTTCAAAAATGATACTGCTTTAAGTCTTCTATTATATTTACAATTTAGTTGGTGGTGGTTCCGGTGATGCTGTCTTTGACCTCTCCGAGCTTCTCGACGACGGTATCCTTGGCGCTGGTGAGGGAGTCCGCGACGTAGTCGAGAGTGGACTGGTTGGTGGCGTCGTTGGCTCTGTGGTCAGCCTTGTCGCCGATCTCCTCAGCCTTGTTGCCGGTCTTGTCGAAGGTATCCTTGACGGAGGACTTGATCTCAGCTCCCTTGCGGGCCATCATGTCTCCGGTGCTGTCAGTTGGGTGCTCAGCCTTGGTCTTTGCCTCCTCGGCCTTGTTTCCAGCCTGGTCAGCCATGTTGGATGCGCCCTTCTTGGCCTCAGCAGCCTTGTCAGCGACGGTGTTGGACGCATCGTTGAAGGTCTCCTTGGTCTTCTCAGCAGCGTTGGACATGGCGTCCTTGGCGTTGTTCCATCCTGCCTCGACGTTCTGCTGAACGGTCTCCATGGTGCTGTTCTGGGTCATTTTGCTTAACAAAAAGTTGGTTGCTTGTTCTTGTCGTTTGGGTTTTGCTTGTTGCTTGAGTTCTGGGTCTGCCGCTCATGCCAAACCATCTCCGATTCTTCCAAGGTCGGGATCTCCTTCAGGCTCTGCGGCCAAAGAGAGATGACTGGAGCAGTCAAGTATCCGTCTCAGTCTCAGTGCACCGTCAGATGCACCCACTAGGCAAGGGTTACAGCTCATTATCGTTCGCCTCCGCTACCTCTGCGGCGCCAGATGCTGGATGGATCTTTGCGTTTATTATCTTTCATTTCAGCCCAAGAGATCGGCATCGGCAGCGTTGCGATGACATGCGAGGGCCTTCACTGTTTGCTACTAGCTCGCATAGCAGTGCACTTCCCACACCTGCGAGGCTTGATTTTACGTGCTGTATTCCTACTTTCCATCAATGTCTTAATTAATTACTGTTAATAAGTAATAGTAGTGCTATTATCCGTGGTGCTGAACTCTTCATTCATTCACTACCTGCAACCATACCGGTATTTTCCAAGGGTCCTTCACTTTCACTCTTCAGGCTTTAGTAGCCCCCACTAGTTTCAGTACCTACTCACTATTCTCCTTCTTCTTAACCCCCCAGCAAGTGGAAACTNACATTTTGCTAAAAGTTGGTTGCTTGTTGTTCTTGTTGCTGTCTTGCTTTTGCTTGTTGCTTGAGTTCTGGGTCTGCCGCTCATGCCAAACCGCCAAGGTCGGGATCTCCTTCAGGCTCTGCGGCCAAAGAGAGATGACTGGAGCAGTCAAGTATCCGTCTCAGTCTCAGTGCACCGTCAGATGCACCCACTAGGCAAGGGTTACAGCTCATTATCGTTCGCCTCCGCTACCTCTGCGGCGCCAGATGCTGGATGGATCTTTGCGTTTATTATCTTTCATTTCAGCCCAAGAGATCGGCATCGGCAGCGTTGCGATGACATGCGAGGGCCTTCACTGTTTGCTACTAGCTCGCATAGCAGTGCACTTCCCACACCTGCGAGGCTTGATTTTACGTGCTGTATTCCTACTTTCCATCAATGTCTTAATTAATTACTGTTAATAAGTAATAGTAGTGCTATTATCCGTGGTGCTGAACTCTTCATTCATTCACTACCTGCAACCATACCGGTATTTTCCAAGGGTCCTTCACTTTCACTCTTCAGGCTTTAGTAGCCCCCACTAGTTTCAGTACCTACTCACTATTCTCCTTCTTCTTAACCCCCCAGCAAGTGGAAACTGTAGCCATACAATTTTACTGCTTTGCACGTCGCATTCTACGGAGAAGAATAGAGCTGCCGTAAGGTATCCGATTATCCCATTAGGCGATGGAGTAGCCTATGCACCGAGTAAGCCTAACTCTGGCAGGCGCAACTCACGAAGATGAACTGTGAACGCAAAGAGTAAGCCTGCAGGAGGACTCTCAAGCACGAAGAAGACAAAGAAGACCGCCAAAGTCGGGCGCACTTTGGCTTGTGTGGCTTGTCAGTCATGTCAGAACAAAAAGAACAGTGGGATCGGAACATAGCCAGGGACCTATCTGCTGTGGCTACGTGAATAGGTAGCCATGTGGATAGTGACATCAGTAGGACTAATCGAGTCAACAAACTTACATTACCGAGTACTAGGCTAGACCATGAAGAGATGGGTGGTGAAACATGACCCCGCTGCAATTCCAACTTGGTGGAACGGCCTCTTAAATATAGGCTTAGCTTCAGTGCAACCTGGGTATGGAGTTGTTCGTTGGTGTTGTCGGTATACAATCCGTAAATTTTGCAATTCAACATGTTCAACATTTTCTTTTTCTTTGTTTTTTTCATCACGACTCTTCGAACTTCGATCGCTAGGTTCATTCCTCTCAAGTAGCTACAAGTAGCTACTAGTAGCCAACTGACGCGAGGGCTTATTGACCTTATAGAGTTAGCTTGAGGTAAAAATTCCCTTTGTGACAAATCGTTATTACTGAATCTCTTAGTTGTTGGTTGTAACTTGCAGGAACTTCAATTGAATGGTGACAGCATTCTACTCTGGCGGAGTTAGAAAGAATGGCGAGAATCAGCCGATCAGATCCGTTGGTACGAGATGATACGAGTCACGCGGCGTCTGTGGCGCCTGTGTGACACGTTGGAGGCAGTTCAATTTTATTCGAAACCCTGCATTGTACTTCTATTTATTAGAAAGCTTTCTGTAAGTGTCGTTTGAAGTACCATCCTCCAGAATATTCTGGCATTCGAGGTTAGAGCGGCAAGCACCCCTCACATGCTCAAGAATTCCTTTAAAGCAGTCTGATTGAGGCAAAGTTTCGTTCTCATAGTAAGATCTTTCGTCAGGTTCCCTGCGCATATTTTTTGGAAACTCAAAATATTCTTCCTGTTTATGTGCTTCATCACAAGCTAAATATCCTTTTGTTCGCAGTGATAGTCTAATCAATTTTCCTTTGAAACTTGTGTTTTATTTCGTCTTTTTCTCTCTCGAGTCTGCATTCAAAGCGAATACTTGTGGACGTCCCATACTGCTACTAAGGCTCTCTGTTCATGTAAATGAAGATCTTCTTCGTTTTCAACGCAAGACTAAAATCCGTTTGTCCAAAGCGATACTACAGTAATGCAGTCAGCTTTCCCCCGGAAAGTTGTAATTCGTCACATCTTTTCTTCTCGCGAATTCAGCATTCAAAGCCGTTGCTCGTGTACGTCAACCTTGAGACTCTCTGTTCATCAAGTCTCATAAACTCTTCATCAAATCTCAGAAACTCTCTGCGCTTAAAATCATTGTCCCATATGCGTTTTCTATGCTTGTAAGACGTGTTCCAAGAGCGTAGATTCGGTAAACCAAAAAGCTGCGTTGCATCGCCCTGCCTCTTTGTACGTCCAAGTCGCTCTAAGCTTACCATTTATTTCGCCAAATCACGCTCGTTTGCTCAAAGCTCCGGGATCCAATTCCCGCACTACTGGTTGCGGCGGGCTGCTAAGTTTTGGCTACTATCTGGCATAGCAGCGCACTTCCCACACCGATTTTACGTGCATTCCTTCTTCACGTCAACATCTTAACTTGGCGCTGAACTCTTCATTAACCATATTTCCAAAGAGTCACTACACATCTAACATTTGCTAAACATTTGCTTGACTTTTTGCTGAGGCCTTGACCTTCAAGTCGACGCTACTAGTGCCGGTAGTCTGAAAGAGAGGAAGAACGACTCCGTGCTCTTGAAGTGGTGGATATAGCGACCTACTAGTAGTATTTATTTGAGCAAGCGAGATAGCCATTACCGATAAGCTTACCGGTTTCCTCTGATGTGAAGTAGGAAGTGAAACCCGTACAGTTAGTCAAGTAGAAAGGAAATGCAGCTATTGCAAAAGGCTCTTGCCATGGCAGCGCTGGTTCGAACGGTGCGAGCGTGTTCGGTGGAGATGAAGAGTACACGAATCTTGGAGTTGGAGTTTGTGCGGATGGGTCTGGGGTTATCTTTGACATTATGAACTTCGGATCCATGACGCTCGAGGCATGTGCGAACAAGACAACGTCTATTCTTGAATATGGAGCAATTGGATTCACAACCGACAGTTCGAGTAATTGCTTCGTCGGATTCCCTGACGGTGCTGTAAACGAGACGACTGCGTTTGGGCAAATCAGCTTCATTGAATATGGTGGTGACGAAGGTCCTGTAACCTGCAATAACGTGCAGTTCCCAAATATGTACACATGTTATGTCCTCGTNCCCGTACAGTTAGTCAAGTAGAAAGGAAATGCAGCTATTGCAAAAGGCTCTTGCCATGGCAGCGCTTACCAGCGCTGTCACGGGCTCGAACGGTGCGAGCGTGTTCGGTGGAGATGAAGAGTACACGAATCTTGGAGTTGGAGTTTGTGCGGATGGGTCTGGGGTTATCTTTGACATTATGAACTTCGGATCCATGACGCTCGAGGCATGTGCGAACAAGACAACGTCTATTCTTGAATATGGAGCAATTGGATTCACAACCGACAGTTCGAGTAATTGCTTCGTCGGATTCCCTGACGGTGCTGTAAACGAGACGACTGCGTTTGGGCAAATCAGCTTCATTGAATATGGTGGTGACGAAGGTCCTGTAACCTGCAATAACGTGCAGTTCCCAAATATGTACACATGTTATGTCCTCGTCACTGCGGCACCAACCGTTTCGCCTACAGCGACACCAACGCAAGCCCCAACAACAGCAGCACCAACAACAGCAGCACCAACAGCAGCACCAACAGCAGCGCCAACAACAGCGCCGACAACGACGCCGGACGCAAATACACTTACCAACAACTCCACTGATCTTCTGGGAGATATCATGAACTCGGGTCATAGTGTCCAACCAACCATGGCCCTTACCGCGTTGATTGGCGTTCTGCTGCACCTTCGGCGGCAATGAGATCCAAAAAGGCTCTTCGTTTGGACCGGCTGTTTCGATTGCTAGGTATTTTATTTTATTATACAACAATCTCGCGAAAACCAAGCTTTATGTTCTTTCCCTTCCCTGTTCCGAGAAATGTGACTTCGACATGCGCCTGCCGGAGGCTTATCTTGCTGGCGGCTATCCTCTTACCACCTGGTGTATCTTTTAAATCTGGAGTCAAAATACCAGAATTCAGAATTTGAAGAGTAGACAGCTGTGCAGGAGGGTCTCGCAGGTTTTTGCATGGCCGGAGGGCACGAAAGTCTTCCTTTTCAGATCCATTTGAAGGAGAAACATCACAAGGTTTCGCCGTAGAGAATTTACAACCGACAGTTCAAGTAAGTGCTTCGTCGGATTCCCTGACGGCGCTGTAAACCAGGACACTCCGCTCGGGCAAAATGGCTTTTATGAATATGGTGGCAATGACGGTCCTGTGACCTGCAATAATGTGCGCTTCCCAAATATGTACACGTGTTATGCTCTCATCACCGTGGCACCGACAGTTTCGCCTACAGCGGCACCAACGGAAGCCCCAACAACGGCGGCACCAACGGAAGCCCCAACAACGGCGGCACCATCGGAAGCCCCAACCACAGCGGCACCATCGGAAGCTCCAACTACAGCAGCACCATCGGAAGCTCCAACTACAGCAGCACCAACAGCAGCGCCAACAACAGCAGCACCAACAGCAGCGCCAACAACGACGTCAGACGCGAATTCACTTGCCAGCGACTCCTCTGATCTTCTGGCGGATGTTTTGAACTCGGGTCATAGCTTTCAACCAACCATAGCCATAACCGCGTTGTTTGGCGTTGTGGCGCATTTGTGGCGATAATGAGATCCAGAAACAATGCTCATCGTTTGGCCCGGCTGACTCGATTGCTAGGTATTTCATCATATAATCTCGTGAAAACCAAGCTTCATATTATTTCCCATCCCTGATCCGAGGAATGCAACTTCCGACATGAAAGTCTTATCTAGTTGGCGGCTGTCCTCTTATCACTTGGTGTATCTTTTGAATCTGGAGTCAACTTACCAGAATTCAGAATTTGAAGAGTAGACAGCTGTGCGGGAGGGTCTCGCAGGTTTTTGAATGGCCAGAGGGCACGAAAGTCTTCCTTTTCAGATCCATTTGAAGGAGAAACATCATGAGGTTTCACCTGAGGAAGAAACTGTCATCTCGAGCTCAGGGACTTTCTTTTAAATCAGAAACAAGAAGCGCAGCGACGCTCGTCATGGAATCGCTCGCGGTAAAAGCTTCAAATGATGAAGAGATTTGAGCGTACGATGTGCTCCTGCTGACGACTCAAGAGACCCAAGACGATAATGTTTTCCGGGACACCAACGAGGAGGAAAGAGTGTGCTGGCAACGATGGCTTTTAACAAGAGCAAAGACTGCGCCGATAGAATCACTGTTACACTAAAAAACGCTTGGAGGCTACGAAATCGCGAATGGTGAATACATCACCAGCTATAAGCGCTTTGTTTTGGGAGGCATCAGAGTACTTCGATGACGAGTGAATACTCGCTGTTGTGCGAGACTTGTCACCAAACAACAACTCTTGCAAAATGCGTACTTTCAGACGCCATCACAGC